>JAABNY020000002.1:20551591-20571176 GCA_015164015.2 Brevimyrus niger | reverse complement strand
ATTCTTAATTTCCTTAGTAAACCACCTTGGTTGCCGTTTCTTAGAATTAGTCTTGCTGGAAACAGGTACCATCTGCAATGTCACCTTCTGCAAAGATAATCAAGGACCCAGTACTACAGTTTGGGGAGAGTGTTCTCACAGGTGAGCAATACCCGGGACCTAAGATAGTTCATCCCACATGCTTACAGTATGGTTGCCCGCAGACTTTGAAGAGGGTCATGTAACCAGTGATTATCTAGCCATGTGAGCATGTGCTGTGGTTCGCCCCCTACCCAGTGACAGACACACACAAGAAGGTCACCACTAAGCCACTTTTTAACAGTTTCCCAAACACGATCCCAGAAACCTCATTATTGCTTATCAACCCTTGTTGTATAAACCAGTTGTCTCTGGGGCACATTTGTACAAAGGTTTCCTCAGTTACACAACCCTAGATATAGGTTAGACTCATACAGCCTGATACTTTACTGAGCAACGTTAAACACCAGACTAAAATTGGAGCTGTCAATCATGACACCATGCTGTCCAATCCCCTTTCAGATTGGGATTGACCTGTTGAAGGTGCTTGAGCTCCAGCTGGTAAAGGCTGGTTTCTAAATCTAAATGGAGGTGAGTCAGTACAGTTTTCTCAGCTAAGCTGGAGTGACACCACTTGACATTGACCTCTGCCCCAAAGGCGGACATTTTCAGCGTGAGCATCTGCTCTAGAAATGACTGGACCCAGAAGCTCCAGGAACTTCAAGAAAGGGTCCAGCAACCTATGAAAGAAACCTTTAAATATCATACATTTTTGTAGTTGAAAAATTAGCTTGGAATTTGGCAGGTTCTGTTAATGGATGGATACCTCAAGTGCAGTGTTTCCCAATCTGGTCCTCAGGGACCCATAGACCTTTGATTTTTTTGCTCCCTTCCTTTGGCAGGGAGCTGGGAGGGAGCAAAAACATGGACTGGCTGTAGGTCCCCAAGGATAGAATTTGGAAACACAGCTATAATGAGAAAAATGCAGAGAACCATAAGATCTCAAGTGCCTGCTTCAGGAGATTATTTACCATGTGTTCCCCATAGAATTGGCATGGATGTCCCATGTGGGACAACCAGCTAGGGTATGTTTGACTATGAAGGCATCATGCTGATTGGTTGTGGGACCCCGGTGTCTTCCTTTGCCTCAGAACTGAAGGTCATCAGGTACAAATTCAAACCCATTACTGTGTACCAGACAGGCAACATATGAGATAGGCCAATTATAGTTTCACCTTTTATTTGGAATATTTTGATGTTTGAGCATTGGGATCAATGTCCTAAATTAGTGCTGTTCTGCATGTTACAAGATGGTAGCTCCAGTCAATATAAACAGAACAGTGATGTCATAGTCAGTAATGGTGTGCCTGAATGCAGAGAACGCACCACCTCATTGTCCTGTATATATCGGCCTTCACAAATTGCTGCAGGTGTAAACCTGGAATTTGCTGTCTGATGACTTTGGTATCCAGTGGGCTCCTCTCACACACAGGGCTGCTTCTTCTGTGGCCCTCTGGTATCAGCCAAGATGCCGAAGCAAAAGCACATACAGTTCTCAGCCAGAGTCTCAAAGGACCAAGTTCTGCTTCAACCAGGGCAACTTTCTCAAAGTTCTCAGGCCTGTAGGCTCCTCACTGTTTGCACCACCTCCTGCTAAATTCTGGTCTGCCTTAAAGACTTTAAACAGACTGAAGGACACCTGTTTTGCTATGCCATTACCTAAGGAAATAAACCTGGGTTCTGTGCTTGGTCACCTTGGTCGTTTCACTAGTTACACGATGCCTGTGATTGATACATCTCCTGAACTAACCACACCTGCAATACTCCGCAGTCTCACATGTAAAATGATCCTACAATCATAGGTGCCAAGAAAAGGGACTTACACATTAACATAGCGAGGTGCTTCCATTGGGAAATTTGTAACTTCTTAGCTGCCATGTTAGTTACTGCAGAGACAGCACCAGCATGTTCAAATCCCTTGGCTCAACTGATAATCTAACAATTTTAACACTGTTCTCAGGTGACATCCTGAACTTTTATGACTATTGACATAATCTTTGTGTTGTCTGACCAAATTGCTGGCTGAAATTCCACTTGTACAAGCCAAGGATGCATGATCAAAAAACACCATCTTTATAAATATCTTGGTCAGATAAGTAAATATCAGATAATCAAATCAGAAAGGAGTTTGATAACATTGGTGGAGTTTAGAACTTAGTTAATATTGTACACATATTCAAGTGGTGGAGGGAAAGTGATTATGAGATTCAGGGGTGAAGTGTCATTCATAAGCATCTTATTTCCATCAAACAACATGCACAGTGTCTGTGATAAATGCAAAATATTTAACTGTATTAATACCTTCAGCCCAGATAGAACATAGTTTATTTACCCCACTGAATTCACCAAATAAGGGGGGGGGAGTACAGCCAACAGGCAAACAGCTTCCACCTTTCTCTCTCTCTATATATATATTTTTTATATAAATATATATTATTTTTATATATAAAAATAAAGGCAAGGCACAGAGATAGACATTTCAGGTCCAAAAAATAAAAATCCAGACCAAGATTTTGTTTCAGCCAACAGGGTGACTGCTCTGTGACTGACTTTACATTCAAATGGTTGTTCAAACAATATACTGGCCTGGATTTTAATTTTTTGGACCTGAAATGTCCACCTCTGCTGGTGCTGAATGTCATTCTAACTGAACACAAGGATTCTGGGCTTAAGCCGCTGTTCGAAAGGGATCTTCGGTCTTCATGTCTCACACCGGCCCTTCCACTCCAATACCATCAAAACACTCTAATACCACAAAATCAGAATCACCATACAGGACCTGTGCATGTCAGTGTGATGACACTGTGCCCTGGTTCTCTTATGCCATCCCCAACGCTGACAGTGATACTGACCAGGAGCCAATGCAGAGCGGGCAAAGCAAAGCCTCCCTGGAGGAGGACAAACCAGGCTTCACAACTGCTCCTCAGAATACATCGTTCACTTTCCCAAAATAAAAAATACACAAGCCAGCCACAGGCTAAATATACAACGCAACATTTTATTTATTAAAAGGATGGTCGTTTTCTTGGCCGTCAGAGAAGACCCTAGCTGCCTCCCCTCGCCCTGTGGCATTAGGGCGCTCCGGCTGTCTTCTGGATCTGTTCCTTCAGGATAAGGATGCTCTGCCTCTGTTCCGGAGGCAGCATGGCGATCTGTTCTGGGGTCAGCTGCAGCACCTGCATGATCAGTGCAGCCTGGATGGGATTGGGGGGTGGGGGGATGAAGTGAGACCAGAAATCCCAAGCGTCAGTGCTTAAACTTAACCTTCCTGTTACAGTTGGAGGAGGGTTATCAGGAAATGAGACACACCAGGAAATGATTCTGGGTACAATTTGGTGCAAAGCAAAGTGTTTACAGGTCCAATGCCGAGTGTGAACTTACAGACATCATAGCAAATACCACAGTAGCCAAGGGCAGAGAGAATATTTAGCTGTTCAGATGGGTCGCAGACTGGTAATCAGAACACTCTAAAGCTCACCTTCTCGTGGTCCTGGGACGTGACCTGGCTCTGACCCGGGCTGAAGCCCCCCCCACCCTGGGGCACCCCCGTGTGGCCCGGTGCCTGTCCACAAAGACGGAAAGAGAGGGAGTGTGAGAGAGAGGGTGGCAACTGATAAATGATTGTCAGGGGTAGGGGGTAAAGCGGGGCGAGGGGGATACTGGCGGTCTCACCGGTCTTGTGGGTGGAGGTGCGGCGGCTCCCATGCCGTGCGGCACTGGGCCCTGCATCCCAGTTGCCATGGGAACCCTCTGGGCCGACACGGGACCCCTGCCATCTAAGCCACGGGCCTCCACAGCTCTGGGGTCGCGTCCTCCAGGGATGGGGGCTAGGGGGCAGAGAGCCACTGGCGTCACCACAGGCACACACGCGCATGCTACATATGTGCTGCTTCAGGAGAAGACATAATGAGCAACCATAAAAATGCTCTGAGAAGAAGTGGCAGTGATTACCCCTGTATGAAATGTTGATACCATTTGTTCATATATGAACCCATCCCCCCCCCTTATGGCTGATGGGGCCGCAGCCCCCAGGCACCCTGCACTCACCCCTGGCTTCCATGGGCGGCCCCCTCTGCTCCATCATCGGTCCCCCCCTCATGTCGTGCGGGCCTCGCATCTCGGGTGGGCCCATGTGCATGGGTGGGCCCTGGTGTGGAGGCATGAAGCCGCGACTGCAGTGCACACGCACAGGGAGAGAGGCACAAATTCAGCCCCCCCCCGAAGGTTTGTAAACAGAACCACACACAGAACAGACCCGCTGCAGCTGCCCAAGACAAACTTTCAAGGACTGCATCTCATTTTTCCTGGCTGCATGCATTTTGGAGCTGACATGATTTCTAATGCTAAGGTAATCAGGACCTTTATCCTCTTCATCCCTGACTAATATTACAGATCAGGAATTCTGCCTGCCGCCCCCCCCGACACACGGGCACACCTGGGCTCCACCACCTCGCCAGTCACTGACAGCAAGGTGCCACCGCGGGGGTCGTTGGGGCCATCGCCGAGCAGGCCGCGGGGGGGCACGACGGCAGGGCCTGGGGGCACTCCCCCCCGCATGGGGGCACGTGGGTCTGCCATCGGCACTGCGAAGAAAGGGGGCAGCATGAACCAGCGGTAGGAGAGTCCCAAAAGAAAAGGGTGGAGTGGTGGGTAGGCAGGGGGGCGAGGGGGGAACAACACAGAAATCCATGCAGATAAGGAATAACTCCCCCCAGACACACACACTGCTGCTGGTCTGCAGCCCTGACAGCTGATCAAACTCCACAAGAATGCAGGACAAACCGAACGAGTCCAGAATCAGCCACACCGTGACACTAAACTAACCAGCTCCTGTTCTCTCCCAGGATCAAAAGAGAACGATAACTAAAGATCCAGTGCAGCAGCGGAAGAGCTGCCGCAGGGCGCCGGGTTCGGGCGCGGCTCAGCGCGGCACGCTAGCGGTACCTTGTGGCCGCTCGATGGCGGCCTGCGCTGACGATCCCACGGGAGAGTGCTGAAGGCTCCCTGGGCCAGCAGGAAATAAAGAGAACAGCAGACAGAACTCAGGCACAGAACCTGGAGCAGCACAGCCTGCCGTCACCAAGCAGGGCTTCACACTTGGTTACGCTCACCCCGGATACCAAGCGGGGGATTGCTCAGGAACTCTAAGAGCAAGGGCCCACGACACTCCCCGGTGGTGACAAAGCATAATGTCACACAACAAAGTGAGGAAAACACTTATGGGAGGAAAGGAACGAAGGACTGAAGGACAGAAGGAAGGGAGAAAGTACCGTTCTCATGTGAACTCCAAGTGTAAAGCCACACACTGGCACGCAGACACAAAACACAACAGGTCCGGCAAATCAACATTTTAAAAAGGCAGGAGCAGGGACTTACCTCAAGCCACACAACGATTTTGAAAAGAGGTTCAAACAGTTAGAACTGCCAAGAAGTTAGTTTTGTATCCACTTAATTGGTTGCAAAAAGTGATGAGAGCTGATATGCCGCCCAACCCCCTCCCCGCCAAACTTCACCTCGATGACGACATGACCTCACACAGAGATGCCAAGAGAGCCGGCAAAGCACCACACGTACCTTGGCCCCTGTCCATGGGCACGGGGCCACCCTGCGGCAGGACCATCTGGGGCTGCATGCCAACTGCAAAGAAGCACAAAGGGCGGCACAACGTGAGGGGACCTTCCAGACCACGGGCGGCGGGGGGGGGTGGGACAGCAGGCAAGGGGTCCACTCACCTGCTGGACCCATAGGTCCTTGTACTGGCATGGGCCCTGGAACACCCCCAACCATCTGGGAGGGCTGCATCATCTGCGGAGCTCCGTTGACGTGCATGGTGACCTACGAGTGGCAGGAAAACAGGGAGGGAAAGCAAGGAGTGGAAATAGACAGGTGGGTTGGTGGGATGAGATGGCAGGGAGGGAAGGCGGGACAGGAAGGTGAGGCCACAAGACAAGAGAAACTCAGTGCTGGGTCACATAAGGAAAAGGCGAGATCTCGAAGGTCCCACTGCTGTTATAAACATGTGATCCACCCCTGAGTGTGACAGGGAGTTTCAGTCAGTGCCGGGGATGGCACAGACTCACCATGGGCTGCGGCTGCGGCACATTCTGCTGGGGGAGGGGCTGTCCGGGGCCAGCGCCAGCTTGGCTGCTGGGAACCAGTGGCTGCACTGGAGTCTGCCGGTGAAGCATTTTCTGCAAGGCATAGAATGAGACACAGCAACTGGTATTACAACGAGAATGGACTATCCCTGGCAACAGAACACAGAAGGTGGGGGACAGGTGACAGTGTGATGACTGCACCTCCATCCAGTGCCACTTGCAGTGGCAGTGCCGTAGTTGGCAGTTACTGTAATCATCCACATCCGAGCAGTGGTAACGAAGGAGTGTCGAGGCTCCTCCCTTTCTCTCACTTTGTAACACACTCAATTTGTTTTTCCTTTCTAATTTGTTTCACCTAGTTAATTCCTTTAAATACAAAAATGTATGTAATCCCTTTCTATTAGTAAATGCTGGTTGCCTTGTAGTTTTTGCATCCTGTCCTTTCATGTTACAGATTGTGCATGCCAGGCTGTATCACGCGGCGACTGGGGCTTCGGGAATCCCTCGAGCCGAAATGCACCCCACACACACACACACACACACACACACACACACACACACGCACGCACACACACACACACGCACGCACACACACAGGGGTAGTGCTCAGAGCAGGCCTCACCAGGGCGATTTCGGGGTCGACAATCCTCATGACCACCTGAGCCTGCAGCAGGGCGTAAGCCAGCTGGGGGTTCTGCAGCAGCATGTTCCTGGCCTCCTGGGGGCTGTTCTGCACACAAAGCTGCAAAGACCCGCACATTCATCCACTGCAGTTTGGGAAACTTCACATCCATCCTGTGATAGTGACGGTCAGAGTGCTCTGATCGCAGATCGGATTCACTCACTTTCATCTGTTTCATGAGCTCGAACATCTGCTCCGGGGGCAGACTGGCCACGGCTCTACTGATAGACTCTGGCGCCTCCTCTGGTTGGCAGCTGTCTCCATACGGGGACTCGATGACGGGCGCGCCCGTGCCCAAGCCTTCCGCAAAAGGCAACAGTCACATGACAGACCAGCCTGGACATATCTCGGGTAACAAGTGGTTACACGGGGCTTACGCTGTATTACGGACAGCTGGGAGCCAAAGGGTGAAGGACTTCTAAAAGATTACTGGCTGCCTATAGATAGATATTCCCTGTATTTACACTTCTATTTATCAACAGCAGCATACATTTGAGAATGCAGAGTCTGAGAGTCCCAGATGCAATAGACGTTTAACAACCTTGCTCAGGGCTCAAAGGGGAAATCACTCTGCTGATGACAAAATTTGAACCAGCAACCAGCATCTAAACCTGGGATTTAAAATAAATGACTTAAGACACGGGTGCCCAGATTTCTAACTCGCAACCTATTTTATGGTGATCAGCTCACTGCGATCTACCAACCTCCCAAAAAGCCATTCAGCCTCTCTACCTTTCCTTTTTCTGAACAGCGACGCTTGTTTGGCAGATCAAACAGACTCATTTAAAAAGTCTTCCTCCCACTCTTTATGGAAGCGGCAAATTTTCAGCTGCTTACTTAGTCCCATGCTCATTTTGAATTTCTTTAAGCTTATTTTACATGCATGTGTTTGGCGCATAAAGAGCAAAGTCTGCCAGCATTCAACTCCCTGAAGCTACTGGGCATCAAGGGACCAATGGAGGCATCGCCCGGCCAGACACAAGATTCGAACCAGTGACCTTTTTTCCATGGATACAGAGTCCTAACCCGCAGAGTCACACACTACTCCTTACACCTATTAAGATACTATATTAACGTTCAGAGCACAGCACCCCCGTGTTAGTGGTGTCACATTATGGTGACAGGACCATCACACGTGTCTGCATGAGCTCCGCAACTCACTCTTGAGCTCCTCCTTGTTCTTCTCGCTGGCGGCGTTGTCCACACGCAGGGCTCTGCCGCTAAACTCCCGGCCATTCAGGTTCCTCATGGCGCTAAGCGCCGTCTCCTGGTCCTGGTACTCGCAGAAGCCATAACCCTTTGGTTTGCCCGTTTCACGATCGTACACCAGCCTGCAGGGTATAAAATGTGCGTGGGATCTAACCCAATGCAGAGTGATGGCGACCCTATAGGTGGGTCGTGCCGTTTCCGTAGAGGGCCGGACCATCCTCCGCTGATAAGTTTTTCCATTGTTTTAAAAACCACTAAATCTAAATCAGCCTGATCTCCATACCTGAAGCTGACGACGAGTCCGACCTCAGAGAAGATATCCTTTAGTTGCTCCTCTGTGGCTTCGTACGGGATGTTTCCCACTAAAAAGACACACAGACGATCAACACATGAGACAGCAGGATTACAGAGACACTTTTAAAGCTAGCATTAGAAACAGCTACCTACAGATACACCAATAAACATCCAGCACAGCAAAACACCAGCGGAGCTCCTTCTCCTGGTAAGTGCACTCTGCTTTTAAAGGTGTAACTCGCTTACAGGAACTACACTCATGTTCACTTCCCTGTACAGATTTGCTCTTTTCCTTCTTCTGCTTGTCCTCGGATATATGATGGGTTTGCTGCTTCCCTCCTCAATTATGGCCAGTGAGAGCCAATGAGGTACGGAAGGGCGTGCTGCAAGCGAACATATGATTGGCTGGAAACTAAACCTGGGACTGAATGTATATGGCTACTCTCTCGTTCACCCACACAATCACCAACTTGGTCAGTCCATCATATTTTACAAAAAATCTTCAAGTCTCTCATGCTGAATGAGTCGGCGAGTGAGTGGATGCACAGGAAAACCTCTCGTTCTGCCTCACGTTCTCGCATGAGAGACCTGTACCTTGGTTGTGCCTAAAATATACCATCTACTGGTGTAGTAAGTAGCCTACAAGGTTGCCAACTCACTCATCTGGTGCGATACTCACACTTTCAGCCTGTCACGCAAGAAATCTTACAGCAAATGTATATTATATGGATTGTTAAAAACCCAAAATTAGCTACGCCAAAAGTTTTGCGCTAGTATGCAAACCCTACAGAGTGCATTTAATAAAACTGTCACATACATGTAAATATCGATTTAAAATGGCCTACATGTACAACGACTACCCGTATGCTGCAACGGCATTTTAAAGATGCAACATTTTCACGACATTAAACAGATTTTAACCAAGACTGGTGAAGGTTTGTTCTCGTTAGCTGACTATGTCATGAGCGGTTAGATTTGTGTTTTTAAAAAACACGCGTAACTAACATACAGTGCTGCCAAGACATAGACTATAACTCAATAACAAATATTGTTTTTTCCACATGACTTATTAATGGCACTTAACTTACTCCTTAGCACTGTTCTGCCTAAATTACAGGCTTTTTATCATGTCGGAACACAACGGTTTCAAATGTATTTTAGGCAAACAGGAAGCGCCACAGAACGAGTTTGTGAGCGAATCTTTTACGTTAAGTGAATCAAACGAACTGTATCCCAAAACAAGTAATTTCGCCCATCCTTACTGTTTTTAGCGGCCATTGTACCGGAGAGCTTGCTCACTAGCCCGGGACCGGTCCCTCTCTGAGTTTATTCCCATTCACAGAATAAAAGAAACCCGAAAATGTAAATCTGCAGAATACAACAGGTCAACCGACATTCAGCCATACCGAAAACGGAGCGCAGAGACCGATCAACTGCTGGGTCTCTGCCCGCAGCCGAGACAACAGAAGCCGCCGAATTCGCCATGTTCGTCTCTTCACGGTCCGCGAGCGCTTCCTCTGCCGTTATGATTGCGACCGGGGCTCGCGAGGTGCTCATGGGAGTTGTAGTAAAATACTGATATTCTCCATCCATCTTCCGATCGGTTATACTGGATGATGATGATGATGATGATGATGATGATGATGATGATGATGATGATTATCCACTTATTTCCTATATTTTCTGTTCCAGTATAGAGTCACATTGACCCTAGGGCACTGGGCACTAAGCAAAGGACACATTTACATGCAGCACACTAAAGACAATTTGGCGACACACTTACACTTACATGCATGTTTTTGAACTGTGAATGAAAACCTGTGCAAAAACACAGAGAACATTTAAACTACATACACCCACAGAGCCAGGGGTGTAAATCAATCTCACAGTTGTGTAGGTGTGAGGCCACATTTGTGGCCACTACTATAACTGTTTTTTTTTTTTTTTTAATTTTCATTCAAAAGCCCGTTCCCAGGAGGAAACACACATAATGTACACTGATAAGCAAAAACATTCTGAAGACCCGCCCATGATACAAATACTGTTGACTATCTATAAATACAGTGCCTGTCAAAGTCAGGGATATATTGGACATTACGCCAGCACTTGGAAGTCCAGAAGCTTTGCTGTTTTGGAGACGCTCCGACCCTATTACCTGGCCATAATGATTTGGCCCTTGCTAAATTCATTCAGATCTTTACCCCTTGTCCATTTCACCTGCATTCAATATGTCAACTATGAGTACTTGATGATATAACAACAGGGTCCATTACTTTTTACATCTATGCTCCTAGTCTAGTCTATGTGCCAAGTGACCTGAAATCTATATACCATGTGACCTAGAGCACATATGACATATGAATACACTGACCTATTAATATGTTGATGTTCAATATAAGCAAAAGAACATCACATTTTACAAAAAATCTTCAAGGTTTTTGATAGACAGAAAAGTCATGTTACGCATAATTATTCTGAGCAACTCAGGATCATTCTGGTATACTGTATATGATGGTTTCAGCAGGATGGTGGGGGGCAACTTAAGCAGTTAAGGAGGAGAGAAAAGAGGAAAGGTTGTAAAACAAAGAAAGGTAAGGAGATACATGCTCAGCAGAGATGACTTTGCTGCAAGAGAGGACAGGACACGTGGAATTTGGAAGTGAAACCAATTTAGCAATATGTTTAGTCAAACAAAAAAGAGGAACATCCGTCTTTGGTCAATGTTAACATCTAAATGCAACAGTGACAGTATTGGCTCAGAATGACCTTATTCATTAACCATCATCTTTGATATGCAAACAAGATTAGTCATATAGGTCTTTATTTCGTAAATATTGTTTTTATATTACATGCCTTGTCTCTTGGTTTTGTTTGCAGTGCTCAGGGATTTGGTAACACACTGTAGTTGTGCTGTTGAAGTCCTAGATGAATTTCATACCATTCATCATTTCATTTTCAGCAAATGCTTCTCAAAAAAGTTGTAATCCTTAGCCTGTCCTGGAAACAGGTTAGTCCCTGAGGTAGATGTGAGACATGCAGACACGCACACTCAATTGTGAGCCATCTAGAAAGCTCACTCACTAGTTCACTGTTTCTAGTGATGTGACAATAAAAAGTGATTTGATTCGAATGGCATTTCTTTGGATTGTGGAAGCAATCTCACGCATGCAAAATATGATGGACAGCACACAAATGACAGAGAGAGTGAAGGATGCAGTACACACCCATCTCTACCTGGCAGAAAACACCACCTGTGGAGCTACAATTATTATTATTATTATTATTATTATTATTATTGTTGTTGTTGTTGTTGCTGTTGTCATTTTTTTGTACTATATTATTTTATCAATCTGTTTAGTACAGAACAGATACCAAGATAAATGATTTCTCAATAGCACAGATGGTTTATGATATTTGGGCAAAACTATTTCCATCTGATTTTTTGTTTGACTCCCCCACCCCAATATTTCATGTACTTCAAGCAAAACTAGCCCAAAAGTATTCAACTATTGTTAATAGACCATTCTCACTGTAATGTGCCAGAAAGACACTTTATGTACGACTTCATAGGAGCCTCTTTTTAAAATCCACCTACATATATACGTCACCTTGAGTCTGGTCAAGTGCCTGCAACTTGCATACCTAAGTGCGCTCATCCCACCGGGCATGGACATATCTATAATGTGGACGATTATGGCGACACCATGGGAATCATTAAAGCTACTGTACCTTGTATCATGAAAATCTACCAAGTATGTTTTGACTGGGACTAAATTAAAAAATACTAACAATATTAACAACAACAACACTCATATTAATAATAATACGTATTATTATTATTATTATTAGTAGTAGTAGCATTATGCATGCTATGCGTTTGTTAAATGTAATTTATTGACGCAAACGCAGTTTTTATAAGCCTCTTCCCAATTGTTCGAATACTGGAACGCTGGGGGGCGCAAGAAAACGTAACTTTGCATTTGTAAGACGATTCTTGTATAATAGAATACGCGATGCTGCTATTATCGAAAAGTTCTGGCGACATAATAATATGGTAGTTGGAAATAGGGTTTGCTATTTAGTTACCTGAGAATAAAACGCTAAGCCTAGACATTTTACACGAAGATTTGTATGAAAATGAAACAAAGCATGTTTCATAAGAATGGTGTGCCGTGTTTGGTGTAAGCGCCTTCTGTTCGTGCGACACAAAACAGTAAGACATTTTCTGTACCTTCATTTACACGAGAAAACTGCCTATATTAAAGCAAAGAACAATAAGTTCATTTTTAAAATGAACTGGTTCCACTGGGGCTCGAACCCAGGACCTTCTGCGTGTAAAGCAGACGTGATAACCACTACACTATGGAACCACGACGCTACCGTTCGTGTGTAGCTGGTAAATTCTTTACAGACTATTGGTTGACTTCAATGAATTTGTTATATTGCCAGTGCTTAGAATTTATGTTGATTTAGAATGATGAATTCTGAATGATCTGGACGGACATGTCGTCTGTGCTGAAACTGAATGATGTTTAAGTTTTAGTTTGTTAGTCTGCCGTTCGCGCAAACATGCACATTGTTACATAGGTTACATGCGATGCAGACATTCACTGTTCATAAGCAAATGTCTTGTTAAGTGTATAATGGCAGTATTGTTTAGCTAACCACTTTGACCAAGTGCCTCGCACTGATAAATAACTATTAAGTGAGCTGGACGACTGATTATTGTGATCGCGTCTGGACTTGTTTATTATTGTGTTGGGAACAAAGGAATCGAAATCTTAAGGCAAGTTTATTGTATCGTCAGCTGTTACACAATAACGTCCACGGAATGCTAATGTTATTTGGAATTAGTTACTAGCCATACAGACTTAATAGCACGCTTTGGAGAAGGGAACGTGGCGCATACCTTATTGAAATAAACATAAAAAATCTACCGTCTCAAAGAACCAACAAACCTGAAGATCACACGGGAATATAAATCAGTCCCCGCATAATAACAATTTACTTTTCGTGTAAAACCGACTGCCAGGAAAATGAACGTAACACGAGATTGACATAGTTGCCTGTGTTACTACGTTAACTAATTCCATCACAATATATTGCAGTGAAACGTTAGTCAAACTTGCCGTCCCGTTAGAACAGGTGTTACGGGAAATTCAGTTCCCCCACGGTCCTCCTGTCGCGCGCTGATTTGAAATCATGACGTCACCCGCCTCTTTATAGTTACAGGCGGTTCCTCTGTCATTTTAATATCTTTTTATGAAAGTGTTGAGGTAAACAAGCCATATATGCAAAACATCTCATGTCTTTTCAATGCTTCTGTGTTTTGAAAGATTTTTGAAGTTATTTAAATCGCTGGTAAAAGATATGTCCTGGGAAAATAAAGAAAACGGTTGTATTGCTCGTAGGAATTAATCTATGTACGCGTGACGATCGATGTGATATTGTTGATTATTTATTCTAACTTAGTTATAGCAACTTACTCCTTACATTTATCAACTACTGCTGACAACGATGTCTTTGAAAGCAAAAAACGTAATCTAGTTCTATTACATCATGATTAAACATCATGACGAGTCGTTTCCTAGGCTGAAAAACTGATACAGATATTATAGGACACTAAATTGGTGATGCAAAACTCTTTCCATGTATATGTATAGCTGAATCACTTTATCAGCCATTATAATACTGTTTGTGCGTAGATTTGAAGGGGGAACATTATTACCTTAGGCCTAAAATATAGGGCTCTCCCTGGTAACATAGACACACAGCAACTTTGGACTTCAATGCTAGTAACACTAGTTCATGCGCATGTATTTATGTATCTGAATGACTTTCAGCCATCCCACATGCCCAAATATGAGAGAGGAGGTAGAGGTACGGAGCATTCACCCACCACATGACAAACCACCTCAAGGATGAGAACCTGAGTGCAGCCATGCAGTGGGCAATACCTCAGCACCACACTAGTGCAAATAGTCCAAGTTTTTTTCCCCCCAGTAGCTGAAGTGCCAAAGCTTCCATCAACCCCCGAGTTTTTCCTTGTAAATTGGAGGACTTCCTTACAGGGCTGGATGTAGATGAGTGTCATACTCAGGATGAAACAATTGCAGGTTAAGGGCTTTGCTCAAGAGTCCAATGAAATAAAATCACTCTGGGCATTCATGGGATTTGACCAAGCAACCTTCCAGTTACTGGCACAGATCCCAAGCCTCAGAGCCGCCACTCCACCCTGCCAAACACCTGCTGGGTTCCCCCAGCTGAAACAGACAGACAGCAACTGTGGACCCCAATACTGTATATATGAATGATTTCCAGCCATCTTACATACCTCTTTGCCTAAATATGACGTATTGGGGTCCTGAATTTCTACATGTCTTTATTAACAGGGGGAACAAAATATCCTGGATTTCAGGAAATAATGTTTCCCTTTATATTTAGGCAAGGAAGCATGTGAAAGTCATTTAGGTACATGATTACATGTGCATAAACTAGTATAATCAGTATTGTGGTCCAGAATTGCTGGGTGTCTATTTCAGCAGGGGAGAACTGTATATTCCAGCCGTCAAATAATAATGTTCCCCCTTCATATTCATCTTCACAGATATAGGATTGATGGCTGAATAAGTCATTCAGCTACGTATTTCCATGTAAACTGATTTGTGTGACCAATTTTGTTTCCTGTAATTTCTCTGTCTGTGTGTTAGCATAGGAAACCATGCTTCAAAATGTTTTAATAGAACTGAATTATGTTTGAATGGGTAGGAAGACATATTTGTTAGCAGTAGTTGATAAATGTAAGGAGTAAGTTGCTTGCAATTAACTTATAATTTGAATAATCAATCATCATGCATAGTATAGGTGAAGTCCATCAATCAAAAGGGTACTACTGTTTTCATAGCAATCATATAGGGGATTAATTAATTATAACAAGCGATTGTTAATTATAACAAGCGATTGAAATAATTTAACTTATCGAAGACATCTAATGTTTTTGCATGAATGGTTTAACTCAACACGTCCATAGAAAGATATTAAAACGACAGAGAAACAGTTAATCTAAAAAGCACTGGGTGACTTCATGATTGAGATCAGCACGCCATAGTGGGAACACCTCCCTGCTGCGCGGTGATTTGGACGTCAGCCGTCACTATAACTATAATATAGCGGGTGACGTAATGATTTCCAATTAGCGCGCCATAGGGGGAACATGGGAAACTGAATTTCTCGTAACACCTCCAAGTAAATATAAAGACATTCATCGAGACCAATCTGACATAAACAACATATCAATTAAGCTATATTTCAAGTTGGTGTATGCATTGTTTTATGTACACATAAGCGAACAATCAATTTCCCCAGAGTCATCATCTCCAATTACTTTAAATAAAGCGTGTGCACTGCAGATTTCACTACTGATATGACGAAGTGAACGATGTGGTCTCCGTGCCCCCTATCTTTTTTATAACAGCAAGAATTTAATATTCAAATCTGTTTTCTGTTACATTCCTTTTGGGCAAAGATTTATAGGCAGGGTTATTATTTCATAGCTAAGGCCTTCGTCTACTGTCGTGAACCGTGTCACATTTCTGAGGCATAATCAATCTCCAGATTTACGCGAAATTATCCTGTAGGCGAACTCGCCCGCGGAAGTCGAAATGCACTTGTATTTGAAAATTAGCCGTGGATCATGATCACTAGATATCGCCCTGCTGCCCATTTAGCGAAAGTACACCTAGATAGGGTGTAGGGAAACACCGTGGCCGCTGCCTGTTGAGAGGGTACATTGAAAGAAAAGAGAAAGACTTTACATGCACTCCCTCCGGTTACAAAGCTGACACTGCTGTGAAATGTTTTGCTTTCAATGCGGTGGAAAACTGCTGTGGTCCCGTAGAGGTGTTCTTCAAAGCGCTTTTTTTCCCATGACACACAGTGATCGCCGGTTACAAACGCATCGGGAACATAACAGACTCCATAACAAAGAAAGAAAAACCGAGAATTTCCAGCATAAACCTACGCGATGCAGTGCTATGACAGCGAAAAACCGGGCACACGACAAGCATTGACTTGCGTCCCGCTACAGTGGGACCGGGGAAAGCTGTTTGTGCTCCGCTCTTCCGGAATGAAGTCGAAACACAATAAAGGGGGCAGGTCGCAGAGCCCTGGGTCCATGTTAGCTGAAGTGGGCCATTCGTGTTCATGGTTAGACTACCACAGGATGGAGTCGCAGATGAATCTGTTACTACCGTCGGGTTAGTGATTAAGCCGTTAGACATTAAAAGGGATAGTGAAGTGCATCCTTAATGATTGGGTTCATTTCACAACGGAATAGCTATGAGCATTCCCTCTCATCAGTTGTTCATTATCTTTAGCCACCCAAGAATTTAGCATGTCCAGCTGTCCAGTCATGGTGGCCTTTGCCGTAATGTTCCCCAAAGAACGAACGAGCTCTACCCGTGTTCATTATCTACTACTCCTCTGCAGAAGGTTACTGGGTAGAGGTCCCCGTTCGGCTAAAAAACTAAACGTTATTGGGAATTCAGTCCATGGGCGTAAATTACGGGGGGATGTAGTCCTCCAATAAATCAAAACCAGCTAATACAACCCCCCCTAATGATCATGTTTCCCCCGTAATGGGTGGAGACCTCAACCCCCCCCCCCCCCACAATGTTCCAGACAAAGTTACGCCCTTGATTCAGTCCTAAATAAGTAATATGTGGACTGATGACATCTGAATGAGTATTGCTAGCAGGGAAAAAAATAATAATTTTGTCAAATACACACAGATTCATGCTTAGCCCTCAACAGACAAACAGGCGGTGGTGTTAATTTAGTAGGCCTAGCCTATTGAAATGTATATAATTCTCTAGCATTGCATAAACATTTTTGATGTTAAATGAACACGTTTGGTGTCATATTAAGATTAGTAAGTACCAATCCGTGTACAATGAATTTCCATGTACAATTAATAGGCCTACCTGAAATATGCTGGTCTGATAACAGAGCGGTGGATTAAACGTTTAAACGGCGACGCTTCTCTAAATCGCCGCTATTACGTACAGCAAAGAAAATAATGCTACGACTACGATCTGGAAGTAGTGATACATTAGAATGTCGTAAATGGGCGACGAGGTATTTAAGAAAATGGTTTGAATACGGGGATCAAACTGACCACAGAAGCGATTACGGATTAAGCGACCCGGAGGACTAGTTGTAATGACCACATCGGACAAAAGTATAGCATGGAACAATCTTGATTTTTCTGGACATTGAACCATACCCTTGTGATGAGCACTTGATTATTTGTGTACATGTATGATATATAATCAAAGAGAAAAGCTGAAGTCACATAACTGCGTTCCGCCCGAGTAGTCGGGTAAGTTATGCACGTAGACCTGCTAGATAATGCATCTAAATACTCTTTTTCTCAAAACTCTGATAATTTAATAAGCAGAAATATCTATATGAGGACACCATAATCCCGTTATAAACTGTTCTACGGAGAAGGTACAAAGTATATATAAAAAAAAAACATTAAGGCGTTGCGGAAGAGGTTCCTTGTGTATTACTTAAAAGATGACAGATGTGCATATCATTTTCGGTTCATCCACGGCTACAGGTCGTTATATACAGCTTACATGGAAGTTATGTTCAAGACTGAGAATTTATAAGACAATGTACATATTATAGGCTTGAGTGCTGGGCAGAAACGCGATATTATGCTACGTCGCTATAGTAAATACTTTTTCTTTCTTTCCATTTTACATTTTGTGCAGTTATATAGAACAAAAGAAACCAAAATATCTAAGAACAGGTTTAAGAGGGCACAAATAACTTCGAAGCACGGAAATAGTTTATCTTTTATATGTGAGTCTTCTAAGCAAATGTGTGTCTACAGATAATCAGGCCGTCCAATCCCGTTTTAAAAGTGTTTGAAACGCGTTGATGAATTGTTTCCCTTTGCATTTGATGTAATGACACAAACCATGTAATGATATTTATTACAATATGTGATTTGGGTTTTTGAAGAAAAAAGCATATTTCTTTTTATCTCGTAAACAGTATACATCTCAGTTTTCGCACCAAAAACATACGACGCCAACCTGTATTTATTCACCTGTGGAAAAAAAGCTCGCATTAGGACCCAGGGTGCGCGATTTTCTCTCCAGCTGCTGCGGTCTGAAACTGGCAATGAGGGAAGATCGCGAGGAGAAGCCCAAAATTTCACCCCGGGTTTTATTCCACTTTAAAATCAACGAGACCCAAAACTAAAATCAACCAAACTAACGTACCCGTTCTTCCCGGCTCGGGAAACCCCCGCGTTTAAAACGGCACAAAGCAGTTTGGGGCTTAAGGTAAGGCGCCGCGATACCATGCCATTACTAATAACAAAGGAGCTACTGGCGAACGAGGGGGCATTAGGGGGGGGGGGTGCATTGCACAACGCAATGGAGGGCGACAGTTAGACTCTTTAAACTTTGCAATAATAACAGTGGTACAGTGAAGTTAACCGGCCTGTTCGAAGCTAGCACAGTTACGTCAAGTGGCGCGTAAGGTAAATAAATCGATTTTTTGAAGTGTCAACATAAGTACGTCACTCAATTTCGAGTGTAATTCAATTTTTGCCGGAATGTGTCACGCACACCCAGCACATGTAAATGCAGTCCCGCCTTTCTGATGCTTGACAGGGGCGAGCAGAGATTATTTGTTTTGGTGCCGTTCTCTCTTTTTTTGGTTGAAGTTTTGATGTATATTGGCTTTCATTCTTTGCACTTACAACGGCATAGAGATTTTTAAAATGTGTTTTCATTTATAAGTGCGTTGCCCTTATGTTATAAGACCTGCTCTACTTTGCTATTTAGCCTACACATTACGGATTCCATCCGGAAACACACTAATTGAGTTAAATGGGCATTAGGTCATTCTAGAAACAGCACCGAACTTATTGCAATTTATTTTGCTCTTATTATCCCGTTGGGGAACTTGTCTGATAGGTCCGATTAATTATATAACATCTTACTTAAAGCAAGACGCAAGGCACGGGACATTCCTTTTTAGTGGGGCTGCCTCAGTTTGACAGGCCTAATAAGTTAGACGGCAACGAGCTGGCTAAGTCAAATCAGGTGGACGGAATCACTCAAGAAAGGAGATGCGGTAAATTGTTCATTACCGCAGGCTAAATGCACGCCATCATCTCGCTTTATCGGCCTGCACAATACTT
>JAABNY020000002.1:20538433-20551491 GCA_015164015.2 Brevimyrus niger | reverse complement strand
AGGAGATGCGGTAAATTGTTCATTACCGCAGGCTAAATGCACGCCATCATCTCGCTTTATCGGCCTGCACAATACTTTTTTTTCCTGGTAAGCGGGAGAGTGTCGACGGAGCAGCCGGCATGTGCCCCGTTAGGGGACTCCGAAATGGTGCTGCTCAGGCCAGCGTAATGTCATCCCGGGCACACGGTCGCGGTCTGATCAAGACACAGCACGGAAAGCCCTCCGCTTTGCTGTTTGCAGGAAACAGCGTCCGGCCGCGTCCCGTTGTCCCGGATTGCCGGCGGAGCTCGGGAGCCACCGGTCGCCGCTGCGATTCGCTTTGCCGAGCTCACTCTGTCGCCCGGCGATCCCCTGGACAACACGGTGGCTCGCTTTTCTAAGACCGCACAGTGTGTACATCGCAGACCGACATGTGCTGTTCAACAGTTAAATGTTGCAAAACTGTTTGTTTTTATTGTTAAACATTGTAACCCGCATCGTCTTATTTGCAGCCCCGATTAATTACAGATCCGACGGCACGTAATCTGCAAGCTATGTGCATGTGTTTATTGTTTTAAAGCAGCCGCCTGGTGCTCTAACAATTGTTATTTGAGCACGCTTTGCTTCCTAAAACAGCCTATAAGGACATGTCCTCAGTGCACAATTTCCAGACGAAAGCGGATTTGCCGCTATATCCCAGCGTCGCTTCGCCGTGCTGCATTCGGGGGGCTGATGAGGAAATAGGTCATCGTCTCGTAGTTTTGTTTATTTCCATAACCGCGTTTCCATTTCAAGATTGCCACGCTGAGACCATTTAAGGCATTTTTTGTTGCGTTGACCATTGATACTTAGCGCGATGAGGATTTTTTTTAAACAAAATGTATCTTTTAACCTAGCTACATGTTACATGAGCTCATTACCTGGAGACTAGTTAATTCAAAATATAATTTGATCCTCCTCCATTTAAACCCCTCATATACATAATCGTGGGAAAAAGGAGGAAACTAGGGTCTAGCATAGTCTACATTTCTATTAATATGTGGTACAGTAGGTGTGAGAACATAACAAGGTTAAAAAGCTATGGTGTTTACTATGGGGAGGCAAATCTATAGGCTTCGTAATGCGCTGTAGAGCTGCCGTCGTTACCTGCTGTGACCTTGCTATAGTACCGGGCTCTCAGCACCTTAGCCGGCGTATCTGTGTGCACTGGATGCTTCTCGCAGCGGAGGCTACAGTTTCTCCGGCATGGCTCACAGGCATCTACAAAAGTGTCGTTTTGTGTAGTTTCGCTGTTTTGCATGACCGTCGCGGGGGAGTGTCCCTGGCGATAATTAGGCAGCATAACGAGTGACAAAAGCGCGTCGATACTAATGATCATATTCCTTACACTGTGGGTCGATGATGCATTTGTCACGCAGTCGTTTACTGGACAACGTGTGTATGATTCTCACGAGTTGCTCGTATTGTTATTTTACCTCCATGCGCATTTCCCTTCTCAATTTGGTATCATGGTATTTTACAGAGTCGATTTGGGTTAAATACTTGATTAAGAGTATTACAGGTCCCATTGTGGGCCCCCTCCAGCAAGATATATGGTCAGCCTTCAGTTTACGATTTTATCAACGCAACCACTACGCAGAATTATGTATTTAAACTAGAACTACAGAAAACATACAAATGAAAGACGTGGCAGCTCGATAATAATATAATAATGACATTTTAACCGAACACGAAGCCATGCAATACACCGCATGAGCGTTACTTTCCACAATGTGCATTCGCGGTCCTTCGTTAGTTACCAATACCAGTAAAGCTATTGAGCCTACTTTTCACAGCCTCTTCTCAGAAATACTAATGAGTTTGCTGGCAGTTGAGTTGTTAACGTTTATCGATAGAGAGATAATATATTATCTATAGATTATATATAATATGTAATAATATGTAGCTGGCCAACGGGTGGAGAGGTCTGGCTAGGGTGCAAGAGGCGGAGTCTGGTCGTCCTGGTTATAGAGTGTGCAGTTATTATTTTTCCCCATCATGCAAAACCCGTAGTAAAAGTGCCATTTATCGTGGGTTGTGGTTGGTTTCAAAGAGGCCAAGTCGAAAACTTGCATCTGAAACCAAGAGGATGACTGAATTGAGGTTACAAATTTATTTTCTCCGCTGTTAATGACTTCCTTGATATGTAAGCATATATAACCACACGCACAGTAAGGCTGTAGATCAAGAGAGATGGCCAACATCACTTAAAACAGAATACACTTAAAAGTTCCCAGTTATTTCCAACAATTTAATTATACTTACATTTTATGTGTAGAAAATGTTTGGTTTTCTATAAGATTCTCCCAATATAGTCTATATTTGTTTCTGGTTTTGAAACCTATTCAGAAAGGGCCTTTTGGTGGATGAATGTGATGTCAAAAAGCAGCATATCTCCTACAGAGGCGATGTCTTTTACAATGTGTTTTAGGTCAGACCAAAAATGCTAGGTGTTTTTATCATTTCAGCTAATGCCAATGCAGGCCAGGTTTAAAATTTCGGAGGATGAGCTGAGGCCAAGCTGGTTAGTGAAACTGGTTAAAGCACAAGTAAGTTTAGAAATATACTAAACCAAGTGCTTCTCAAATGTCAGTTAGCGATTTGATGAGCTTTTTGGAGGATAAGGTGGATGTACTGAAGGTTAATATATGGTTTCTTGGACTTTAGGAGAAAAAAAAAGATCACAGGATACCAGTTGTTGTCTTACAGCTACAGGGGTTGCAGGTTTGAATTTAATCTCTTTCCTTCTGTGAGCAGCATGTGCTGTGTTCTTACAGGTACCACCATAGTACTCTGGGTTCTTGCCATAATCAGAAGACATAATATTCAGGTGATGCAGCCAAACTAAATAATGTACTGTGGGTAAGTAATATATGACCCCAAATCACTATGGTATGTCAATCAGCAGAAAATGCATGGACAATTAGTCCAGTTATATACAGAATTACTTATATATGCTTCACCAATTCACACCATTATCATGTTTATTTTATTGAGCGATTTCAGGTTTAGCTCCCTGCTCAGTAGTGAACTACAGGACCCCCTCTGAACTGTCATCCCTTTGTCCAAAAATGCAGTTTTTATCAATGTGGCAGCAGGATAATCTGTTCACAGGCCACAAGCTCAGCAATCATTCTTGGAGTGTCTCTGTTGAAGGCTGGGGATGCAGTGTCGCATTCATTGCATTTCTGAGTGTGAAAATGCAACAGAGTGAGTTGTTGTTAGACATGCAGCAATACTAAGTCAGGAAGTGTCCTGTCCAAAAGCGATTCACAGTCTAGACACGGGCACATACTCTATTTTCCACAAATCTCACCTAGTTCACGATAATTTTGTCATGGGTGAGGAGGGATGGGAAACAATGTGCGGACCTTCTGTGAAGGCTTTTGCCATGAAAAGTAGCATGAACCCCCTGGAGTAAAAAGTCAACGTAATTCAGGTGGATGTCATCTTGCTCCACTGAACCTCTTTGAGAAGTTGGGTGAAATGCAAAATTACTATTCCCCGATGTCAGAAAGCCCCAATATGAAAGCGCAAGGAAAATCAGTCACTGTGGCAAACTTGTGGTTAGATGTTGGTCCATTTGTAACCATGTTGTGTTTTAGGCACGAGTGGCTCTAACTCCGAGATTGGTTGGTTGGTTCTGAAAGAGATGACTCACTTGTGGGCAACTGATGTAGTGTTTTTTGTTGGGTGGGGTGTCTTGAAACCACAAAGCTGTTAATTCAAATCCCAGGACCATGACTGATGCTGGTGATGTACGCTTGAGAAACATACTCAACCTGAGCAGATCCTGGGAGATGGTGTCCAGCTTCATGAATAGCATGGATTTGTCACCTTACATACAAAGAAATCACTGGACAATAATTGTGATGCAAGCACAAGGGGTTGAGCATATGTTTCTATGGGGGAGACGGAGTCTCTTTTTGTACCACTAGTGGGGGGTCAGGAGTCATAGGGTTGAGAACATCTTGGATGAGGGAGCAGGAATTAGAGAAGAAGGATAAGAAAGGAAGTCAGGGATTTGAAAGGTTTCCTGTTCTTCAGCTGTGAGGAGAAATGGTCAAGAAGCCAAAGGGAGATTGATAAAATAAAGTAAAATAAAATCAAGGGTCTTTGCAAGGTATGGAGGAGGGTGTAGAAAACAGCTTAGTTATTTGTGGGAATAATGTGGATTTTGGTGAGATTGTCTGCAGAGGGCAGATGTGATGGACATAAAGTGAATTGAATTTTAGATTCTGTTCAGCCTTTTTATGGTGAAACCTGAATTTAGCAAAACCGATTCAGGACTGGAGTGAAAAGGGGCTGATTCAGAAGGAGGGCCTCGCATGAAATGTATTCTGCATCAAGAAGTTTTGACAATTGGCAGAGAGGGAAAAAAAACTAGGAATGCAGAGTGCAAAGGTTATGGAGGATGGTTATAGTATATGTTTGGAGGGGGGGGGGGTGCAGTGGGCAGTAAGGAAACCAAAGCTATTCGATAACAGGACTATTTGATTTCATGGTCACAGTTAGCTACACAGCTGGTTTAATTTCTTGGTTTGACTAGAAAGTCTTTGGTGTTTGTTTTTGACAGAACTATGTTGAATATGGGGTGTTTCTGACATTTTTCATCAGTATTTGCACCGCAAATTCTTTCAAGATCTTAGTTGTTTATGCTTCTTATAAATCTATAGTAAATGATCTAACGGTTTAGCGAATTCTTTCAAGATCTCAGTTGTTTATGCTTCTTATAAATCTATAGTGAAAGGTGTCCTCCTAAACACAACTGATTACTTCCTTATGGACGGGAGGCTTTTCAATAATTTCATGAAAATCTACATGGTTCAAAATACTTCCTTCCTTTTTGCATATTAATTTAAGTAGTGCTCCCTTCTCTAGCCTTATTTAGAAATAGGGGATCTCGCTTATTTACGCTGTAGCCTATTTTTCTTTGGACGGAAATCCTTCGTTTTGTAGTAGTAAGATCAGGGTAAGGTAGATATTCGGCCGAAGGAAAATAGTCAGTCGCCTGCATCTACCAGCAGTGTAACCCTATAATACTATCAATCCTATAAATCCTATTATACGGACTTTAAAAAATAAATTTAAGGTTTGTTCATTTTGACATAGTCAACGGTAAAGTTTCCTTCTACATCGTCAGTCCAGCTAATCAATATCACGGCAGCCAAGGCAGTTATCTTTTGAATGGGAGAGGTTAATTTAACTAGTGTATTCCAATTTGCCTCCATAGTAAGCGTTGTACTGAAATGCATTGTGCTTTTTTCGTGTCAATGGACGATATTTCGGCTCATGCACAACAGTTAAGTAAGATTTCCACACCCGAAGGGTCTCGTGTCCTCGTGTTAATGCCGCTACAACGTTGGAGCAAACGCTATCTTTTCAAGCTCCTTTTTGTTGGTCGCTTTGGACTGAGTTTTATACTTCTTGTACAGTTTAAGGAAGAAGAGGACAACGTTTCTGCGCACATTTCTTTATGTTATGTTTGAATGTCGCAGAACACTGTGCCTTTATTACCGTAATCTGTATTTTCACTTTGCCACTTAGGCTTTTTCAGTTTAGCGCACCGTTGCGATCCCCTTTCCCCTTCAGCGGCTATAATTCCGCGCTGCATGCTGGTATTTGTAGTCCGTACTCCTCCCTTGTTTGGCCTTAAACTTTGAGGGTGTGGTAGCGAGACACTACAAGTCCCACATTTTCAATTCTCCACTGCCCCTCTCTCTCCCATCGGAGACTGAGATACGGTACAGACAGTCTTGACGAACCCCCCCAGACTTTCAGAGCCGAAAACGGACGAGATTAGTGAACTGCTACGGACTATAGCGAAAGACACGGAATTCTCATGTCCTTTGATGTATTACTCTCATTTACCAACTAAACAAACGGGTTTGTGACTGTTTATATAATTTGACATAGCTACCTTGCAGGCTGATTATTTTTAACGAATTATTCCGTACCGGAGTGGAAAAGGAATCGGTTCGAGTCTGAAGATCCTATTTATAAAGCTAGGAAGGTTCGGTCAGGGCCGAGGGAAGACGGTCTTGCAGATACTCTGTGTCGGTACAGTCGGATACAGATAGCTGCCTTAAACATTGCCAAGCGGTGTGTAGCCTAATGTAGACGAATGGGCGCTCCGGGTTAGACTTCGCTGCGCAAGGATCTCGAACCGCCTGTTATTTTCAACACATCCTGAGAGTAACGTTGCCGATTGTGTCACGTACAGTAACTCGTCGGCGGGCGATAAGTTACACGCAGCCTTGTTACATTTTTGCACCTCCTATACTTTATGTCGGAATGTCCAAACACTGGGCAAAAAAGTGCAAATGGTCCTCCCGTGTGCGAGGCTCTAGCTGTGAATATTGCCTTATGACGAACATAAGGTCGGGATATTGTCTTATCGACTGCAATCGCATTATGCAGACTCTACCCCTTTGGCTTTGGATATTCCTTGGTAGAATGAATTTGTGTCTTGAAGTTTGGAGTGTTAGCTTGGTTTTTAGAAATCTGACTGGGTCACCGATTATTGTTAGCTAACGTGTCAGGGACGTTTCGGAGGCAGTTTGGTCACATCGTGGCCGCCTGTGCATACAGGGGGCAGAGATTGCAGGACGTGTTCGACTGGAAATTAGCCGCGAAATGCAGTTGTGACAGTTTTGTAGTTGAAGGCTTATGTGCTCGGCGTCATGAAGCCGTTTTTTCTTAATTTGGTATAAATTGAATGGCATTTTGGGAGTCGCATTGTTCTTCCAGCCTCAAGATTTTGGATAACCTGAGAAGCACTCGGGGGTCCCTTCGTTTTCCAAGACCCCCGTTACGGAGCGGGTGGCTCGTTTCGGGGCAGACCTGCGAACTGAAGGAAAACCCCGACGAGTGTTGTGCACTTCAACATCGACGGCGATACGGCAGCCCGATCCCGCACCAGGCTCGGATGCACCGAAGTGTCTTGACTACATTATCAGCATCCCCGTAGACTTGTGTCTCTGTGTATATCTGTGTCTGTGTGTGTGCGTCGGATCGGCGCTGCGCAGACGGCGGACGAGGAAGCGAGTCGGTGTGCGCAGCCAGCGAAGGTGGTTTATTTTCGTCGCGTTGCCTCATTGTGAATAACATCATCAGCGGACTTAGAGTTAGACCGCGGACCCACGGTCTTCGTAATCCGTCCTGGCGCAAGGGACTCCGGGGTGAGCGATCGCACGGAGAGATCCGTCTCCTAAAGAGAGGCGGTGATACGCCGCGCAGCATCAGCGCGAACGCCGATTAAATTAACGCCGGAGTAATGCTGCCACGGGTCATTGTCCGGAGTGTTACAGCGCCGGCGAGAGGGCTGGGCGATGTCCGCTTAGGGCTTCGGGGGACTTGCTTATTGTTTGAGGAAAGTGTAAACATTCACGTTTGGGTCGTGGACGTGCTGTTTACAGGGCTGGTGCCCCCAGTTAAACTGCTTTTATGTTACATCGAACTGCTGTGGCATCTTGTCCTTTTAAATGAACAAATAGCATTGGTGGTGTAATGATCGTCAACAAATATTAAAACGCTTTCATCAACTATAAGTATTTTTCGTTTCCTGATATAGTTAGCTGCCATCCGTACAGAAAAGTGCTATCTGACCATTAAAAGCAGGTATCGTAAAGTTAAGATACCCGACAATTGTGTAGAGTTTTACACTTTTCGGAAACATCTATTTTACATAAAAAGAGTGTACCCTACCTGTTCGTCGTATTTTTATTAGTCTTTACGTAAGTTATAATGCCAAAGATTACGCTGGATATTGGTTTATAGGGGCTCTTAAGTTACGGGGAGAAGTATGAGTTGAAAAAGTTGATTACTTTTATGAATAGACTTAATTGTAAATTAAGTGGGAAATATTTTATCCCGAGTGCACACCAGATGAAGTTGATTGCTTCTTCTTAAGTGTGGATTTGGCTCAGTGCTGATGTTGATGCTATTGTCGATGTTTCAGGGTTTCTGCAGTGATTCCGAAAGCCAGGCAAAGCCATGCCCAAATACTCTTCCACATTGGCTTACACTGAGAGCCCCTATGGTAATTCCAGTGAACCCCCGCCTCCCCCCCCCCAACAGTTGAATTAACCATATCACTCTGCAACAGCGTACCTGGATGGGTCATCAGTGGCTATGCACCCCCCCCTTCTCAAGGGACAGTGAGGGAATATTCATGGAGGGTGGGGGTTATTGGTACCAGGATGGGAAGTAAAGGCATTTGGAATATTCTGGTTAAAATGGAGTGTTGCATGGACAGGGAAAGTCACTCTGTCTTACAGTTTCTTAGCCTCTATCTTATACAAACCACTGAGGGATCCATGATCCATCGATATCATGTCTGAGATTGCAGCTGCCTTCCAACATCAGACTGTCATGTGTTTGGGACGAGATGCGACCAGCTTACTCCAGTTCTCTTGGTCGTATGATACTGGACTCCAGACAGGGCGGAGCTCAAAGAGATCGTCCCCAGCCTGCCGGCATTTCCACAGAGTTTTTTCAGGTGGTGCTTCCCAGAGGAACTGGAGTCTTTGCATTTTCTTTAAAAAACGGGTGGTTTGACATCCTTTTGGCTGCTGCTCAAAGGAAAAATCGGGTGAAGTCTTTCAAATACATCCCTCATTAGTGAACAACAGTTTTGGGTGACACAGCATTTGAACACTCTTTTAATTCAAGATGATTCCTGCATAATCATGCTTTTAATTCATTTTTTTTAACTAACCTGCAGTGCTTCTTATGTGGAGCTATGCTGTATCTTCCCAGTGTTCCATGCTCTGACATGGAGCCCGCAGCCTTCTTTGGGGAACTGACATTTTCTTCAGAAATTTTTGCTGGAACCAGGTCCCCCACATCTTGGGCATTTCAGCAGGAACTGAAAGCCGCCTGCTTGCAGTTAAGCCAGTGTGCAGCCCAGCTCAGACTTTTAGGACCTAAATATTTACAGTCAGGTGACTGAGGGGAAAAAACTTGCGGGAAGCACAAGCTCCCTGTAGGCAGTCGCGTCGGAGCAGCCCCCCTCCCTCTTTTAAACGGGGTCTGAGTTCAGTCCCCTTTGTCTCATGTTGAGAGGGTTTGTCTGCTGGGTCTTGCTGGGTCTCGCATCGCTCGGTGATTCCGATTGGCAGCGTGTGTGTCGGCGGACGAGCATCCTGCCCTTCATCCCTCCTGAAGCCAAGGCTGGTAGCATGTAGGAGGGAGACACGCCTTCTTATTTGCCTCTTACCTTTCTTTTTAAATCTGTTAACAGAAATGTTATTGTGAAACATGCAAAGATTATTTGCCAGTTGTGAGGAAATATAGCTGTTGCCACATAACATCTTGTCAAGACCAGTTGCTACAGAGGTACCCAATGAAGTGTGAGGTGTTTGGCTTTGACATCGGATAGGGATTGCTTGCACTATCTGATGCAGAAGGTAGCATATTCTTGGGTATTTTTGAGTCTGGAATTTCCAAGAGCGATGCATCCCAAAACTAGGAGAAAAAAGTCTTCAAGACGGATCGAGTGTTAATCTCTGGCCTTGTTTTTAGCCATGGAAGGCGATTGCTGATGGCTACAAACAGACACTCATGCCAACTAATGGAAGGTTGAATCGGCATGTGCCTAATTTTCCATCCTGACTATACGCGTGTCTTTTGTTCTGCTCCTCTCCGCACCATCGCCTGAATTGTCTCTTGCTTACCGTCTTGTAATTTTTGTTGTTACTGACAGGTGTATTGCATTCATTTCACAGAAAAACTGTGCTTGTGTTAATTCCTGTTTGTAAACATAGGAAATTGGTTCGGCTGCAGGCAGATAATACTCAGATTTTGTTACTCAAATTGCGTGCAAAAGGCAATTGACACTTGTCGGGGCTAAATATTAAATGGATATTTAATTATTATAATTTTGTATTTGGAATGTTATATGGACCTGTGCTTCAGTGTGTGAAAGGTATCGTAATTATTATTAAATGTAAAATAATAGGGCAGCATAATTTTCTCTTGTACATTAAAAAGCATTATTAAAGGGGGGCTTCAAGATAAATGAAAAGTAACAGATTAAGATGTATGGGTTTCTGAATTGTCCAAGGTTCACGCACGCAGTACCCGCGCACGTGGTGGCCCTAATCAATCCCTCTGTCTCCAGCAGAGCATCGCGGACAGAGGATTCGGCGGCCGCTGACCCGGCCAGGCTCCCGCTACGGAATGCCGCGCTAACAGCCATCATATGCAGGTAATGTGCCGCGAAAGGCCGGCTCACTCGTTAATACTGTCATTAACGATCATTCAGAGGGTAATCTATAACAAAGTAGCCAAAGTTGATTTTAAGGTTTAGTTAAATTAAAGCTTCTCCTGATTTTTCTCGGATTAAAGTGTCAGCATCACCGGCCCTCCTTGGTGTCTCGCCCTCTGGTGGTGCAGGTGGATCCCACTCTGGCGAGCGCGGCTGATGGCGACACAGTGAGCTTCGCCGGCGGCCCTCCGTGTGCGGCGCCCAAGAGCATGGTGGGCAATCCGCCGCAGACGCTGTCCCCGGACCTCCGCGGAGACGTGCCTTCTGGCCAGCAGGAGCGACCGGCAGCGGCGGCAGACGGCAAGACCTTGAGAGGAGGCCCTGCCAATCCTTGCCCCGGGGTTGCCCCAGAGCCACAGAACGGTGGCGAGACTCTGAACGCCGAGCCGCACAAGAAAGCTGACGTCGCCAATGCCGGAACGGCCGAGGCCGCCGGGCCGTTTCCCGCTCAGCAGCGATCTTGCGGCAAGAAGGCCAGTCAGGAAGTTCCCCTAAATGCCGAGCACAGCAAGGCAAACCCAAACAAAGGGACGAAGAGCCAGGCCCATCCCATAATAAGTCTTCCCCCGGGGTTTCATTGCTCATCCCTTTTCAAACCTGGTCAGCCTGTGGCCTTCCTTCCCACCTCAAACTTGGGCTCGTCCTTGTGCAAGATCTCACTGCCACCCGGGCTGGGCCCGATTGCGGCGCTGAGGGATGCCACAGCCAGCCAGTTCCCGGTGGAGCCACCACCGCAGAGCACCAGCTCCAATGTGACGGCCCAGCTTACGGGTACCTACGGGTACCACTTCTCTATGGGCCTGGCTCCCGGCCCCACCCCTGCACCTACTCCTGAGAGTAAGCCCCCACCAGCGGCAGTGAAGCTGAAGTGCAGTTCCACGTCGGGCAGGAGTTCCAAAGTTGGCGCAGACCGAGGTTCTTCGGTCGGGCTTGTGGCGTCACCCACCATAGGCCTGCCGTTGAAACAACCGGCGTTGAGTTGGGCCCCACTGGTCCCTCCCGTCTGCAGCAGCCCCACCCTGGCCAGCGTCACCCTGCATAGCAGGCTGCCAGACCACACTGAGAAAAACCAACAACGGACTGCAGATGCAGCGGCGGCGGCCTACGTTATGCTCGAGCCACCGTCTTCTGTCACTGAGCCTAAGGCTGTATGTCCTGCTGAGGTCAGGGATGTGCCCCTTGACTTGTCTTCAAAGTCAAAGCGACAGAATGTGGATAGAGAGCCACAGAGGCCCCCGAGGGGCTCAGAGCGCCAGCATGCGGGAGCAAGCCTAACTGAGCCAGTCTCTCAGAAGAAGGCCCCAGCAGCCATCTTCGGGTCTGCCCCAGCCTACGCCATATACCCAGAAGCCCTCAGAAATGGAGTCCCCACGAAGCAGCCTGCCAAGCTGTTGAACCACCAGGTTTTGGAGCCTTCAGCATCCTGGGGCAAGCTTGCCCCGCAGGGTCCGATAGCCAGCATTGCAGGAACCTATGTGGGTGTGGCCAGTCCCATACTAGCCTCCACCCTGCGCAGCAAAGACGGCAAGTGTGCTGCTTTTGTGGAAGACATCCAGAGCATTGCCAAGCAGGAGTCAATCTCCATAATTGACCAAGGGGAACAGCTGGCCCCCAGGGGAAAGAAAGGGACGTCTGTGAGCAAGGAAATGCAGCAGTTGAGTGGTTCAAAGCTCCCCAACAGTTTAAGCTCACCTGGATCTCAGGTCTGTGTGTCTAAGGATCCATTCTCTGCAGCTTTGTCTGGATCCACCAGCTCACACAACTCCGGTAAGCCTGCGGGTGGGAAAGCGGTTATGCCGAAGGCTTCTGCTGTCGACGTTACCTCACGACCACAGGCAGGTCTGCTTCCCCACCAAAGAGCCTCGAAGCAGCAGAAGATCCTTCAAGGGAGTACCAAGGCACAGCTGGTGAGCAGCTGTCATGGCACTCTGATTCATGGCCCCCGACAAAGCCCGTCCAAAGCAGATGAGAAGAAGTGGGAACCAGCTAAGTGTCCACTGTCAAACTTGGAGTCAATAGTGAAGCAGAAAGCACTGGAGACTACAGGGTTGGCCCAGGATGATGGTGGCACTCTGGACATGTTAGGCCTAAGAAAGCCTGAGGTGGAAAAGCTGCACATGGGTCACCAAGACTCCCCCTTTCGACAGGGCAGCGCTGGGGGTTTCCCACCTTTCAGGTCTGTGAAGTGGAGGGATGGGACAGTGGAAAGGGATTCCTCGAAGAGGGATTCCAGTGCTGCCCGCAGGAGCGATGAAGGATGTGATGCAGAGCGAAGGGGCGGCATTATTGACAGACAAGTTGGGCAAGAAGGTAACTTGGAGGACAATGGCTTCCTGGATGCCAGCAGACCGCCTACTCGTGCTGCCAGGACCATGGCTGATGGCCAAAAGAGGTTGCACGGTTTGGCCCAGGAGGTTGATGGAGGAGCGGGGATGGGGGTGAAGCATTCGGGTGAGAGCCTTTCCCCTTGCGTAAAGCTGGAGGGCATCGCACTATCCATCCTGAAGGGCCAGCGCAGTGTCATGACTGAGTTGGGCAGGAAGACGCCGGCATCCAAGGGAAAAGCCAGAGCGATCAAAGAGAAACGGCTGAGCAAGAACAACGTTGTGTCACCGGGTCCAACCAGACAGGCGGAGAAGGGGAGCCCATCAGGAAGACAGGGACGACAGGCCAAGAGGGTAAGCAAGTTTGTTTGTTCAATAGCTAGCAGATATTATTGAAATATAGTGAACAGGGTTGCAAAATCCTGTAATTTTTCTGTTTATTCCCA
>JAABNY020000002.1:20515240-20535171 GCA_015164015.2 Brevimyrus niger | reverse complement strand
GGGGGGGGGGGGGGGGGGGGGGGGGGGGGGGGGGGGGGGGGGGGGGGGGGGGGGACGTTACCCTGGGAGGTGCTCTTAGCCTGCGTCACTGGGAAGGCATTTTGCTGGGTGCCAAGCAATCCGGTTGGGTGATGGTCGTCCCGTGGCTCCGCAGGCCAATTCATGACGCGGTTGCCAGCGACAACCTGCTGGTGGTGTGGATGCTGCTGAACCATGGTGCGGACCCCACCCTGGCCACCTACGCCGGACAGACGGCCGTGAAGCTGGCCCAGAGTCCCAGCATGCGGGCGTTCCTCGAAGGTACCCGTCTGCTCCACAGGGAGGGATGCTCTGGATGCGGAGTGAAAATAGCGCCACCACATGGTGTTCCATGTCCCATTATTTGCATCCCTTAGGTATGTTTTACCCGTAAGGATCCCTACATTCAGTCACATCGGGTGTCAGGATAATGTGAAATTAAGCTGTGAGACTGATCAGCTAATGGTTTGTGTTATGCACCTGGAAGAAGGGGTAGTAATATTTGGCAGAGCCTCAAAAACAAGTACCAGGGTTAAAGTTGACTAGAGGGACGGGGGAGGAGCAGAAGTGACCCCTCCCCCCGGGTGAGTGATTTGACAGTGGGGAGGGGTATGGTTTACAGAGGGGATGGGAGATGAGGCCAGCTGTTGATTCTGGGCTCGTTCTGTTTAGAGTACTTCACAGACCTGGAGGCCAGGAATGAGGAGGACACCAGCCTGTCCTGGGACTTCTACAGCAGCACCGTGTTCGGTAGGAGCCGCCGCTGCTGCCGCCGCCAGACCCAATGTCCTCTTCTGTTTATGCTGCCCATTCTGTGCCGAGCTGTTAATCCTATCACAGGGCTCCCCTGGCGGCCCGATGCCGGCACCCACACTGGCACTCTGACTGGCGCGTGCTGTCAGGCGCCTGGGCCTTTCTGCTCCGCCGAGCGTCTCTAACGCGCTCGGCGGACGGTCCTGTTTGCCGCAGGCCGTGCCCAGCCGACAGCTACGGGGCTCCTGCTCTGTCAGGCGCGTCAGATGGCGAACGCCACTCGAACCCGGGGCCCTGCTGTAGGACGCGCCCCCGTGGGACACCAAGAAGGCTGGTTCTGTTTGCCGAGCAATCGCAGAAGCAGCCTTCGTGGCAAAACACGGGCACGGTCAATCTGTGTCCCCGGACTCCTGGGGCTGTGCCATCGCCAGTGTCGAGGCTACGCTGACCTCCAGCTAATCACTAACTCTGCATCTTCATCTGCAGAGACCGACCAGGAGGCATGCTGGGAATTCCTGCTGTCGTTACCCGAGGAAGCGAAGGAGGAGGGAACAGAAATGGCCACTGAGAAGGACCACTTCCTGTTCGAGTTCTCGGCGGAGCCCCTCCTGCCCTGTTATCACGTGCAGGTGTCCCTGTCACAAGGGTGAGTGAGCAGGCAGCTCACATGGGGCTGGGCAGGGGGCACCAGAGTGGGGATGCTGGGCTGGGAGTGCTGGGTGGGCCGCTTAGGAAGCTGGACACTGCTGGCGCAGAATGCCTTCCCAACTCCGCCCCAGAACTGAAGCTGCTGTTGTAGCTTCTAGCTGAACTTTAGTTAATACGTAGGCATGTAAAATTAAGGTTTTTGTTAAACAAATGTAACAAATCATTAGTCTAGAGGTTTCAAGCACTTTTTAAAAAACAATTTTAACATTATAAAAATACACATATTGTTGCTGCACAAACAAAAACAATTAATACAGGTTATTGTATGATTATTAGTGTAGTGTTGCCCAGTGTAAATTAAATTAGCCTTTTTTCCTTTGTTTCTGTAAGTAATGCAGATCAAGCTGTTTCAGATAAATCTATACATGCGTATGAATTTTATCAGATTTATGAATTTTTTCAGACGGAACGGAGCATTCAGTTATACTGAGAAGCTTCTGGGATTCCTGGACAGATGGGCTATTGTGTGCGATCGAGTCTGATGTAGGGAACAAAATGACTGCGTTTGTAACTCGCTGGATGTGGGGGAGGGATACGCCCAGAGTGAAGGTCAGCCACTATCTCACTGCCTCGTCTTTTGTCGCAGATTCTGCAACTGGTTCCTCCTGTCCGACGTTCTGAAGCGGCTGAAGATGTCGGCGCGCATTTTCCGAGCCCGCTACCCGCAGTTCGAGGTGGCAAGCGTCCCACACGCGGAGCTGCGCCGCCAGGTGGCCGTGAGCCAGGTGACGCCGGTCCCCCGGGGACTCTTGAGAGGCGAGGGCGAGGAGGAGGACACGGAGGGGCCGGTTGAGCTGGTGCGGTGCGTTCCAGACTTGCAGGGACTGCTGGGCTCCACAGTCCAGATTCTAGAGGAGGAGAGGTCAGACACGGCTGGTGCCTGCCGACGGTAGCCTCTGCCTCCTGCCCGCCCCCCTAATCCTGACGTCCTCACAGCCCGTCTTCCCAGACCTTCCAAAGAAGGTCGGGTGGAAGACGGAGAACCAGGAGTCGTCTTTGAGGATATTTTGCAGTTGGATGAAACGGGGATTGGGGCTCCATTCCGTGGAGAAGTGATCAGAACCAGGTCTGATCGGAACCAGCTCTAAACAGAACCAGCATTACCTGAAGGGGACAGTGTGGTACAAAAAGTGGGGATGCCGTACGTTTGAATCACGAGCAGAGAAAATATGTAGGGGATACACCTCACAATGCCTGCCTCTTTTGCACTGAGCATATTTGTCGGTGCCCAATTACCAAGGCAGCGCCCCCTAGCTGACGGGAGGGGTCAAACACAACTCGAGGGTAGAAACTTTCAGGTTTCAATCCAAGTATTTTTCAGTATTCAATAAATGTTTAAAGACCTTTTATATTCATATGTACATATATTGTAATATGTACCACTTTCCATCAGGGTGAACACATTTTCAGTTGTTGAATGTGTTATTCGTCTGGGGGGAGGGATGTTTCTCTTTTTGCCCAGTTATTTTTGTGTTCATCTTTGAGAGCAGCGCTGGTAATCCTTGGCTTTCATCTTGGTGGACTCTCGGATGCAGCTAAGAGGCTTAATCGCTGTTAGCCATAGCGGGAGGCCCACTGGAACATATGGTCCCTCGAACCTGTCCGCTACCTGCTCTGGGAGGAGCCTGTGGACCCGGTGCCCGCCACGTCATACCCGCTGCTCCCCCGTTCAGCGTTTCTACACCAAAGTCATGCTCCCCTGTCCCTCTGTCTTCATCTTACCCATTTTCCAGCTGTGTTTGCAACAACCACTGAGACATGTCCACTCCCCTCCTTACACTACATCTGTTCATGACGTCCTACTGAAAATCAGCAAATGAATTTTTTTTTCTTTTACCCAGAGTGCCCTCCATCCTCCAGTTGTATGTGGTCAGAGACCCTTACATTTAATCCTGTGGCAATTTTTTTTTGTTCATTCTGGGAAATCTGCGTGACTAAGAAAAAATGTCTCCCCTGCACATGCCATGACTGCAACCCTGTCTCACTCCAGAGGGCTTGTGGGAAAGATCAGTGGCCTCTCGCTGATTGGCCCTTGATGTTGTAAAGGACTCCGCCCTGGTGGGAGGAGCATGTTTTATTTCCACTGTTTTTGATTGGTGTACTTGCTTAATTTAATAGACTTTGTTATTAATATATTTGACCTCTTTGTGTATCTGGGAAAAATGATTTAAAGAGATGCTTTATATGGTTGGTTGGTGCTTTATTTGAAATGTACAACTCGTCCCTTATTCAGAGCTGTTTTGTCACCCCTTGCGTACAATATCTTCGACGAGCAAAAGTACAGTTTTATTGTACTGGTGCTAAGCTAGATTTTGTGTTGACAATCAATGAAGTTTTTTTTCTTTTTGTTGGACATTTTAGATGAAGTTTTGTTGGACGTATAGACAAATAACTTATATTTATAAGAGACCTAGAAATGTAAAAGACAGTTAACTCATCCTCTCTACCTGTGGCGTAGTTCTGATGAGTAGGATGGTGACTCAACTTGAAACTTGGGTTTTTGTGAAGATGCAGATGTTCTGGCTTGAATAAGCTGTGTTGTAATAGGAGATGAGCGTTAAATGATTTTTTAATGAAATCAACCAGAATAAAGCATGAACGGTGGTTCTTCTGTGTTCTTTGTGTGTCTAAAATGGGGGGGGGGCACCTTGCTGGACATCTCTGCCTAATCAGCCACCAAAAAACTGCATCTATAGGACTGCAAGGGGGATGCCCAATATAGTGACGACGTTTCTGCTTGGTCCTTCCCAGGCGTTGATAAAGACATCCTGACTCCTTTATTAGATGGGCCTACTGGGCCTGACCCTAACCAGTATCGGGTAGATGAGTTGCATGTTCAGAAGAGCCTTTCTCTACACCACTGTGGAACTTTCAGCACCATCCTGTTAGCTTTTATGAGGCTGTTCATTCTACTCCCTCTCATTAAGAAGGTGTTTTCAGACAAACTGGCCACTGAGTACACATCAGCTGAGAGAGCCTCCAGTTTGTCTCAGCTGGTCTTCAGATAAGGGACCATGTTCCAGAGTCTTACTGAGAGCTTTCGAAGAGAGGAATTGCTTATCCTCACTGGTACCCCAAAGTCCATTTTCAGCAGCAAGATCTAAAGGTAGTAACAGAACCTAATGTCTGAGACATTAACAAGAAATTAATCAAAACAATGCGCTTTATGACTACACTGAAAAAGCAACTGCTGGTATTGCAGATGATTGAATGAATACACTTACATGAAGGCAAGGCCAGGCTTAACTCATGTGCTACTTTCGTTCATTATTTAATGTTTTTGTGTAATGACCCAACATATATAATATTTTTATATAATAATATTAAGAAATAATCACTACTAATAATAACAACAACAGTAATCATCATCATCATATGAAAGAGGTGCTTTGAAATTCTATGTCGGTACTGCAGAGGGCGCGAGTACTTCTAGAGGCGCGAACTAGACAGTTTTACTTCGTCTGGGACGTCGAGCGCCGCTCCGACGGAGACCAGCTGTTTGCCGGTCTGCGCCCTGCTAGCCAGACTAATACTGCATTAATGAAGGCTGAGATTATATTCCGGGTGTTGTATTGCCTTATTTTGCGCCCTTGTGGGTTTACGGGGAATGTATTTGTCCACGCTTTTCATTGAAATTTTATTTAGTTATAATAATAAATAAAATCTGTTCTCTCAGTTACCATAAGCATGTTACAGTATTGTAGTAAAAATTCTTTTTTAATGTAAAATCACTCAGCAACATGATCCGTAAGAAGGTAGTCTCTTCGCGGCAATAGCTGTTTGATGCTTTTGATGGAACGTCATACAGCTCTATGGAGACAGCCGGTACCTCAGATGGTCGACAATGGACTCGTTTGCATCCTTTTGTTATGCCATCTAACTTCAAGTGCTCGCCGCAGATCCTCTAGATGGAGCCAACAATTCAGATACTAAAACCTGTCGGGGGTTATGGACTGAGAAGCTTTAGATCGCTGCGAAAAGTAAACGCATCTTGCCTGGAATTACACATGATGAAACCCAGGGCGCTTGTCGCTCATACGGGTCCATGCGCGCGTCACGCCAGCCCCGCGTGCTGCCCCCGTGTACTGCGCACTGTTTGTCAAGTGTGCGTTTCCCAGTTTAGTGCGTTTGGGTAACCCAATTCAATCCAATCTTTAAAAAGGAGAGTGATGGGCATCTGCCTATTTATAGAAAGCTATTTTTAGACCGCTCCGTAGATAAACAAAAAGTCAATGCGTACACGTTCGTGTTTTTGTCGGTTTTATTTTACCTGTTGCATCAACTGCTTCGAGGTTACTTATTAATTGAGGTTATTTTTATGGACACTGGAAACGCTGATAATTCAGAACTTCTTGCATTGGCCGGAATAGATGTCGCCCCCCGAAATCAATATCGCGCAAGCTTCTTGTTGACAAGCGCTTGGTGACAGGCACGGGACCTGTAGTACTGCTCACGGTTAATCTGTACTGCTCCGTAACATAGCCTACGGTTATGAAGTTATAGGAGCAGTGCATTAATTTTACTGTCAGATTAATATTGGTAAGCAAGTCAATTTCAAAGCGGCGCATATACGTTGTTTATGTCAATTTGTAGGACAAATGTGGCTTTTATTGTATTCTCTTGGTATATCAAAATCACATAGGAAAAGATGTATATAGGCCTTTTTTGCTGTGTTGAATCAGTCCTTTTCTAGAAACCTTGGCCCATGCAGGACGGTGTGTATCCTATTCTCACTAGCACCTTAATTGGTTATGTGTTTTCATAATTTGGAGTAAACAGGTGTTCACAATATGAAGTTTTCCGGAATATGAAGTTACTCAAGGTTGACTCTCCTGGGGCGGGGGGTTGATATTGTTTGCTCATAAACAGCTGTGCAGCCCTCCACCCCTTTTGCACATGAGCTATCAGCGTGACTGCACCCTCTAGAGCTACGTGACCAAGGTGGAGTTTCACCAGTAGTAGGAATGGGAGGACGTGAGACACGCCAGACAGGGGGGTTGGGGGGCATGCTGCCTGTGAGTGTCCTGGGAGGACCTTCACATTTTGATTCCTTTTTTTAGCTCCAGTGCAATGGGAGAACAGTACTTCTGCACGGAACAGCGGTTCTCTCTGGTCTGCCCTGGTGGGTGCCCCCTTCCCAGTGCACGCTGACCAGGACTGGGATGCCTGCACTTTGCCTCTTACATGCTCTTTTCCATTATCTTGTTCATGATAGACTTCAAGGTTGACTCTACCAGGCACTTGCTTCTGTACACAGAAATGGCTGTTTTAACCTCATTACTTCAAAAGCTTCATGTTCTGAAAGTCTCCAGCTTCCTTCCTAAAATGATGTGCATAGAGATGGAGTGCTTTTTATAAAGAATCCTTATTAAATGATTCTCAACTTGTTCATTTTGAGCCTTTCAAAGCTTTGAACTTTGGTACTCATATAAGATCAGTGCTCAGAAAGTCTTAGTTGCAAAAGGTTGCAAAATATTACTGAAAAGTTACTTGTTTCACAACAGAAGTCCATTGACAGACAGTGTTTAACATATCTGCACATACCTTCTGCAAAGACATTTTATTATATTTCCTATTTTTTTGACAGTGTCATTCAGTTGTAGTTTTTGGCTCCCAAAGGGATACTAAACACAATTGTTTGGTGTTTTATGTTACTGCAAAGGTGTTACTAATTAAAAAGCACTCAATGTACATTTTAACTTTGAACAGCTCATTTAGAACTAAAATTTGGATTTCAATTTATTATTACTTGAAATGAATTTTTTACTTAAATCTTACTGTTTATTTCTGAGATATTTGTAAACAAATAAATAACATAGTGATTTTTGTTATAAAATCAATAAACTTGCAGTATTTTTCTTAATAAAGCAAGCAGCCCAAGTGTAACTGTTTTAATGCTGGTTTTGGCAGAGTGCTGACACCTTTGGGACCCTGAGCAAGGCCTTAAACCCCCGTTCGCTCCATGAACTGGCTGACTCTACTCTCTTTGGTTAAAGGTATGGAGCCACAGTTCTTGTGTCTCAGAAACAGGCTACGTGTTGCCATTATCTGTTTTACTTGTAATAAATAACCCATTACTGTGAATGACAGACAATAAGAAACAAGGAACAAAGAAACAAAAGCCAAAGGTGATGCAGTGTGTGGCTCAGCAGGATTAGTCCAGTCGTGCTTGTGATTGAACGGTTGCTGGTTTGAGCCTCACCAGAATAGTCACATCTCTGTTGGGCCTTTGAACGAGGCCTTTAATGCCTCCTCAGAAGACTCCAGAGGTGTCTGGCCATGTACTCAGGCTCCAAGCTTTATTCCCAACTACTTGTAAGCATACATTGATTGGTTATAACAATAAAGAGCACCTGCTTATAATTGCGCAGGCCTCCTCATGCTGCCAAAACCGCTCTGATTTGTCGAGGCATGGACTCCACAAGACCTCTGAAGGTATCTTGTGGTATCTGGCATCAAGACATTAATAGTACCGGTAGTTGTTAGCAAGTTGCAAGGTGGGCCCTTCATGGGTTTTATTTGCTTGGTCAGCACATCCCTCAGATGCTCGACCGGATTGAGATTTTGGATCCTGGTTTGGATTTTTACTTTCTGGACCTGAAATATCCACCTCTGGCCTCCTTCTTCCATTGCGCCATGGTGCAGATATCCCATTCCATACTAGAGTTAATGCCAGAGTTAAGAACAAGTGAATCAATGTTGATTACACTTTTTGAAGTAAATCATCAGTCATGAGTAGAATGTGGTTTGGAAATGAGAATTTATGGTTCTGCTCTCCCCGAAGATGTGATGGCTTCTATACTCCCTTTATTTTGGTCGCAGGCTCTAGTACGAGAAGGCGGTTGTTGAGAAAGATTTGGCAGCTAAGTGGTCAGAGAAGCCTGTCCAGCTCTAGATGCCCACACAAACTCTGCTTACACACCCGCAAATGAATGATGTCCACTCCCTTTATCACTTGCTTCAGATTGTATTGTGTCATACTCAGGGGTTTGTTAACAATCTTATACTGCTGACAAACGTCAAAATGCAAATGTAACACCTGCCCCCACAATTTACTCAGGCCTCAAGGGTTTATTTGATGAAGCTCCTCCCATGTAGAAATGGCACCTACTGAATAATGTGTGTAGGAGAAACCACCAGAAAGTCTTGGTTTATAGTTCTCAAGCTCATTGTCATTCTGAAATGGCCACAGTTCCGGTGGTGAGGTGACAAATCATTCAGGCCGCATGTTGTAAGCTGGCTCTTTTGTGGTTCTGTAGTACGACATAATTTCTCTTTTTTTGTTCCATTGTCACATTGTTGTTTCATAAAAGACACGCCACCGAATGTGAAATCTGGTCTACATTGATGCGCACGTATCTTGCATAGATGCATTGTTGGAATGTGCCGTTTACCTGTGTTTCACTGGGCTTTTCTGTTCAAAACCACTACTGTAAAAGAAGTGGATCTATTATTATTATTATTATTATTATTATTATTATTATTATTATTATTATTATTATTAATATTATTATTATTATTATTATTATTATTATCATTACTTAGATGGTGACAGGCTTCCCCCCAAAGTTTGTCAGTTTTTTGCACTTTACCCACTTAAGCGTTATTGATTACTGCTTCTTATCACCACCTTAACTGTCCGCCTTAGTTGTTCATTCATCATTATCTGCTTACAAAAATGTGCATGTGATTATCTGACACCATTGTGGCACCATATAGGCTGGCTGCTGATCTTCGTCTTACTTCACAGTCCCTGGTCTTCTTCGGAACCCGGAACCTGCCGTCGCTGGCCATTTGACCAGCGGAGGAGCCCAATTTCGGAAATACTGAGTATTAAAATTCCCCACTTATAATTTCCCGTGTTGGGGTGTCCAAGTTTCCACTTTCAGAGGCTGCAGTATCACCTGTCTGCTGCGATACATCAGGGCCACAGGTTGGTGCATCACACTGTACAAATGACTCCTGCTCACTGGGGATGTGCGATTCGAAGGGGAAGGTGAAACAGGAAGTGGCACCTTATCTTAACCTCAAAGAGGGAATGTTTGGGAATGAATAGCAGTCAGGAATGTGGTACTGCGTGGGGGGTGGGGGGGTCTATGGGAGTAGTGACCTCCCATGTCCGGGCCAGCTGGGCCCCGGATCTTAACTTCTGCTATGCTGACATGGTACTTATGATGCAATCAGAATCTGAAAGTGGGACCACCCTTCAGTCAGACTTCAAACATAAGTTCCAGCTTGACTACACCGTCAACCCAAGTTGCCATCAACCCAAAATGCAAAACCAATATCTTGTTACAGCAGAGGTCACCTCTGCTCTTAAATATTAAAAAGATTTTGCACACATAGTGAAAGAGTTCCCAATGCAAAAATGATCAATGTACATCTCTGCCTGTGAATATCGATGGCCTGTGATTAAAAACTGCCTGGTTCACTTGCTGAATGATATTACAGCCAGAATGCTGAATATTGCATACACAGCTAACTTTACTGCCATCACATTCTAATGAAAAAGTCAGTTTAAGAGTTGGAATGCCCTTGTTATTCCAGGTAATGTATAGATTTCTTATCTCTGATTGGTCCAAACACTGCTTGAAATTCAAGAGCCTAAAACATAACCTGGTCAGGAGCAGGTTTACCTTGTAGCATGAGTTACCATGGTGAGAACTAGCATCATGATATTGAAAAGGCTTTACTGAAACTTAGCCTCAAAGTCATCCAGCTGAGCAAGGAATCCAGCTTCATGATACAGGCTTTAGGATAATGAATGTGTGTATTTTTTTTAATGATTTAATCAACCTATGAAAGAGCAGGTCAGTGGTCTAAATTATAGATACTGTATTACTCAGTCACCTCATTCTGCAAGTCCAGTCGAGTCTCAGCCCAACTGTTTATTGCCCTTTCTCTTCCAGTCTATATAAAAGAGGACTCTGCATGTTGGGTAATCTGTTTCAGATGCTGTGACATCACCAGAAACAAAGAATCATCCACCATTTAAGCTACAAAAAAAGTGAACTGGACATTGTCTTTAAGGAACACAAAACAAAATATGACCAGTGCTAGTGAGATGTTGTAAGAAAACCTCCATAATGGAAAGGCCAACAAACGTCAGCAAATATGTGAACATCAGCAAAACGTTGGTGTGGGGGGGGGTGTTTCGGGGGGGGGGGGACAGAGCCTGGTGGGAGTGGACCAGCTGCTTGGAAAATGAAGAACACTTTGTTCCCACAGCTGTGCCGAAATCAGTGTCCCGACAGCCTGAAATGGGGAATCATGGGTAAATGATGGCAATTGTGCAGAGGCAGCGGTTTTTAGCGTACACCTCAGAACACGAGTTCTGCTTATGAAGGACAAAACTTAATGTGGGTCAGTCACTGTACAACATGTGAAATAAGCTTATAAAACAGCAGGATCTCCTTGTAATTACGACATTTAATTTCCTGTGTTATGCCAGAAAAACAGTGCCTCTGGTGATTATACGGTAAGTAACACCAGTAGATGATTTGAGGGAGGATGAGGACAAATGCCACCCCCAGTGCTACCAAAATTTAAAAAATGCAGCCCCCTTGTTAAACTTTCCCTGCCCGCTCCATTCCCCAACAGATAGTGCTGCATGCGATGGGAGCATCCTTGTGGTTAGCGCTAGATTAATCCACAGACCTGTTGTTTAATTTTTGTCTGTGCTGTCCCATCTGCATTCGTTTTAAAACCGCCTGCTCCCGTAAGATTTGTGCTGGTGAGACCCAGTGCAAGATGAGATCAGAGGCACACATTAATTCAAGCAGCTGTGCTTATATTCTAAATGTGCGAAGAGATAAAGGCATCAAAAACAGGAGGACAACCTGACCTTCTTTAATACTCTAAAAAGAAACAATCAAGTGAGAAATTAAATTGGATTTAAAGCATTCAGTGTCTATTCAATATTAAATTAATTACACAAGCAGACATGTCATAGCTGACTTAATCAAAAATGGAATAGCCTACATTTAGACTTATTTACACTCTAACATGAACCTGTTTTTGTTAATATATTATTTACACCGTGGGTCACATACAGTAACCTATAAAACAAATAAAAACAATATTTAAAAATATTGTGATTAACGTAAAATTTACATTTTATCTAATGAAAATGAATCAATGAGCCAGTATTAACTTATTAACATATCTCATTCTCTTAAACTTCATAAATAAGTAGGCCTAATAATTTCATACTCAAGATTGTAAAACTTGTAAAAGTGTGTATTTCAAATGTAAATAATCTTTAAAAAATCGCAACAAGGGATAAAGACATAAAGTTAGTTTCCCTGTATCAGTTAAAACAGTCAGCACGTGTCCTTTATCTCTCATCACAGGCAGTGTGCCTGCATCATAATAAAACCATTTGAACCAATTGCATAATGGTTTCATTCAAAAATACTAACTTTAGTGTGTAGCCGGTGGATAATTTTAGGTCGGGGTCTAAGAGGGGCAGCTATATAGTGCTCATTAGTTGATGAGAATTTGGACAGGCACTGGGTGGGGCACCTAAGATTGTGTATAAAGGCAGGTGGGGCCCTGGTAGCCAGGTGAGCATAATTGGTGGCATGCCATGTGTGGTGGGCTGTTTCTGCCTTTTGGTTGCAGAGTGCTGAGGTGGCGCATGAATGGTGCAGATGTCGGTAACTGAGTGTACCAGGACGGGGTGTTCGCCAGCCAACCACTAGTGTACGCAGTGGAGGCCAGGACAGGTTCATGTGGCTATGTTGCCCTAATGGCTGCTGTTCCCTATACCATATGAATGTGAGGCTGCTCATAGTTTTTTTTATTGTATTAGTTGTGTATTGTTTGTTTGTTTTACTCTAGCCTGCGTTGATTGGATTGTTTAATCATATGTTAAACTGTTGTGTATCGCAGGCTAGAGTGTTTTTTTTTTCTTTTCTTTTGTTTCCCCTTCCTTTATGTTTTTTTTGTCCCTCACCTATCGCTAGCCTGGGCGCTGAATGAGCAGCGAGCCTACAGAGCCGGGGAGGGAGGACGGTAGAAGAACCGGGTTTCTTAGTGTGTTTCTTTGCATGTACTAACGATTGCAAGTCTTGCTGTGTTAGCGTGAAGCCCGTGGTGTTCACCTTTCATGGTAGTGGAGTATTGCGAGGTGTGCCGTGGTGGAAATTGCAGTGGGTAGCGGGGCCAGTGGGTCTTTGCAGTCACGTGTGTTAACGTAACCCTGGCTTCTGGGGTGTCTTTGTTTGTTTCTTGTTTTTCCCTTTTGTTTCTGTTTCAGTTTTGTTTTTGATTTCTTTTTTTTAATTGGAAATCTGTATTTTTTTATTTAGGAATGGTCGAGCGCCAGAATGTTAAGCCAATTAAATGAATTCTCAATAAAGATATATTTTATTTTTTTCGGAATTTGGTTCCTTTTGCTGGGTAGTACTAGACGCTAGGCAAAGGGTAGTATAGTCAGTGTACCTTAAGGGGGGGTGCCACATGTGTGTTTCAATGTGTCCAAATACAATTACATTTTAACAATTTATTTAGAGCAGTAATTAAATTGTGGAGTAAATGAAACTTTTAAAATTGTACTAGCCTGTGACAAATATTTCTTGAAGAAAGATTGGTAAGGGATAGTGTCTATAGTCTAGCTATTGTCTATAGCTCCTCAGTCTGGCCTCTCTGACGTGGTTTGCTGTGCACAAAACAACAAATCATGAAATTCGTTAATTAGAATCTGGCAGATTTGAAAGACTTTTAGGATATGGGTGGGATTATGGGACTAAATCAAATTGTTTGTTTTGTTTTTTTATTCCTCACGTAATTAGATATTTCACAGTTATGGTTAGGATGTCAACAGTGTCTTCTAAAAGGTATCAATTTTTACATCTTTTGGAAGGTATCAATTTTTACATCCTTTGTAAGGTATCCATTTTTCTCATGTATGTCTTGATTGGTTGTGTACGGTCAGAGGCATGACTCCATTGGGCAATCCCTCCTGTTAAAGATTAACAAATCCCCAGCTGAGTAAGACCCATGATGTAAATGCTTATGACCCGGATCCTCTGGCATCGAATGCGGGTTCTCTTCAGATGTGTATTGTACAACTTGTATGAGGTGGGATACAAATTGGCTGCATGACTGAGAGACATGATGCTTCTCCTCCTGCTTGTTACTTTACTGACTGGCAGTGTTTCCCAATCTGATCATCACAGACCCCCAGGCAGTCCACATTTTTGCTTCATCCCAGCTCCTGAAGGGGAGCAAATACGTGGACTGTGTGGCAGGGAACAAAAATCTAGACTAGCTGGGGGTTTCCGTGGATGGGGTTGGGCAACATTGGACTAAGGAACTTAAAGGCACACTGTCCTAGCCATTTGAATGGTTTCATTAAATATGGGCCAGCAGGAGGAGCAGCAGTTAGTGATTTTGTAACCCTTATATTTTCAAGCATGAGGGCCTTGCTTTTGTACCCTTGAGAAAACCTGTTTTATTTACTGTGATTGTGTAGAAATACTCCACTGACAACTGCACTGAAATACCAGAAAACATGCCCATAACGAAAAACTCAAACAATTTGTTTTTTCTTAAAACGATAGTAATATTTGTTTGGGTAGAGTTTGCAGTCCTATGACCTGTACCGCCTGGGATAGGATCCCATTCCTTGTAACCCGGAACAGGCTGAAAAATGGATGGATGGACAAAATAGATATATGTTTCACATTATACTCTTTGCACCACCCCCACTCCCACCATCAGAGTAGAAAGACCATACATCTGAAAAAGGAAAACCAAGGACAGGAGACAGGAGTCTGTTTGAGTCGCTGAAAAATACTGCAACACAGAGCAAAACTGCAAATGCACTGTACAATTGGGAGACTGGAGATGCCCTGCTATAAAATCAGTCTCTTGGTTGTTTGAGTCTAAAAAAGGATTTGAGCACAGATACAGAAAGTTCTTTTTTTCCAGAGGAGGCACCCCCTCCCCCCAGCTGTAACCTCTGCCTGTGTGTGCATCATTCACTTCTGCAATTTTCCACGTCCTGCCAACGTGTGATGACGGCAGCATGGTTCTGTCGGAGGACCCTAGATAAGATTAAGACACCAAAGAAAGTTGGAGGGGGTGAGGGGAGGACAGCCAGTCAGATGAGCAGAGATGTGTTCATTGCCAAGTCTGGGAGGGTGGCCCCCTCATGGACAGATGCCCCAAGCCTTTAGCTGCCCCCCCCCCCCCCAATCACCAGCCGGTTTAATACCCAGTTACAGAACCCGCTAATGATCAAGATGACAAAATCACTTTTGTTACAACTGCGTGGCCCTTTGTGTCACTTTTCACAAGACCCTGAACAGAGACACATCTGCGGTTCATGCGCTGAGTATAAGGACAAATAGCACCGGGAATCAGCATACAAGCCCCCCTCACCCCCCCCCCTCCCCTTCCCAAAAGGAATTAGACATGAGCCTTCCAGGGAATGGTGAGTCACCAGGGAAATCGTTCAGCTCAAGGTCCTCCTTAGAAGGAAATAACTTCCTCCCTGCCTTTCAGAGTATTTCCTTAAGGTCATATGACATATTGATTTTATATTTGTTGGCACCTAAAATGCCAGGTTAAGAGCAGTGGCACCAGGGTGCTCCCCCCACCCCATGTTTATTTGTTCTGAATGATGTCTCACACATGTATTTTATACCCCTATAATATTAGTACTTCCCGGAATTGAATGCCTATTCATGAATCCTCTTCATAAAGATAGTGTTCTGACAGATAGCTCCCACAAGAGCTATCACAGGAAAACCCATAATAAGAAGGCTTTCACAGGTAAACACCCAGCAAGGAGGCCTTCACAGGCATATTATATTAGCTATTATCTTTCTCTTTGTCTCTTCAGGTATAAAAAGTATTCAAGATGTTTTTTGCGCACTGCCCTGTGACCCAGATTAACAGCAATGTTTTCATTGTTTCCTTGGTGTCCATCCACAGATAACCATATCCCTATACCCCTTTCATTGTTCTGGTATTGCAGACTTTTAATATTGCTTTCTCAGATTTACCATGACGTTAGCTTTGCAAAATGACAGTGACTCACATCACTTCTTTGGAAAAAAGGCAAAAGAAACACGATAGATGGCCTTACACTTTAATGTAGCTGAAATGGAAAACACAAAAAACAACTGTTTTGAAATCTGAGTCGTCACTAAGGTAATGAAAACTGCAGAATATATCACAAAAATAAATAAAGTGAAAATTTTGGAAAATATGGTGTTTTTTATTTTGTACCTTTAGAAGATTCCATATTCAAAGTGCATTTCTCTGTGCAATGGAATTCTTTCTTTGCTGTCCACACAAAATGCGGAGGAGAAAACACACAAAAAACAAGAGAAAGGCAACATTTGAGTGTGGAGCGAGCAAACACATCTGCCACAGGGGGTGCCATCTTGCTTCTTTAGAAGAACAAAGTTGGTGACAGCCTTCACTTTATCTCTTTGGTAAGGCTTCCCCCATCTAACTGTTGCCCCATGCCCCATCCTTGAAAAACCTGAAGCTGTCATTGGTTAAGAGACCTGCAAATCAAATCGACCCAAGGCCCCAGCGAGGCAGCTATACCCTAGACTGGTGTTTCTCAATCCAATCCACAGGGACCCACAGACAGTCCATGTTTTAGGTGCAAATATAGGCTGCACAGGGGTGCCATGTGTGAGGTTACTCATGATGCTTTCATGAATTTCATTAATATCTTTATCACCACATTTAGTTAAGCCAGGCTTTGTTAAACCAGTGTATCCTTCTGCTATGTTTACTACATGCTCTTCTTGACCCAGCTCTCTTCATAAACATTTCCAGACATGGGATTTCATACTTGACAATAGGTGAAAACAAACTCTCTGGCTTCATGGTGCAAAGAAACATTTCAACGCATCTATTCCGAAACCTTGGTTGGCCCAGCAAGTAGCCCAATTAGCTCCTGGGTTGAGGGTTTGAATCTCACTCTGTATGGAGTTTGCATCTTGCCCTTGTGTTAGATGGGTTTCCATTGGGTAGCCAAAATACATGCGGCTAGGCCAGGGCTATTCAAATCATGGTCCTCAAGGTCTGAGCCCTGCTGATTTACCAGCCTTCCTTTACCTGTGAGCTGAGTATGAAGCCTCTGTGGCCAATCAGAATCAGTCATTATTAATTCAACTACCTGGGAGAACTGAAAACAAGGCCTAGATTTGGATTTGTGGTACAGAGTTGAAGATCCCTGAGCTAGGCTAACTGGTGTCTCAAAATTGTCCATTGATTATGATCGCATGTGTGTGTGTTTTAGCCCCGCAATTGACTGGCATCCCATCCAACCAGTTCGTCCTTTAGTTTTGCGCTTTCTGGGATCCACTTGTTAAGTCTGTCATGTAGATGTATAACTGTTTCCAAGGCCAAACATACCATGACAGTGGAATCGGTAGCATTATTCACCATAACGTTTTCTCAGTCAAGCGCTGTTGTGGTGACATTTTTTTAATTCAAGTTTTTAAAAAAGGGAGGGGAAAATGCAAAAGGGGGCTGAAAAAATTCTTAAATGGAAAGAGAGTGATGAGTGATTCATGGCTGTGAGTTTGTTACAGCTAATCCTGTTTACAGGCAGTTATAATTAGCAGTTCAGGAACATTTTGGTTCCCCAATAAATTACACCAAAACTGGAGAGTAACTCAAAAAACCAAGACTGTCCGTCAGCTTTGTTATGCTGAACTCGAGTACGTCGCTGAAAACACATCCAATGGGGTAACTCATTTGACATGACATCATCTGAGTGTGTGAATGACTAGAGCATGTGCCTCATCATTCAGACATGTCGACAGACAAATTGCCTTTGGTTTAAAACTTTTCCTAATGGTGCCTCAGTACATCTGTGGGTCCTTGAGCAAGACCCTTAACCCCCAGATCCCTGGGTGCTGCTATGGGTGGCTGCCCTTTGCGGACAACTTACTCTACAAAGAGCAAGTTGAGGGAGACGTAAAGACAATTTCCCCATCGGGATTAATAAAGGATAGATTATTATTAATAATAATCTAAGAACAAGTTCTCTTTTCCCTTCTGAACCAAAATTGCATGGAAGCGTGATCCCAAAACCAAGGTTCGTGCTGAGTTGTGAATTTTGTCTACCATAACACCCATAAAACTAAACATGAAAAAATTGTGAAAATGACTCTTTAGTTTACACAGTCACTTCCTCTTCTCTTTCTGGTGTAAGGAAAAATGTGCAGTTGTTTTTCCACATGGATTTAATACACACAGGTACATAACGCTGTGGGCATATTGGCTTGCCGGAAGCAGCATTATCACGTGATTCAAACGTCATGACTTAACAAGCGGATAGGATTGCAGACCCCCCCATCCCCCCACCCTATGTGACTGTTACCAAGTTAACCAGGTAGAACATTGATGAACAGATAGATAAATTACCTGTAGTGTGTGAGTGTGTGTGTGTGTGTGCCCTGCAATAAACTGGCATACTGATGGCATGTGTCCCAGCTCTGTGATCTCTGCCTATGTAGAGCTGTGTGAAAGGTCTGTAGCTGGACAGCCAGTGGTGACCAAATTCATACCAGAGCTGAGGTTCTCATAGGGTTCTCTCCCACGATCAATCTGCTTGGTGACCAATAGAAGCACAAAGCAGAAGAGACAAGCGTGTTCTTCGCCAGTTCAAATTCTCCGGGCTAAGAAAGTCCTAACCGAATAATGACGCAGATGCCTGGTCAGATATTGCATCTCCCAGTGGCTTTCTCTCCCGGAGCACCTGGCCAAACGTCGCTGTGTCTCCTCTTGTTCCTCTATGGGCACCAGCATTTTTCAACCCTCTAATTGCTGTTCTGTTTTTGGAGAAGGAGAGAGAAATTCATTCTGGAATACTATTGGCTGCCCTTCCGTCACTGTTGCCAAGGGGAATTGCGAATGAAGTATCTGAAGGGAGGAATAATGTCAGAGCACTTTACAGAGGATAGGAAAATATCACTGGCTTGAAATATTAAAGCAGCGTCACTCTCCAAATTTTCTAGGAGGTAACTAATTATATATCCTATCAATTGAAATAATTAGGCAAATTGTATTGCAGAGAGTTAATATTTCTGATAACACTGCTTTAAGGTTTCCGGTTGCATTGCATTGAACAAGAATATCTTGTACACTCAAGGGACAACTCACACATTGTAATCACAATGATAAATTTATTGCAGCCAACAGAAGGAAATGTCTTGGGACACATTCCAGATCTGTACTTTGTTGCTATCACTCAGAAATTTCCTTACATGCAGTAAACCTGCCTTCTGGCCCAGCATGTGTTTTTACTCTGGAGCAAACTACTGCACCATTAACCTGGGGGGCAAAAGTCAATTTACAGAAAAATCCCAGCATATCAGCAAGTGTGGGGATTTTGAGCAGATCACTTTTTTCATAGGTGATTTTGTCCAAAACAACATACAAGTCAAGCAAATACATTATAAATATACATTATAATAATATGTCAAGGAGCTGACTAGGCGTAAGTGCAGCTGGGCTGAGTTTCCCTTGAATGTCCAGGAAAAGGCATAAGCAGTACTGGGCAGGATTATGCAGATCTTGAGTTTCATAAAAATCTTTGGTACCAATGGAAAACAGAAAGGGGGGAGCTTCTTTTTTGCTTTGATTGTATGAAGCTTAGCCTAGAGTTATGTACGTAAGTGAAAGGGGAATATCAGTAGAACATCAATACGGTCAAAGGGTAATTTCATGTTAAATTCTATTGTTTCATCCTTAAAGCAATGGACTAGAGGCTCCTCTTTGAGAGGAACGAGTTCATTTCCAGATGATGTTCTCTGGTGCAGTAGATGTTCGGCACAGTCTTCTCAACCTTCTCCTCCTAGCTTGTGTGTGACACCAGCCTTTCATCAGACTCTAAGGGTGTCTTCCATTTGAACTGGGAAGTTGGAGTTTCAATTTTCTTAGTTAGAAATTTCAACTGAAATGCATCCTGAACTTCTGACTCGGGGAACTTGGGGGAACCTTTTAAACCTCGACCTCAGCTGCAGCCTTTATCAACAGAAGTGAAAGCAGAGGTTATATACTGTTTATACTATGCATACTGTATGTACTACTGTTCTTTAGCACTTATGCCGACATTCCACCTCTCCCAGAGGTTCTGTGAGTCTCTTACAAATTGACAGCAGCTCTCTGGCAGCTGCAAATGATGTGCAATGTTATGGAAATCTGTCATTCCACTATTCCGCGGTGATAAAATTAGCTAGCAAGAACTTTTACCCCTGCAACCTTGCTCCAAATTTTACCACCACTCTCTAGCCCCAGTCAACAAATTTCACCCCACACCCAACCACATTGGCAATAATATATACATATACATGTATACTCTCTCTTAGCTGTCCATCGTGTCCGATGACGATGCTTGCACCCAGGGGAGGGGGGGGGGGGGGGGGGGGACACAACCATTGTGTGTGGTGCCCCTTCATTGTGGTGGGAGG
>JAABNY020000002.1:20469586-20515230 GCA_015164015.2 Brevimyrus niger | reverse complement strand
ACCTCCACCCCCCCCCCGACACATAGGCGAAAATTATATCCATTATATCTGGTCCCTCCGCGGGGGGGGCCCGGGGGGCGGAGGGGGGGGGGGCGGCGGGGGGGGGGGGGGGGGGGGGGGAGTCAACACCATTGACGTTGGTGCCACTTCATTTGGCTGGAAAGGCCAATGCGGGAGCCACACACTCGCTTGCAGATGGGGCAAATGTGTCCTGATGTTGGAGCAATTCCGGCTGCCCGCTGCTGTCGCTGGGCACGTCTTTCGCCCGTTCTTTGAAAAAATATGTTGCTGATTTGTTCAGTTGCCTTGATGCAGATGTCATGCCAGGTTGGTCTGATGAGTGCAAGGGGCTCAAGTTGACTTGGGCTGATGTTGCAGCGCTTCAGGAGTTCCTTAGTATAATCTTTAACGCCTTTTCTGCCCCCCAGCAGCCCGTTTAGAATTTGATAATTGCCCATAGAGAGTTTGGTGGGGAAGACGACGGCCAGGCATGTGGACAGTATGCCCAACCCAGCACAGATGCATTTTTGCCAAAGCAGCTTCCATGCAAATGGTGTTGGTTAATAATAGAACATCTGTATGGGGGGGTTCTGCCTTTCCAGGACAAATTGAGGATTTTTTGCAGGCACCTAGTGTGAAACATCTCCAAGCTGTTTATGCGATGCCTGTATGGGGTCCATGTTTCTGCCCCATAGAGCTGGGAGGAAACACATACTGCATTATAAACCGCGATTTTGGTACTGATATGTGTATATGTGTACTGATATTGGTACATATATACACACATGATATTACTGCAATAATAGCAAAGCATTGGCCAGCACCCCCCCCACAGTCTTCTAGATGCCCCTCATTTGCCTCCCTGCAATCAATATTTCTAAACTGCGACATTTGCACACATCTTATTCAAGTCTCATCAAATTGGTCATATATGCAATTCTGTCCAAACTGTGGCCATGTTGCTATGGTGTTTGCATGTGCCCAATATCATGTAATAGGTTATCAACTGGTATTGTGAACAATGATCCTGGCTAGACCTGGTACTGCCAACGGCTAACCTGGCTAATTGCACTGGAACGCAGTTAACTTGGGCATGATGTCACTCCCAGCTGCGACGTCAAAGGTAAATGGAATGCAGCACAAGACAAACCGCGTTCAATCACAGCCAGGCAGGAACCAGACCAATGATTTAGTCCCTTGACCATCCTACGCTGTGTCAGTCTGAATGCAGAGTCTTTGCTTGATTACAGTTCAGAAGCTAGAATTTTTGTACTGCAAAGTATTATAAAAACCAGTAACATAGCAAAATGCTAGATATAAAATTTATGATTTTACTCATTTATGGGGATATAACCAGCCAGCCACAGGGCAAATACACACATGATCAGCTGCAGTGGTGACAGACCAAGGCACTGACCATGGATTGTTTGCATTTGGTATTAACAGGATAACTGAAGACCCACAGAGCACATATACTATATCGCTGAGGTTTGTTTATTTAATATTAAACAAAATTGAAACTTGAAATTGACATTTCTTTAAAATAAAAAAGAAAACAAACAAACACAATAAATAAGTTAGAACACTTGATTTAAAGTTGTACACCACCACCAACCCAAGTCATTCCCAAACACACGTTAAAGCAACCCTAAGCCAAGTTCACCAACTAAGTCTGAGGTATACAACTGGTTTTACATGCTCAGAACTAGACAGAAAAATGTGAGTGTAAATACCAGGGACAATCAATCCCAAATGGTTAAAATACATTCTTAAAAGCATGTTGCATTATTTAAAGAATCCATTATGAGGAGCTACACATTGAACCTTGTGGGAGATGGAGGCTGGGGACATGCTCTGTAGGAGCAAGTCTTCAGTTCGTGGTCCTTCTTAAACATGAGGCAGAATACAGTTCTATGAATGTCCCTCAAGACAAGTCCTTGCAAGGCAGACCTTGCTGGTTCACCATCCAGATGGAGCACTGTCTCATAGTAAACATCAGCAAGTCCTTATCTGATATAGTTGCCACCACCAATCTCCCTCTTGTACCGGTTGGTGAGGTGGTCAGCCTGCACTGTGAGCTTGGACAGGACCCCAAAAAGACCCCGCAGGTGAAAGTGGAACTGGCCCTCCAGGTCTACCCCATCATCCACAAAGCTTCCCCCACAAACCTCCTCCTGTTGCCGTTTAGCAGTCCTGTCCACGAAACCTCCAGCACAAAGTTCCCTCCTCAGAAGACCCCATTCCATGTCATTCCGGATCGACTTCACAAGCAGGTAGCGCTCATACATGTCCCGCTGCTTGCTGGGAAAAATGGTTTCTTCGTTATTGTTGGATGAGGGCTGGGTCAGCGGCTCATCCACAGGGACATCCCGCAGGACGCTGGGCACCATGATTGTCTCGTCCATGTTGTTGGCGGCGGCGATGAAGCGATTCATCACGTTCATCAGGGAGTGCTTATTGCAAGACAGCTCGCCATACATCTGCATCATGGCGAAGCGCCCCAAATCCAGCTGCCAGACGGGTGATTGTGGATACGACTGAGGACAGCAGGTGATAAGCCACCAAGCAAGCAAGCAATGGTGAGGAATACGAACCTGCAAGACGCAGAAGAGCTCAAGTTAGAGCAACCGCTTAACAGAAATCTACAGATTAACACCCACGTGCTGAAACTAGAACAAGGCATACGCGATACGTCCCCTAATCTGACAGACTGAGCCACAACACAAGCAACTGGCAGATACTAACCCGCGGATCATTTTAATCAGTAGCCCCCAGTCACATTTTTTACGAAAATGCAGGTGCCGTGCGATGTTAATTCATGAACGTGTCAATACGCCGACATTTAAAACCACTAACAAACACTACAAAACCACCCTTTCGATGTCGGGGGATTTCACGTCTCAGAAAATACTTGCAGCGATACAAACTAAGATGTAAATTTAACATTTTAAAAAGCAATTAAACTAACGCGTTGTAAACGACAAAAGGAAAAAAACAAACCTGATGAATTCACGGGGTGAGCCACACCGTCGTCAATAAATATATGAAATTCCCCCAAAACACCACACTGTGTACCAGTTTACTTCAGGTTACACACACACGCCGAACAAACCGCTCACTTTCATGTAATTCACCAACACTTCGTCTTATATATATACACCAGGAACGTCAACTCGAGGGGAAAAAGGAATGCTCCGCCTAATCCGAAACGGACCAATTACTTGAGAGGACGGGGTCGCTCTTTCGCTACAATGGCACAAACGGCATCCAATGAGAGAATGCCACTGTTGGTTACTGTCGAATGGTGTGGAAGCTCTGTGGGTTTGCCAACAATGGTCCCGCCTACCTATTGCATTTCGCTTCGGCTTTCCGTGCTCGAAATAGTTTCGGCAACTATTACTGGTTTCTAGGCGTAGAGATTATCCAGCGAGTTCCGAGCAGCGGTTACTCTCGGTCAAAAGAGATGCCTTTCAGAAATCAGCCAAATTTCCATGTAGCTCAATTCAACTCAAAGCGTTGTATCGTTGTTGTATCCGACTCTTTATTATAAAGGAAAATTCATGTATCTTACTTGTAGGTAAAACGCACAAGGCGTATAGATGTTCAACATTTGAAGAGCTACATGGCAAGTTTCTTTATTGGAACACAGGTATAATTATTACCTGACTGGTGACACGTATATCGTCACCGACGTGGGATACCCGTCTGGCCTGGCACGCCGTTTGTCAAAGAGTGCAGCGACAGTATTTGGCAGCACTAACATTTTATCAGGCTGTGAATGACCGGCCATCAGCTCCCCCTGGCGAAAGTGCCAAATAGTCGTCGAGGCTAATATGGCACCGTGCATGAAACACAAGAAATCAAGGTTTGCGTTATGATCAATTTTAATTGTATTCTTTCTTCAAGAATTTTACAAGCTGAAATAATCATTCGAAAAGTTCACAGGTAGATTTTAATACTGATGTAATTTCATTGCACAAATACAGGTAGATCCAAAAAACTCAAAGAATGAATTAGGTATGTCTTAAGGCTAATTAAATCACTGTAAATACTTTACACCAAGTGCCTTACGATAAGCCATACAGTTTACTGGAGCATGATTTTCCGGTTTGCTTCAGAGAAAACTACTGACTTGTAGAATCAAATACGCTCCATTCAGGTTCACCTTCCACCACAAGGTGGCGATCAATTGGATCATTTCTACCCTCCCCATTCATGAAGAATTGCTTGAATAATTATGCACGTTGCCCTCGAGTCACAGTGACCGATCTTCGGAGGTTTCACTGTTTTGTTGAGGAATCGTTAAATTCCAGGTGTTGTCCCATCTGTTTGTTTTACAATGCGATTCATTTGCAGCCAATAAGACACATGGAAATACCAACACAGAGATGCAAAATTTTAATGAAGACCATAATTCCATTAAAGTAATTTACTGATAATGTTATGACTTTCTAATGCTGAGATGCAATGACCATAAATCCAAAGTCCAGCAGAGAGCAAAAAATACAATAACAAAAAGGACAGGATATGTATCAGGCGAAAAGAGAACAGAGACTCCACTAACAATACATTTTCATGATGCAGATTTCAAACCATATATCACATCTTATCTGAAAATAAGTTACAGGCATAAGTCACAACTTAATCCCGTCAAGGAACATTAGAAGCTTGAAACACTGTGAGACAGTTCACAAAAACACTTGATCCCTTAAGTAATTCTCATTTTATTTTCCCTTCAAAAGCTACAGTGAATTGAAAGACTTAAAAAGCAGTAAGACATTTCTAAAACGAAAAGGGCTAATACACACACAAAAATACAAGGTTAAAAACTATGAGAGTTGAGAGTTCCCTTTAAGGCAGCATCCATTTGTGTCCTGCAAAACAAATCAGGGGAAGCCCCAACATAAAAATCAGGGGGGAAAAAAAACAGGGACTGAAACATTACCCCCACCACCACACCCACAGAGTCATCACTGATTTTAATGAATAATCAATACCAAAGTAATTATCACCTTCAGAGTTTCTGAATGTAATTAAGCTTTAAGGTCCTTTATCATGTTTGACAGCATAAACCACACCATGGTCTGAGAAAAACAACATTAGAAAGTTAAGGTGTTGACCAAATGCAATTTCTCCCTAAAAATCAGCAGGGCGTTTCTGCAGAGCAAGACTGGTCAGGCAGATACCTGAACATGAGGCTGTACTCAAAAGCCTGACTGCACCAAGACAAGAGGCACAGATGTCCCCAGGGAGGGGCGACAGAACATTCACTATGTCTGAGCCTGGCTCTTTTTATTTGTCCCAATGCCCATTTCAGTCACATGTATTGACACTAAAACTGCATTGTCTAATTCCTACCCACTGCTAAAGCTGCCCCCCCGCCATGATAAATAAAGCCCCCCTCTCCCACAACCCCTCACAAGGCCCCGTCTGCCGTCTCACTCAGAACGACTCCAGCATCCACTCCAAAACAAGGGGGCACTTGCAGAAGCAGAGTGACGGACCTCACGTGAGACAGCAGCTCCTGTATTGCGGCTAGACCATCTCATACTGGTTGTTGGTGATGTACCGGGACAAGCAGCAGGCCAGGAAAATCCCAATGAGCTGAGGAGAAGGTGCATAGCATTTAAAAAAAAAAAACGACACCAGTCTTGAGGATTCTGGAAGCATCCAGCTAGTGTCACGTGTGATGCTCAGCAGAAGCCAGATAAATGGGAAACATACTGCAAGCAGATACAGACCTGGAAGAACGCTATTCCGAAAGAGATGCCCGCAATGATGCCCAGGTTGGACTCCATCACACCTGTCACCAGCACGAAGCATCCCTGGAGACAGGCAGGATGCACACGTTCAGCCATTTAAACACCAGGCACACAGGCGTCGAGGCCCGCTCCCCGTGGGGCTCACCGTGACGTAGACCTCGTCGGCGGCCTTCTCCAGGTCTTTGCGGACCTCCGGAGTGCAGTTGGTGGTTTCCTTGCAGCAGCTGGCGGGAATGCCGTCTGCTTTGAAATAGCTGGTGTTCCCCCAGTCCGTGTATTTTGTGAATCCACAGCATTTCAACTGTGCAGGTAACAAACACACACAACATTCTGCCATTCGGTCCCATTCAGAGCAGTGTGACCGTGTTAAACAAATCTCTACACAATAATTAGCTGGTGAACCTGGGTAGGCTCCAGTCTAAGGAGACGGCTGGGGGATTTTCCACACACACACAGCATCATTATTATTATTAGCAGTTGCAGTCGAAATGCATGTTTACACACAGAACAGAGAGGCTGATGCTCTGTGAGGCTCCTCCACCCACCAAGCACTGAGTTGCCCCAGCAGAACCGACAGCTGCAGCTCGGATGACAGCATTATTAACCCTTCAGTCACCAATGAGGTTTTGGTGGGTGGGTTGGGGGGGGGGGGTTCTGTTACCCCGGGAGATTTACTTCTTGACCCATTTCCCTAAATTATCATGCGATTCATGTAACCGTTTTAGATAAGTATGAAAAACACACTTAATCCTTGATTGCAGCTTATATTTCAGATTATAGCCAAAATGAATCACTCCAGGCGATGCGATGGAATGTGTTTTTAAGCAAGTAACAGTTGCCAGAATATTCTGGGCTCTTTTCTTTAATCTACAAACAAACCATAATGAAACATTTATTTCTGGATGTGTACATGTTACTTATGAATGAAGCCCTGAAACATACAGTGAAGGAAAAACAGCCTTTTCAATTGCTTCACTATACATTTAATTATTATATTACTATCGTGTCTAATTCTGTGACGCGAGCAGCTACTGCGGGAGATTACAGCTCCATCTATAAACACAGATTCTGGAATCCTTCTTGAAACATTTTTTGGTGTCCTGCGATTCCATCTCCATCATGAGAATATCCAGCATTTCTGACTGAGAAAGTCCTGCATCAGGAAGGCACTTACACTCCTCTGGATGGTGTCCACCGCCTGGCTTGTGTGGTCTTTGCCGTCGTAGTTTTGAACAGCTTCGTCATACTTGCTGCCAAACTTGGCCTTTATCTGAAAAGGAGCAGAGGATGAACTGAAAAACCGACGTCCCGTATTTTAAAAGATGCTAAGATGGTGGGACACTCGTTATCTTCTGTTCGGTTTGTGCAAAGTTTTCCTCAAAACCTGGAGAAGAGGCTCTGCGGGAAGGAAATCCATACCTCGTGCCTGAAGAGGAAGCCAGAGATTCCTGCCACAAGTTCAGCTAAAAACACCAGCGTCAAAAACATGGCATACTGGTGGGGGGGAGACGACACACACACAAGAGAACCATCAGACGCGTTTATTTATTACAGACCCCTTTGACAACCCCCCCCCCCCCCATACTCACCAGCTTCAGCATCCAGGTGCTTCCACGGCAAGTGGCAAAGCAGCCAAACAGGCCAAAGATGACAATGACGGCGCCAGTTCCAATGAGGACGTAAGGGGCGTTAGTGCTCTCATCTGTCGCCAGGGAGAAGTATGCCTCTAGACTCACCTTTCCCCAAACACCCACCGCCAGCAGAATGACTCCTGTGAACTAAAAGGGGAACATTAGATGGAGGGAGCCCCATTTTTAACCGCTAGCCTCACTGCCACCCAGCCACCCCACTCACACGCATATCATGTGTTTAAGAGGTGGCAGTTACGCGCTTCAACAATGCGTTTTTCCAGTGAACAAACCCTCAGATTAAGTGCCTTGTGAAACGCCACTGGGAAGCACCTAGGGGAGGCAGTCACAAACCATCTCTAACGCATGGCACGGACCCCAGCCCCTTTCAAAACTCCATTAGAGGCAACCGGTAAAATAATTTTAACAGGCTCGGTCTGTTGATTCTGCCCCTGAGGTCATTAAAAGGTATGAATCAGTAGTCCATCTGGCAGGAGATGCCTACTACCTTACACCAATAAATTGCAGGGTTGCAGCGTACAGATATGAACTTTGCTCATATAAGTGCTTTAAAACTATTAATGAGCAGAAGTCCAAGTTATATTATTACGATACATTTATTATAATAAAAAAACGATCCCCACACTGAAAACTTTATTTGTATGATATATTTATTTACACCGCCATAAAAATCAAGGTACCGTCTTTGAAAATTACAGCAGGCCTACAGCAATCGTATTCACACCTCCGGTAAATTGCATCTGTTGTGTTGGCAATGTCCTTTGAGCTAAAATTACGAGAAACAGCGACACCTGTTAATTTATCAAACTGAATATTAAATTAAAAACAGCCGTCGTACACGCGATGCATAAATTACTTATCACTCTATTGTTTAAAATTATCATGAAGAGTAAGACTTTTTTCCAGATCACTTCCCTTCCCTAAACAATGGAATAGCGTACGGTTGGCTACGCAGTTACGCAGTAAAAAAAAAAAAATACAAAATGTTTTATATCGGAGTGCAGATACCGGCCTGAAAATAATCATTGACGAAGAAATACACGGTATGGAAACCAGAAGCAAAAAAAAAAAAAAAACAGAACAAACAACAGATGTCCAGAAAACAACCCCCCCCCCTTTAGCCAAGCTGGCCACACAAGACCCGTGTTTATGCGAGTTTGAAAACAGTCGCGGAAATACTTTGTATCGCTTCACCAAACGCATATTTAACTTATTTGGATAGCCCATACAGCGAATCACCAAGCTAGATTTTCATGCTTCAAAAAAGTAAAACTTGTATATAGTAAGGATTTCAGTAATGTGCTGCCAGCACCGCGCCTGCCCATTGTCCTCTCCGTATCCTGCGCTTAGGCGCAACTCACCCAGAATATCAGGCTGTAAGAAATAAGGAAGGTCTTCAGGCATGTTATCACGGGCTTGGTCTGTAGCCGCCTAGAAGGAGAAGACATTTTGTCCCGGTTTTGCCACCGTTTCCTTTAAATCGCTGTGTCGGTTTAAAGTGCGTCGCTCTTGAAACACTTCCAAACTTTTTACTGCCAGCGTCTTTTGCACAGAAAAAAAAAACTTTCACTGGGCGATGAGAAGGGAAATGTCGTCACTGATTAGGAGCCACTTTCCGGTGGGGGAATAAAGCATGCTCCCTCCGATCGGGGAACAGATCCTTTTTGATTCCCTAACTTCACTCTGGTACATAACAACCCCCGGGGGAGGCTGTTGCTATAGGAATAGCCTGTCAGTTTGTGATGTGGCCGCCGTCGCGTATGATTGATGGCGCCTTTCACTCCTCCGGGACACGAATGTTTTGCAAATTGACGGGCGGGACTACATCCAAGCTTTTAGTTTACAAACCCCTGGGATCATATTTGACAGTTTGACGACATCCATTCTAACTTAAGACTTTCTCTGAATGATAATTTGTTATATAAAGTTAATATGCACATTAATATGCACAAAATTGTGGTAGACACACATGGCTCTGGAGAATTTAAAAAACCCTAATGGTCCCACATACAGAGTTGGACATTATCATTCTTAGAGTCCAGAATTGTAATACCTCGTGTCAGGATTGGCACTGCTGAAATGTAGAGTTCCACAGGGATCAGTTTTAGAGTCAGTATTATAACATAGATGCGTGGCATTATTTTAATAATAAAGAAGAGACAGCTGTTTACAAGAAGGAACAGAAGTTCTTTGTTTATTCACAATGTGCTGGCAGAAAAACACGCAAACTACACAGTAAACATTATAAGGGTACAACACTTATTATTTAGAACATTAAATACATGACTGCACACATTAAACAACACATTTATATATGGCATCGGCACCACACAAGAAGGTAGCTGTAATAATCAGTCACTCGAAACCAGCCCTGGGGTGTTACACTGCCCCCACCTGAGGCTCCCAAGTTAATCACAATATCCCACAAATGCTGCGGGGACCAGTGCTGCCACCACAGCCTGCATGTAACAGTCCCCAGAGTCCCCAGCATGCCTCCATCCTCTGCCACATCCTCGTCCATAGCCGCTCTAGGGGCATCAGGCTGGGTGGGGGGCAATATCCCTGTGCAGGACCACAGCCACAGGTGGAAGACAGACTCAGTCAGGCACTCGAGGATCTCTCTGAGGTCTTCTCCAATGACCGTCCAGCTTCGACAATCGTCTCTTCTTGTGAGTTGGATAGAACACCCCAACTGGGTCGCTGATAAGGTCCTACCGATGGCTGCGTACATCGTAGTTGTGTTCCTGCTGGGTTGTCGCTGCACTTTGGTGCCGCTGAGCGAGCTTGTGGACACCCCTCAGATGCTCCTGGAGGCACCACAGGAACTTCATACCTGGCTCCCTCGGTACCTCAAACTCAGGGACTTGCTCAAACACCAAGTCCACTGAGACAGACTTCGATGACAACCAGGAGTTTAGGCCAGGTCATCCAATAGTTACACTATAGTTACAATAGTTACACTTCAGGTGGCTCAGAATCTGGCTGGGGTATCCAGCAAATTTCAGCGAAAACGGCGCACAAATTGTTAAGCACTCTGTCAAAGTCAGCAGCGTGGATGAACAGATTATCCAGGTAGATGACAAATTGGCTGCAGGGGACATGGGCCAGCATTTGCTCCATCAATCTCCAAAGGTAGCTGGGGCATTGCAGAGCCTGAACGGCATAGATCCGAATTGCCATAGACCTTGACTAATGTTGAATGCTGTCTTGGGTTGGGCTCCTGGGGCCAAATCGACCTGCTAATAGCCACTTCAGAGGTCTACGGAGCTAAACCACATCGATCAGGTGATACAATCTAGATTTTTTTCGATCTGGGACAGCAGGCAAGAGTCCATCCAGATCACAGCATTTAGACACTGAAAATTAACAAAAAAAAACCACTATGACCCATCCTTTTTTGATCAGGACCACTGGCACAGCCCACAAATTGATGGTTTGATGACACCCACTGCCGTCATTCCCTGGATCTTCTGTTCGGCTACCTGACACTTGACAAATGCCAGCCAATGACATCGCAGTTCAGAAATTCCACTGTTGGTCCGGTGATGGAAGAGTGCAGTTGGTTTGCACTCATCATCATGAGTCATGAAGATGTCCATATATCTGTCCAGGAGGGTCCTTAACTAGCGCCGCAGCTCCACTGACACGTCCATGGTGCTTTGTTGTCATAATTTGTAAACTGTCTGCACTGTATCCAGAGAAGGTTTTGCTGTCATGTTGTCAAACTTTTTCTGAGCTGGGGAATTTCGTTGTATGTTGCGGGGTACCAGAGCAATGGGAGTCAAGATGGTTTGCTGCCAGCTGCCGTCTTGCCAAGGGGTCACCACATGGATGCCAAGATGATGCATGCCCCCTAGATAACAGAGCAGATCCAGTCCTACGATGCAGAGATCACAGGTATCTGCAAGCCACACTTCCTGCTCTGTGGTCCGTTCCACCAGTGAGCATCCTGAGAACATTCATGTGTGGGGTTGGGCTCACTCACAATTTTGCCTAAGAACACAGCCGTGAATAAAGAATGGTACCAAAACATCCTCCGAGAGCAACTTCTCCCAACCATGCAAGAACAGTTTGGTGATGAACAGTGACTTTCCCAGCTTGATGGAGCATCGCGGCATAAAGAAAAAGTGATAACCAAGTGGCTTGGGGAATAAAGCTTCATCCTGAATGGTACTGGGGAAAGGTGGGTGACCCTTACGTGTGTGGAGACAGAGATCTATGGCAAATGCTTAAGGAGTCTCACAGTCTCGCCTTTGCCAACTCACCAGCTTCTCCCTCATGGGTTTTTCTGATAGCTTCCTATATTCTAATGTAACACAAACATACCTTTCAATCAAACCTAATGAGACTCATACCCTCCTTGTGAAATTTCTTCCCTTAAGTTAAAAAAATAAATGGTATTCACAGGAAATATTGGTGGTGAAAAATAATATTTTGGAAATTTCTTTTTAAATCTTTAACTGCTTTTGCTTTCTTTTACCTTTTTCCCCAACTCATATTGTATGAAAGTCCACAGCAAAATCTTTGTATGGCGAGGAATTGTTAAGAAAATTACATAAAATGAATTGAACAGGATTGTTACTAACACATATTGTATATGGAAATAAATCGATTTGAGTTACAGTTGCACTGAAACATTGTAAACATGAATCATGCTGAACAAGTAAGGGAAAACTCAAAATATCAATGTATATCATATAGAAGCAAGAATAACAATCTCAGTTCATCTAAGATATAGTCCTTGATTGTAGTTTCACAGAAGTGCTGTGTAATCAGTATGCACTGCAATTATTAAAATAATTTCTGTTTCTGTTGCATTGAATGTGTAGTTGATATTTACAATCTAAACAGCCATTATCCAAATCACAATCCTATTCCAAAGGATGGCCCCACCCACAATTTCTTTTGTTCTCTTTATCCGTTTAGTGCTAAATTTCAGTTCAAATATTTAAGGATGCATCGTGTGATAAACATATTTTGATGATTCCTTGTCAGCCAGCGCAGAGCCAGTCAAAGCCAATGTGACACCCTAGGGCAGCTTCATCAAAATGTGCTGTGATTAATTGCGATAAAATATTAATTGGTTGACAGCCCTTTTTTTTGCAACAATGTGCACATGTCTGTACCTCCACAAGTAGACAGGAAATCCAGGATCCCCCCCCCATGTCCTAAATATGAGGGCTATATCATACTCATACTATGGAAGCCAAGAGCAGTTATTCAGTCATGATCATTATCTCTGCTTCCATAGTATGTGTATACATGTGTTTCACATTTTTAGTGTGATTGGGATTGGAAAGAGCAGTGCTAATTTTTAATGGGGAGGCTGGAAGAGGGAAAGGAAAATGGATGAAAAGGGGACTAAAAGGAGGACACCCAACAGCGGAGGGCTGAGAAACCAAACTGTCCTGGATGACCATTTATGACTGGCCCTGACCCAGAGACTGACAGAAACTGACACAAGGAAAACTTGTTCTTAACTTAAAAGGTATTTTTTTCAGTAAAGAATTCTCTAGATTTTTCATTTTACACAATTGCATGTGCGGTTATAATATCGTTATAAATATGAAATAAATTGTACACCCCATTGTTGTGTTTTGTTTCAATGCTTAACTTAGGTCTGCCTTTTGATTGCACGATAGGCTATTCTTATTTTATCCTTTTTTAATAAACATGTATTCTAAGCAGCAAAAAGAACACCACCAAAAACACGATATCATACAACGTTTTCCTGTAAATTTCATTTAGGGCCTTGTTCCTTTAAAAGCCGAAACGCTGAGGCCCCAGATGAAGACCGTAACAATTGTCCCTAGCGGCGGGCGAGTCAGTTACACGAAGTGCGGAGCAGCACAACCATCTAACGGCGAATACCAGAGGTAGGCGACTGTAACTCTACCTGTGCTTTATTGCAGTTTTAGGTCACAGTGTGTGCATTTTATTGTGCATTTATGGAATTAACAAATCTTCAGTAATCACTCATCTATAAAGATTTCGACCGTCCTCCAACTAGCGGTTTAATAATGCTTTTGTTACTGTCACGTAAAAAAATATTAAATAATTTTCACGCGTACGTTCAGTGTTTTCCTTTCTGAAAAAGTACAATTATTGCTTGTGGACTGATACTTTTCTTCCGTTTTCTCTCATCACAGTAATTCGCATCGAGAACCTGAAATGGCAAATCTTCATTTTCTTTTATTCCTGAAAGTGTGCGCTTTGGCGGAGGTTGCTGCTCGAAACGATGGTACGTCTTTACTGTGTTAAAGAGGAACCCTTCTCTGTTCTCTGACCTGTGTCATGAATTACTTTGCATTATGTTGTACTTATGTTGATGTCCTATAAAAATGTGCTTGAACACATTCAGACTTAACTTTCGTTGGCGTGCTTTACTTGCAGTTCTCTTAGTCACCTCTTTTCTGCTTGTGTATGATTTCCATGCAGACAGAGATTGTCTTGTATTAGAAGCAGCTGTTGTTGCGTCCGCCAGCTTCTTGTACTAAGTGATGAAGCTACTTCAGGACCGTGGAGACAGAGTGAAAACATTGGCATTCACTGCTCACTGTTTCCTATAAGGATATTGTACATTGTCCACCCCACCCCCACAGCATCCATACTTACTATAACAGTTGTTGGAAATTGACCAAAGTTCCAATCGGTGTTTAGCTTTCTTGTAATCCCCAGTTCGGTTTAATTACACAGAACGGATGTAGTTAACGCCACAATGGAGAGGTCTATGGCGTGGTCCTTACATTAAATTAAATCCTAAAATGCTTAATAAGTATTTGGGAACAAAAGTATAAGTAAAATTGAATGTTATCAAACGAAATCTGTTGAAAAAGGTAGAAGACAGCACATACATGAGGGAAAGAAATGCAGAATAGCTCTAGGAGAAGTCAGTGACTGCCAATAAAGTTTAATGATTATTATTCACAAGGCTGTAACATTTACTAACTCTGTTTAGCATGACTTATTTAAAATGATAAATCAGTTTGTCATTTCACCAAGACTATAAAACAATGATGTACTACATCCAAATGCTGATGTACAACATCCAAATACCCTTACATAAAATATCAATGCATCATTAAAATGTAAGAAAACAACATTTTTAAAAATATAAAAAGTATCCAACTAAATCCGTTGCTTGGTTAATTTCACAAATTATAGGCCTACAAGTGCTGTGAGTGGTAAACAAGAAAGATGATTAATTTTGTGCTGAAGCCTTGTGTCTCAATGGAAAAATAATCTAAAACATCTAGATGGTTTGGCTTACGAGCTTGAAAATTAGACTAGTTTCACTTTTTCTTTTACCGCATTAAAACGACTTAAATAAATTGTGCCACACCAAACGTAAATCGTCTATAAGACTCTCGTTAGATGTGCAATGAAATGGCGTCTAGCCAATCACGGTCTGAACGTCATAGACGGGGGTGGGTCTGAGGCTTCGCACTCTGGAGCGCGGGTACAACCTTCACGTGGTAGTGGAAAAATGAACCTTTGTGGTGTGGCATGCATCGACTCCACGGTGGAAAAACAACATCAGAGCCCAAGTCTCAGTCATTCTGCTATGGAAGCAGAACCACTGGGGAGAAATTCATTGTGCAAGTATTTATCTTACACAATATGTGCCTTTGTTTTTATTAAAAGTACCCACATTGATTGTATTGATAAGACTGCCCTGTCTTGTTATAACCTTTCTGAAATCTGCAGGTTTAGATCCTGAAGTGCCAGTGACTAACATATGCCATTAGTGTGCGTGGCAATGTTAAACCATTTATTTTATTGTTAATTATACACACAGTCCTGGCATCTGCCCTCCCTCTGGTGCAAGTGCCTGGGAAGAGCCAATTAAACAGCACAATGTCACCCAAGCATCTCAGCAAAAGCATGGTTGTGAAGGTGACCTTTGACGATCGTGCTGTCTTATTCATCTGTTTCCTATAACAGGTTTTTAAGGTGCCTGAATATCTGTGATATCTGAGACCGTGCAGCCAGGGACCAGTGAGATTTTAAAACCTGTAATTACTGTCTGCTGTTGACTGCAGACTGGTTTAATCCTCCTGGTTTGTTGCTCCATTGGCTCTGGGATTAAATCAAGGCATGGAGGTTCCACCTCCCCAGTGCAGTTTTCAGAACTTTTTTCTCTCATCACTTACCATTTAGCCTCTGCTTATGTGATGCGAACATCTAGAGATGCTGAGGATCAGTGATGTGAAAGTAAAATTTAATCCCTCTTTTTAATGCTGGTGGGAATATGCAGCCCTGCTGGGGAAGCTCATCACCAAGGGTTTGTGTGAAATGCTGCACAGATTTCTGTCCGACATTGACAAATCTTTCATTTCTGATGTTTTGTGGGTGTTATTTTCTGTCAATGCAACAGCAATGTCCATCATATGGTTGAGCCATGATAACCACACTTGGTGGAACAATCCAAAGCTTTCTGATTTGATTTAGCAGGGTCTTTAAATAGTGTACATTCTTCATTATTGAATGCCATCTCTGGTCCCCCTGGGGACCCTGAACTGGACAAGTGGATCACACATATGAACGTAAATCTAAAGCAAATGATAAAAAACCTGGCACTACATTTAGTAAGACTGCGAGATTTTTTTAATGTCTGTCGCCTTATGATGAATTTGTCATTAAGCAAACATCCTCCTCCTAAACTTCTCATCCTGCATATCAAAAAGCGAAGATAAGACGTCTCCCTCTTTTTCTGTCAGATGATAATCAGTGCACAATTCAAATCTCCGCTGAAGGCGGTTGGAAGTGTTGTAAGGGCCTGACCCAAGGCCTGGCAGAGACAGACACCCCTGCTGTTTCGCCCCCTTCTTCAGAGCTGCCCACACCTCACCCACCAGACCCATTGGCTGCTTGCTTGGCAAAACAGCTGAGAGTCATGAACAGATACGGTGAAAGCAGAAGGCCAGCTGTGCCCTGCCATAGGCCAGTGGTACCTGTCTCGGGCTCCCACCAATGGTACGCTGCTCAGGCTGCCACTGCGGCAACCGTCCTCGTGCTCCCACCAGCAGCACCCTGTTTTGACTCCCGCCATTTTTAGCTAGTATTTTATGAGAGCCCCTCAAATCCTAATGGCCTTCTCACGCAGCCTTTGTAAACAGGTATTCTGCAGCATGCTATTCTGTAAAATATAGTTCCACTCTGAGGGAACAAAGTTTAAAACTTTCATAAAATCTGCACCTTAAAGACTGTGATTCTGTGTTGGAGAAGATTTTGAAAGATGGATGGATGGAGGCACTTAAAAGATGTATCTTTTTTTTCCCGGTTGAAGGAACAGTGTTTGCTCTGAACATCGCTAGCAGATGTTGTTATTTCTGCAGGCGAGGTTTTATCAGTAGCATGTTGGCTCAGATCAGGGCTGTCGGCCCACCCTGCAAATCAATGGTCTTACTAGGACACGCCCCTTTGGTTAAGCAGCCAGAAGCATGTCGCCATGACAAAGTGTCATGTGACTTACTGGGAACATAAATGCGCTTGGTTGCCGTGGTGCCGAAGTGCACCTCCAGGCTGTTGTCAGCTAACCATGGCACCCAGCTGGTCCGTGAGCGCCACCAGCTGGCTATTTGGTGGCGGTGGGGTTGATTCTGGGAAAAAATACATTATGTATTCACCCTGTCAAAGGCCTTTGTTCTGTTCCTTCACTTGGTCTGATGATGCATCGGTTGTGTGGATTGGGACTCCCCAATTCTATTTCTGTTTCCTGTTTGGAGCAGCTCGAAGCTCCATGTTTCCCGTGAGGTGGAGGTGTCTGCTTGGCTTGCGTCGCGTCTGCAGTGTGTCGACTGAGCATTCCAGCGACGCTGAATATGCTATCCCACGTTCCCCCTGTCTCTGGAAAGGAGACCAGAATAAGTATGGAAAAAAAAACACAATCTTTAACTCCAAAGAGGGAAACGGACTGCTAGTAGAAAAGCAAAACAAGTAATGATCAGTCATGTTTACAAAGTTGCCAGGTTTAACGTGCCAAAGGTCCTATCACTGCTGGATTCCTTGTTTGCATTAAAATAATGACTAATGACTGTCTTTGGTTAGACATGGGCAAATCAGCTGTTACCAGAGTGAGATCGTCACCCCAAGATCAAGAGCAGAATTGAGTATGATATCTTTTCGGGGAAATCAGGAGCTAAAAATAGAGCGAACCACAGTTCCTGGTGGTGGGGGGGGGGGGGGTGCCGGTAATGCAGCTCTTCAGTTTGGAAGAAATAAATATTTTGCGGTTCTACACACTGATGACAAAGCATGGGGAGGGGGAAGGGGGTTAGTACACATCTGCCAGGTCCCCTTTCAGTCTGCAGTGGAAAATTCCGCGTAGCACAAGAAATGGAAAATTGTGGGTGCAATCCAAGTACACTACCACCATTTTCCTGAAGGGGGCACTGGCACAAATCCAGATAATTTAAGTGGATCTGCGTGGTGAGTCTTTGCGAAATAGTATAGCAAAGGAGTCCAATTGAAATTGCAGTCACAGGGTCTCATTTCCCTCCATTTTCCAGGATGCTGGAATTTTCTGCCAGTGATACGTGGCTCCATATTCCAGGTTCAGGGTTGATTTTAGCACAAGCAGATAGACACTATAGGTCCAGCTCTGTAGATCCTGGAAACACACCCATGGCAGTAGGTTGTAAGTCCCAGATATTTTGCCCCTTTTTGGATCACTGTGACTTTATCAAAAATGTGGCTGGCATCCTGATGATTCCTAGTGGTAGTGTGGAAATTCAGAACCTTTGCATTCAAACTCAGGGAGTCTCTCCTTCCTCTAATGACAAACACAGGTGTGTTTCTAGCTGATTTATATTACAGCTTTGTCTGAAACCAGGCAGGAAAAAACCAGGGAACTCATTTTTGACCATTTTACCATGTGTTCAATTTTTAGAATGAACCATTTTAAGCATTATGCACTTTTTACAATAGTCTCTTATAGATCATAATTTCAAAATTAACCACAAAAATGAACCAAAAAACAATGATGGTATTCATGGATGAATCACTTATTGTTACACTCACTTCCTGTTTTGCCTTGAGCCATTCTGGAAGGTTCTAACAGCAGGCTGTTGTCACACCAAGGTCCTGGGATAACTGAGCAGTACCACCACAATGAGGTCACACTTGAAGAGGAGTACTATACCCCCCAGCTTGACTATAAAGGTACATAAGGAGTGTTCGCTGTTGCTCTTTCTCTCTCCTTCACATACCGTTAACAGGAGAACCTTAACGGAATTCTGACCCGAGGAGTTGTATCGGTATGAGGGGCCATGGCCTGGACTGCTGTTAACAGGGGGTTGAGAGAGTTGTCTGTCCCTCGCCCCCCCCCATGACAGATCCACGGTGGTGCCACCCCCTGAGCCTTAGGAACGGAGAGGTGACCTGTTTCTCCCCCCGTGGGGGCTACTACCGCAGCACCCTGGGCACCCGCTGCGAGCTGACCTGCGATCGCGGCTTCCGGCTGCTGGGCCGTTCGTCCGTGCAGTGCATGCCAACCCGCCGCTGGTCGGGCACTGCGCACTGCCGCCGTAAGTAGGCCCGCCTGAGCGGGTTGTGTGTGGTTCCCATGGTTACCGCGAACGTCCCAGCGAAAGCTAGCGGGTGGCGACACCCAGCAGCATCCCATAATGATAACAGAGAGGTTTAAAAACATTAACATAAAATAAAGAAAATCAATTAATTTGGCTTCAGGCGGTTTTCTGTTTGTAGTGTTTCCAGACCTAGCACAGTATCTTCTCTTCCCAGGTAAGTGGGAGAGTATAAGCTCCACCCACTGGTGCCACTCATTTAAATAAACTCTTCCTGTTGCCATGACAACCCCGCAGAGGTGCGTTGCCGTGTGCTGCCGCTGATCTTTCATGGCACCTACAGCTGCACCGACAGCGTGCTGGTGAACTCCAGGTGCAGCTACATCTGCAACTCCGGCTACCAGCTGGAGGGCGACCACACCCGTATTTGCCTGGAGGGGGGCCAGTGGAGCAGCAGGGAGCCCACCTGTACAGGTGACAATCGCCTCGAGGCCTGGGCCGTGATCCTGAGCAGGCAGGGAGATGCTGAAAGATGCAGGTTGCACATGGACTCCTTTTGTTTACAGCACACTGAGTATGGTCATCTGAGCCTCAGTCACCGTGGCCTAGAACACTTCAGGCTGCCCCCTGCCCCACCCCCATCTTGGGATGGGGCTTTGTTGCTATGGCCCAGATCTTTCCAAGGAGCATTTCACAGTCTTCAAAGTTACTGGATTTATTCTCAGAAAGAAGGTGTACATGTAACTGATCCAAATGCAGCTCCCAACCCCCCAGCTGCGTAAGGAAGAGAATGTGCTACTAAACTGTCTCTCTATAGATCGTGACCCACCGAAAATCCAGTGCCCCCTGTCACGGGTGCGAGTTGCTGAGCAAGGCAAGCTGACTGCAAAGGTGTCCTGGGATGCCCCCGTTGTCAAGGATACTGCTGACGTCTCTGCAGTAGAGTATGGGATCTGTTGCCTGTTTGCGGGGAAAGGAAATTCCCTTTCATTTCTGTGGGGGCGGAGGGTCGCTAACATGGTCTTTGTTTTCACCACCGCAGAGTGATACTTGTGGGTCCAAACTCGGGTTCCCATTTTGAGGAGGGGGTGCACGTTATCCAGTACAAAGCTTACGACCAGGCCAGGAACAAAGCCTCCTGCAAATTCATCGTTCGAGTGGAGGGTAGGACAGCAAAGCGGGGTGGGGGGTGTGTGATTTTGGACAGGGGGGGAGGTCATTATTTCTATTTCTACTTTGACAAGAGGAGAAGCTTCCTTGCCATTGTGTGGAAAAGCTTACACAGCAAATTCTTTAGTGTGATGCAGTGTGGGACAGTGGTGCTGTGACAGAGACAGGGGAAAAACAAGAGGCGTCACTACGTCTGTACTCTGCCCTCCCCCAGTGAGGAGATGTCCCGCCCTTGTTGCCCCACTGCACGGACGCCTCACCTGCTCTGCCGACGGGGATAACTATGGGACGGAGTGCGAGTACCACTGCGGGGCTGGCTACGAGAGGCAGGGCCCCGCCCTGCGAACGTGCCTGTCTGACCGCAGCTGGTCTGGGGAGGCGCCAGTGTGCGTGCGTGAGTACCCCCCATGCACTGGCAAGCACAGGTCGCCACTGCATACAGTGAAATATACAGAGCTGAGCATGGCCTGTGTTTGCAGAACTGCCCATCATCACAACGGATGCCAGGACTGCCGCCACCCTGCTGGACCAGTTCTACCTGAAGAGGAACCTACTCATCGTTTCCTCTCCCAGCAGTACTGACCAGTACTATGGCCTCCAGAAGCTGATGCTGGAGGTACGTCCACTACCCCACAATGAAGGGACCAGCTCTGAGATACTTTGACTGGATGTGTTCATTCTGGGTCCTGGAGGGTGGCACGTTGGCTCCCCCCCCCCGCCCCCCCCGTATCTTCACACACTAGACACTGCCCCCTCCAGGACAATGACAACACCTCCTAGCTTCTGACCATAGAACTCAGGTTTTGGTGGTTGGTACCCCCACAGAAAGCGGAGTGTGGACTGGACTTGAGGGAGGTGACCGTCATCGAGCTGGTGGGACGGGCCCCACATGCCGTGGGCTACCTGAAGGGTCGGCCCCTCCAGTCTGAAGTGATCAGAGGTCTCCGGTAAGATTGGCTGCACTGTTGGGCACTGGGGCTCACATCACAACTGGCTTTCCTGGGGTGACACTGTCCAGTCATTTTGACCCTGGCAGGCAGAACCTGAGGATCTCCAGGACGTACTTCTCCATGGTGCTCCTGGACAAGCGGGGCGTGGACCGTGAGCGTTTAGTTGACCCCACCTCCTCGGATGAGCTCTACTCCCTCATCGACATGTACCTGCTGAATGAAGAACAGCGCCACCAACTGGACGAGTACAGGGACTTGTGTGACTGAGCTACTAGTTGCTACAGGAAGGTGGCTTTATGTACTAGGCTGCCCTCTGGTGGCTGATGTTGGACCACACGTTCATGGAACTCCCTAGGGGTCGGGACAGGCTTTTTGCTTAGTGACGCTGGTCTAGAATCTACTGAAACTTACACAATACTTCCTTTGTAGGTCTCCCTCCAGTGGGCAGAACTAACAGTGCAATAGGTGTGTCAGTTAGTCCACTGTGTGTCCGGATGTTAAAGTCCAGCGATTTGCATTGAGTAGAAATTAGTAATATTATTAACAGATATGTACACAAGCAGAGTGCCAGGGAAGAGATGGCAGGACTCTCTAGATGCCCTGACTTATAAGTGGACAGGCACTGGTCCTGAAGTGAAATACTTATTTATTAAGACAACAATTTGATATATCGGCATACAACTACCTTCCAATTCCTTGGTAACTGGTTGTTTTCTATGTATATTGAATAAAAATCACGTTTTTTTTTAACATAAACAAAAATACGTCTGTGACCTGACAGCCAAAGGGAGGAACATCTTACAGATAAAGGTAACAGTCCAAAGTGCTTTCGCTATGGAAAGATGAACATTGCAGCTGCTCGTCCGTCACCCTCTGAAGCTCATGACATTACGGAAGGGACAGACCCCCAGGGCTGTCCGGCATGGAGACGCACAGGAGCCTGTCTCAGCTCACGGGCTGCAGACACTGACCCCCCCCCCCCCCACTGCGAGCAAAAACTCCAGAAAAGATGCATCTGTCTTTCTAAAGATTAAAATTAATAATAGCATTATTGTTAATGCAAACTAATTTTTAAATGCATAACAATAAGTTCTTTGGCAGAATGAACTTGTGATTGTGCATTAAGTTAAAGCCCTTGATTAGGTCCTTCTAGTCCACAGGTAGAGGATAAAGAAATTGCAGTCACTATTGCTAACCCACAGAATTACAGCTACAGCCCCCTGTCCCTCTGGACTGTGGGAATCCCCACTCCCATCCCCGGAAATCACATGCTTCATTGCAGATGGAGGTGGTGCTGGGGGGGGGGGGTCTAGGGGGCAGGTAGTTAAGCGAAATTTGGTTAAAAGCGTATGGACAGTTTCTGTTACATTCTGGTATCTTCATTTGCTTTTGCCCATGGAGGAGCGCAGTGGGAGAGTGCCCTCTGCCCACGAACCAGGGTACTGCATCATCTTCCTCCAAAGGCAGGCCTCATCCTCTGTGTAATCCGCTGAGACTTCCTGCATGGCACCTGCGGCAAAAAAGAGGTCATATACAGTATGGCCCGCCCCTTTCCTGACTCCTCCCTTCTTACAGCACAGCCATCAGCACCCCAGTATGACCATCATACCTAGGGTGCCTGTTGTTCTTATCTGGCTCGAGACACTGATGGGATTTGTCGTCAGTCAAACCATTAATGTTTTGATTGTTAATTAGTGAGCCCAGTTTAATGTAGGTAACCATATACTCTGGTTCCTCCTTGATTCTGAGACCTGCAGAGGATCATGGGGTTGCAGGAACAGGATTTCACACCCTGATGTAGATTATTTTCAAACATCTTAGGTATGTGCTTAAAGTGTGATGTGATCAGTCAAACTTCGTACCCTTGGCATGTGCTCACCTGGCCCTGAACTCAGAAGGACACCTCCCAGGAAGTCGTTACTGGACATGGCCTCCCGGTCCCACACAGTCAGCTCCAGACCCATGCCTTGCAGCTGCTCTAAACTCAGGCCCTTGTACACAAAGGTGTGATCATAGTGTGGGTTGACGGTTTTCTTCACCACGGACGTCTTCCTCTTTGTGGCCTTTGTCTTGTCTGGCAGCAGGTACCTGAATGCATGGAACAAAATTGTTTAATGAAAGAAGCATATTGGTGAATAGCCCAGGCCACCTCAGAGAGGCTATACTCAATTGGATGTTCAAAATCACATGTTGTGTACCAACACCGTGCTGAAGACAAAAGCAACTGAGATACACTATATTGCCAAAAGAATTGGGACACCCCTCCAAATCATTGAATTCAGGTGTTCCAGTCACTTCTATAGCCACAGGGGTATAAAATCAAGCACCTAGGCATGCAGACTGCTTCTACAAACATTTGCGAAAGAATGGGTCACTCTTAGGAGCTCAGTGAATTCAAGGGAGGTACCGTGATAATTTGTTACACAGGTGGCATCCTAATTTATGAAATTTCCTCACCACTAAATATTCCACGGTCAATTGTTAGTTGTAGTGGAAGCAATTGGGAACAACAGCATTTCAGTCACAAAGTGGTAGGCCATATAAAATCACAGAGCGGGGACAACGCATGCTGAGGTGCACAGTGTGCAGAAGTCGACAACTGTCTGCAGAGTCAATAGCTATAGACCTACAAACTTCCTGAAGCCTTCAGATTAGCTCAAGACCAGTGCATAGAGAACTCCATGGAATGGATTTCCATGGCTGAGCAGCTGTATCCAAGCCTTACGTCACCAAGTGCAATGCAAAGCATCACTCTAGACCAGTGGAGACATGTTCTCTGGAGTGACGAACAACCCTTCTCTGTTTTGAAATCCGATGGATGACTCTGGGTTTGCCGGTTGCCAGGAGAACGGTACTTGCCTGACTGCATTGTGTCAAGTGTAAAGTTTGGTGGAGGGGGATTAAGTGTGGGGTTGGGCTTAGTTCCAGTGAAAAGAACTCATAATGCTGCAGCATTCAAAGCCATTTTGAACAATTTCATGCTCCTCTTCAGCTTCAACTATGTGGGTACAATTTGGAGGTGGCTCTTTCCAGATCCAACATGACTGCACACCGGTGTACAAACCAAGGTCCATAAGGACATGAATGAGCGAGTCTGGTGTGGAGGAACTTAACTTTCCTGCAGAGTCCTGACCTCAACCCTATAGAACACCTTTGGGGTAAATTAGAGCAGAGACTGTGAGCCAGGCTCTAGTCCAACATCGGTGTCTGACCTCACAAATGATCTGGAGGAATTCTCAGAAAATCTCATAAACACACTCCTTAACCTTGTGGACAGCCTTCTCAGAACAGTTGAAACTGTTATTGCTGCAAAGGCTGGGGCAATTCCATATTAAAGCCTATGTATTAAGAATGGGATGTCATTAAAGTTCATGTGTATGTAAAGGCAGGTGTCTCAACACTTTTGCCAATATAGTGCAAGATGGCTGCCCTCTTACCCTTTCACAAAGGAGTCAGAAACGCCTCCCTTTTTCATGGCAGTTAGGTTTTTGGCCTCCTTGATCAGGACATGAAGCTCTCCACCTTCATCCTTGGTCTTCTTCTTCTTCTTGTCCTTCCCTTGGGAAATAGAAAGCTTGTTGGGAGGACATCAACATTAATGACACATAAAGGCCAAGGGCGTGTGACTCGCTTCTGTGGACGGACCTTTGGCGGTGTCTGAGGACACCTCGCCTGCGGCAACGAACTTCAGGGAAATCATCAGTTCCCCCTTGTACTGGGCGAAAGCCGACTGTGATGTGGCAGAGACCTGCAGTAGGTGGAGGCCAGAACACCCGGGGTGAAGGAGCTGATCCGTTTTGACATCCCAGGTGCGCGAGTCTGACTTGCCTTTGGTCGAAGCGGCACACACTCCTCCTGGCTGGAGCTCAGGTCCCTGCAATCCAGTGGCAACTCCACCTCCCCCAAGAAGGCGTTGCGACCAAAACGGTCATGGTGCCAAACAGACAACTGGAGAGACCGTGTGACCAGCTGGGAACGACTGATGGAGTACTGGGGCAAGAAGAGAGCGAATCAGAGGAAGGAGAAGAATGGTAGGAGGTCCACTTATGGTGATCCCAGTATGTCATCTGTAGCTCCACAAAAGCCAGCGTATCTGGTAATCATTTACACTGGCTCTAGTGGTTATTTAAACGGGTTACGTGGTTCTTAAACTGCTGTCCTACCTGGTGTTTACGCTGGATTAATAAAGGGCAGGTACAGAATCAATATTTGCCTGTCATTCAGGCGCCCAGGACAGAAATCCTTCTCATCTGAAATGTCAACATTCCAGCTAATTGTCTCATGGAGTTTCACGTGGTCTGCAATAGGCTGGCCCCCTGTCCAGGGTTGTTCCCTGCCTCGTGCCCGTTGCTTCCGGACCCCCCGCGACCCAGTAGAATAAGCGGATTGGAAAATGGATGGATGGATGGAGGTTCACGTGGTAGCTGCAGGTGGACGAGTCTGGCAATTAGCGGAGAGCGAACTATAGCTTTGGCTAGTACCTTTAGGGTCTCGTTGTAAATGGGGTTGACCGTGTTGCTCTTGACGGTGGTCTTCTTCTTGCTTTGCCGGGACTTGTCTGGGAGCAGGTAGCATTTTACATACCTATGGAACAGCATGGTGTCTGTACAGTGGACAAAACCAAACTGAAGGAGAGAAGACCTGAGCCAAATTCTTCAATTCTCAATACTGCTTTACCTATTATTATTATATTATTATTTATATATCTCATCTAACCACGCATGGTGTGTGTGATGGGTCGGCACCTCATCCTGGATTGTTCCCTGCCCTGCACCCATAGCATCTGGGATAGGCTCCAGACCCCCTATGACCCTGAATATGGTAGGCAGTTACAGAAAATGGATGGATGGCTCTTCGAGTCACTTGTCACGCAGCCGTATTTCCTGCTTAGCCGGATAACTTGTTGGATGTTAGGCCAGGATTGCAGGGGGCTTGGAGCCTATGCAGGTAGCACAGGGCACAAGACGGGTTTGTACCAGGGACGTGGTGCCAGTCCATTGCAGGGGACCATCATACTTGATGGACAATTAAAAGGCACCAGTTAGCTACTGTAAAAAAAAAACATTTCTGAAGAACAGCATGTCTAAAACAATATACTACATGATTACATACATTATGATATACTTAATTTAGTTGTATAGTTCAATATTTACATAAAATGTACCTTGTTAAATTATTCACTTAATCTGAAATGGCTTCTGGTCACACTCACGGGTTACAGCGATGTTTGGCAGCATTTCCATAAGCCAGGCTGCGGCACTCCTTAATGAGGATGGACAGGGTCTGCGAGCGGTCATCATAACGGAGGGAGAATATGATGTCCCCACTGACATCTACCGTGTCGTAGTCTCCTGCCTCGCTGTACACGCTCATCATACTGCCCATCGTGCTCTGGGGGAAAAATCACAGCCAATCCACAGGCCCTGGGATACTCACGTGACCCTCAGTGACCAATAAAGGGCAGGCTTTCTTAACATTGTAATTTCACGCAGGGATTTTGCACAGATGCTGGGCAGGTGGACACACCTTGCTTCGAAGGCTGTACGTGCTTCTGCCTGCATTCTTCCTGTGGATCTCAACCAGGCTGTCAATGTCCTCATCCTCCTCTTCCTCCTGAATTGGAGATGTCAGAACGGGCCAAGACGTACCCTTAAGTTTGTCTAAAGCAAAATGAAAATAAGGATCTCCTCCCCCTCCCAGCACTCACCTGCATGTTGAGCCCTGGCACAGACTTACTCCGATCTCTCATGGAGCCCTCATCTATCTCTGCCCCCCCCTCACGCAGGTCCAGCACTGACGTGGGCCAGTTACTCTCTGGGAGGACCCCGAAAGGAAGGAAGTACAGATGACAGCTTAGCGTGTCACTTCCTCTCCCCACACATACCAAGCGGTCGAGGACTCCCTCACGCAGGCTCCAGTTTCTTACCCCCAGGCTTCTGGACTCGTTTGGTACTTCTCTTGAACAGCTTATCTTCTTCAGACACTGTGGGTACTGGACTGGGTGTTACTGACTGAAAAGAAGCAGGTTTTGGTTGGGAAGAGTGTGAAGAGTGAGCTTTGGTTGGTAAGGCCTGCATACAGGCATGGTCATCTCACCGGGTCCAGGTCTGAAGTGCTACGGTAGGAGTTGCTCGGCTTGACAGGGGCATCCAAGACTGACTTGCTAGATCCAGCGGGACTGGATCGCCCCATTGACCCTCCATCAGCAGGCGCAGCCTCGTTCCTGTAGGGCGGCGACAGGGAGTCATGGGAAGCTGAAGCCAGAGTATCCACATTCTGGACGCTGACAGGGTATTCCGGACCTGCTGCCTCCTTCCACCCCCGCCTCACCTGGACAGGACCGGAGTCCCATGGGAGGACTCAGTCCCGGTTTGGCAGCTGCTCAGGCTGGCCTTCTCCACAGATTCAGTGTCACTGCGCTGCTGTTGATCTGGAGCTGGTCCATCAGGGGGTTGTGACCCATCCGACAGAGAGCTGAAGTCCACAGAGAGTAGTATGTGAGCCCAAACCCAACGGGCTTCCATCTTCTAAAATAAAATGTGGCCAATCCTTTCACAGCACTTGGACAGTGTGTCATTTACTGCAGGTGTAATAGTAGAGCGAGGGGCCATGGAGCTGGGTTAGTGGCCCCTGTGCCAGGCGCCTCACTGGTCAGAAAGGAGGACAGTCTGCACACCATTCATCACCACTTCTTCAAAGGAGTCCGAGCTCAGTTCAGTGACAGAGCTTATTTTCCTTAAACATTTGTCCAACCTCCTACACTCTCACATTTTCCCGCCCAGCAAACAGCAGTGATGAATATGATTCTGCTTAAACACGCCTAACAGACTGCTGTACTCACAAATGGTCTCCAGAACGGAAGCATCCACAGTTTCTGATAAATCTTGTATTTGCCATTTGTACAAGTATGAGTACAGATACACTGGAAATGTTCTCCTTGCCTCGCGTGAGCATAGCTTGGGGCTCACAGTGCAAGGTCAGCTTATGTGTGGTGGCTCCTGGAGGCTGAGGGTTAAGCTCCTTGGTCAAGGACCCATGGACAAGGGAATCTTCTGCAGAGGCCGGGCTTGACCTGGTGACCTTCTGATCGTGGGCACAGAGGGGCTAAGCTTGCTGCCCACTCACTGCCCCCCGTCTGTACACACCTATGCTGAATGCCCCGTCCTTCTTTCAGAACAGCCAATTAACCTGGACGCAAACTGGTTTGGCAATTTTTACGTTTTGTAAACATCTGTCCACTTGGTGTAGAGTCCCATCTACTTTTGCCAGATGTGCTGCCAGGACGGTAGATTGCCGAATCTCTGCCGGGCAGCCAACCATAGCGCTGTTCCTAATTTTAGCCAATATGAGTAAAAGCCTGTTGCACTGGGAGTCCGGGACCATGTTGGCTAAACGCCGGGCGGCTCACCTTGTGTCAAGGGCCAGCTGGTCCTTCAGCCTGGGCCGAGGGATCGGCGAGGGCCTGCTGGCGGGATTCATCTCTGCGTTCTGCAGAAGCATTGCCCCCACAGTGTCGCGCTTCTTCACTGAAATACAGTGGGCTAGCCGTTAGCAGGTAGCGGCAAGCTAATGGCTTACCAGCCCGGCAGGAAGAGTTTATTATCGCTGTGAAACGTGCATCCTTTCAGAGCTTATCAGGCTAATTCTCCTCCTGCAGGAAGTGGCTGGGGGCAGCTTCCTGTTCTTACCCTGGGGCCGCTTCCTGAGGGAGACTCTGACCATGTCATGCCCAGGGGAGTCCAGGAAGCGGTTCACCCTCTGGTCATAGAACCAGTCTCCAGTGGTCTTCTTAAGGTTTCTGGAAAACACAAGCAAAGCGAGGTAGTAAACAGAGAGGAAAACACTTCCCTGTCAAATGGTGAAACCCCCCCGGAGGTGCACTCACGCCTCTTTGGAACACACGCTGCACACCCAGGACCCGTCGGGCCGGCTGAAGCGGCAGGCGCTGCACACGCGATGGTTGCAGCCCGAGCACTGGCTGGCACTGACAGACAGACGGCCCAGTGCTGCCTGGCAACGGCCACAACTGCGCTCGCTGTAGCTGCCGCTGCTGCGCTTGGCACCTCGCCGGCGGATGTCCAGGAGCTCCACCTTCAGCCGTCTGCGGGGGGGGCGACAAGGAAGAGTCACAGGAGCATCTGACGCGGGGTTGGAGAAGACAGGCCAGTTCGGCTGGCGAATGCTCTCAAGAGGAGGTAATTCGGGGAGGAAAATATTGGGCTGGGTGGACCGGAGGGGGGAGGCAGGGTCACCTCACACGCTGCTCCTCAGCTTTCCTCAGCTCCTCATCCCGCTGGAGCACCTCGAGGATCAGCTCGCGCTCCGAGTCCGTCAGGAACGCTACGCTGACCTCCAGCTGCTGCAGCATCCTGGCTCCTGGCCAAAAGAGCAGGGTCCTGTTCACCGGCCCGAAGGCCTGCTCCTGAACTCTCGTCAGCAGCACAAATGACGTGAAATATGAACTGGGAAATTTTTCAAAATATTTTTCCAGTAAGACTAGAAAGAAAATCACGACGGTAAACTGTTGTGTATGTTTATACAGCAGAGAGATTTGGACAGCAGTGCCAGACTCTAGCTGTAGGGCTCCTCTAGACTGGCAGCATGCCAAAAGGGAAATGGAAAGTTCTGGGGTCCAAAGTGTCCAGCCACAGCCTGTCAGGTTTATAAATATAAATCAAACATGATGAGGTCCTGGATGCTCCTCCCGAGAGGGAATGTCACCCACGTTCCCAGCACAGGAGCCTTTGATTTATGTCGGCCTATAATAAGAATGCCTGAACAGGTTATGAAGTTTATTTATTCTATTCTACATTTAACTTGAGTTTATAATGGAATTTAGCATGCATGTCTTATTTATTATTTAGTCTGGATTCATTATTGCTTTAGTGGGTCCCTGTACAGGAGAATCGGGAACAAAATCTATTTAAGACTGGGCGGTGACACAGACCAGGAGGTACAGACTGGCGCGTGTGTCATTGACCGTGTTTGTGACTGTGACCATGAACGTGTTTGTATTTGCACAACCAAACCAGAACTGTCAAACCTGTGAAACTATGGGTGGACCAAGTTTAGTTTTGCAGTTTTATGTTCAATAAATTTTGTAAATAAATTCAATGAGGAACCACAATTACATTTTTATTTTCATTTAGACAGGTTGCACCCAATACCCAATGAAGTGAATAGAAGGGTAAATGTTTTAATGGGATATGGAAATGAAAGGATAAAAAATACCCATTTTCACCACTACACCCAGCTGTCCCAGTCCCCGTCACGGCTGAATCAGATGGTGTTGTCACAAGGACCATGGGGAGGTTTTTGGGCTATAATGGAAAACTGGTGTATCAAGCTGAGCTCTAACTGACAGAAAGTCTAAGCGGCGTTTGAGTTTCACTGGAGCAGGAAGGGCGTGTCTGCAGGGAGTCTTCGGCGAGAGTAAACACACTCAAAGGGGTCATGGCCATGCGGCGTGACGGCTCAGCAAACCTCCACTGCCGACTTTGTGCCGGATTCCCACTGTAAAGTTGGGAGAGAATCGATTTAATTCTGTATCCAGTCCAGTGTGCCCTGATCTTCCTGGGATAAACTTCAGGCTTTGAGGAACAGGCCGGTGTGTGTGGATGTGTGGGTATGACCTACTGACGCACTGGCGAGTGAGGCAGGCGGAACAAAGGCGATGTCAGGTGGGAAAACATGACTGAATGGCCCCGGGCCCGGAACCTAGCTTAGCTACCACGCAGATCCTAAGCAAGGGTTAAGAAAAAGCAAAAACCCAACTGGGTTAGAACGGTCAGCTTTTGGAATCAGACGGGTAGGAGATTAAATGAAGTGCAGCTCAGTTTGCCTGAAGTTCCCACCCTCTAAGGCACATAAAGGTCTGGGTGGACCAAGGCTCTGGTTAGACCATTCATCAACATCTGACATGTCCTCCTAAATCCTGAGAGATCCCTATGCCAGATCCCAGCCTTTGGTCTACACAGGCTGCCCTGAGAATGGAGGAAAGCCCCCCCCCCCCTCCCGAGGCATCGGACTGCTTGTCCACCCCCCTCAGAAAAACACACAATCGCGCACAATGCCGTGCTACAGCTGCTAGGAGGCTGCCCTCAACTTATATATTCACTCATTAGACCGTTAGGAGGCTAACGTGGCTACTATCCTAAGACACCACAGGACTTTTTAAAATTAGCACACATACATATGGGCATTTTTTCAGTCATTGTGCATGAAGGCTTCCACATGATTCTAGGCTGATTTTATGAAATTCCTGCCAAGGGCAGAAGGCATCATCGGTACAAGTGTCCACTGTCCACAGGGCTGCAATATTGTGCAGTAAGAGGAGTCCCAGTGTGTCCTTAATCTGCTTTCTTATTGAGGTGGACAACAAGTCCTACTTATACAAGAATAACACAAAATATACCCTCAATTACGCCATCTTATAGGTCACTATTAATTATCCTATACAAAGCATTTCACTGGAAGCACAGCAAGACATGGCTGTCATTAGTCAGACTTATTGACAAGAGAAACCAAATTACCCGGAATCCTCAAATATACGCTAAAAATTCTCTAGACATTATACTTCTATAACAAAGTGATGTATGCTGGCCAAAAGCAGACCAGGGGAGTCACATTCCACTTTTATTCCACTTGCATACACAAACTACTGTAATACTGTCTGTCCTGAACCATCCATAAAGTACTGCTTCTGGGCTCTGGCTATGACTATTTTGACTGCAGCCACATTTTTAACCCTATCCTCTATATCATGCCCCCCCAATTATTTTTCCCTAAGGGCGAAATTCCATCTACAACACAAAGCCAGGGGCCACTGGAATCCCCCCCACCAGTGGGCAGAGGGTCCCCAACAATAAGATCTGCCAAACGGGGGAGAAGAGAAAATAATTGTGTGTCCCGGATTCAATTGTGTTTTAGACCAGACTGGAGTCTGCCAGTTAGTAGGGCTGGGCTGTTAATCAAATTTTAATGTCAATTACAGTTTTGGCTTCCAATGATTATAAAAATAAAATAATTGAGATAAAACGATTATCATGCCACATTTCGTTTCGCAATGATGCTCCAGTCTTGTCTTGTGTAATATATTGAAATACAAAAAAAAAAAGTTAAACAAATACACGATATTTCCAAAGTCAATGAGTAATGTTATGATCGCAATATTGACCAAAATAATCGTGATTATGATTTCCGACATATTCGTGCAGCCATAGCAGTCGGGAATCACTGCTCTAAATGGGAAGGCGATACAACGCAACATCTCCCATGCCAGCCAGGTGCTACAGTAGCCAAAGGCCAGCCATGACATTGAAAGAGACAGGGTACTAGACTTTTGTGACCCCCCCATCCGATCTGGACTGTGATGGGACAAGTGAATGGATGGACTCTTTATGTCAGGGTAAATGTAAAGGTACAGATAACCAGTGTGTGAGTTAATCTCTGTGAGTGTGAGAGTACGCACAGCGATCACATCCTAAATTGCGTACGAGAAAGACGAACTGCCGATGAGGGTACAGAGTAACGGAAAGATGGAAACCAACAAGAAGAACTTTGTAATGCCAAGTCAAATAAAACAGCGGTGCTGCTGACAACAGTTTCTCTGAGCGATTAGACTGGAAAACGGATATTTCACGAGACGTCTCTAGAAATATAGAAAGAACATTAAAAAATACCACAAAATATAAAATCTGCCGGACGGTGGGAGTATTCGTGGAAATCGCGCTGTGAATTCTTTCCCTGTGGTTTCCTTTCGATTTCCTTAGATTTAAAAACGATTAACTTGTTCAGACCTTTCGAGATAAATGGACACTAATGAATTATACAGGAACGAAACTCTTACAGAAGCGGTCCCCTCCCAGACAAACAGCACATTCTGTCCAAAGTAATTATCTGCTCAGCACAATGACCACCTCCTAGGGAAACATCATAATCCTTAATCATTTTCTAAACGGAAAAATTAAATTAGATCAAATAAAAAGCTTGCATAATTAAGATCCACCACCCACGATTCATACAGAATAGGTAAGTGGTCAGGCAAATAAAACACGTACAATCTAGGAAACGTGACGTCCGAATTAACGTATAATGTCGGATTAACGTAGTCTGTAATACCAATTAGAACAGTACGTAGTCTATTAATGTGTAAAAAGGCACAGAGTAATGAAGCACACCATGGTGTAGCGCTATACAGAAGCAGGGATTCGGTGTGACTTACGCGGTTCGCACGGCGGAGTTGCGCTCCTTCTCCTCGCTTCCTGCCCACTCGCACTGTTCACTCTGAAGACCAGGAAAGCTGCCACTTATCGCGGAAGCCCGGCAAACTTTCTTTCTTTATTGTTGTCGCAGAACAGAGCGGAGCCCTATGGAGCCTCCCTACCACCTCCGCTTTTGCAAACAGGTGCAGCCCACACTACCTCCTTTATTTCTATTTATGCCCCAAACCCCGCAGTTGTTATATACCAATCAACTGGCTTCCCCCCATATCATTCGCACTTAACCCTGTAACAAAGTAAATTATTAACAGTATTAACGACGACAAGCCCTCATTTTTCGCCTCGAGTCTGAAGGCGCTGTTTACTAAATTTCTCCCTTTGAGACAAAGTAAAATAAGAAATGTTGAAGGAACGCAGCAAAATGTCCGAAACACAAGCGCCGAAAACCACACAGCGGAATCGGGGTGATGATAAACCGTAAGTATCCGAAAACGTGCCCACAACTCTCTGATCCGGTCTGACTCTTTAACCGCTGAAGATCATCGGTCCTCCGCGAACAGGTTCATCGTGCGTCTCTCCGAAAAATACACAACGGTAAAATTTTATAAAATGCATTACAATTACAGCGAAGCATATTAATCAAATTTTGAAACTTAGCATAGATTACATAAATACATGTACATAAATTACACCTGACGATGGAAATCAGCAATTGTGTTAAATGTATACAAAATAGTAACGTTTAGGGTCATATTCCTAATGTTTTATTACTGACTCTTTCAACAGTGTTAAAATATAAAATAACTAGTCTCTTGAAGTTTCTTTGAGAGATTTGTCTGTGCAGCTTTGGTCTAAATTGTACCAATAAAGTCTTAAATTGTCAGCATGGTCTACACTCCAAGTCCAGTACTATGTGATAGATGTGAGGTGCGTATGATTTGACATCATTTAAGTGCTGGATAGTCGTCCTCCAGGGTGTCCCGCAGTCCTCCTCCAGCAGGGCGCCGATACGGAGGGCTGTATCTTCAGCCCACTGTCTCCATGCCTCTCTCTCCACACAGCCACGTGCCTGCCGTGCCGCTTTCTCACCGACTGCCGGCTCCACCTCCCCATGACTCAGAGGTGAGGTCACATTCTGGTGGATGTGCAGGATACCTCCCGTGGCTCGCTTCAGGAGCCGACAGGCTACGGGCCAGCCCTGCTCGGAGCTGGGGATCAGACCAAGGTTGACCCGGTCTGCCACGTCACGCAGGTAGAGCTGGGGGAACGACAAGGCGGCAACCGGTCACTTTCTCCTCATTTCTGCAGTGTGCTCCATACAGACTCTACCCACCTGGCAATGTCCACACCTCAAACCTAAGCCTAGTACATGCTCCACTTTTCTGCATACTGTTACGGTTCATGCACAGACTCGCGTAAATGCTACATCTATCCATGGATGCAGCCAGTCACAGTCAGTGCATGTGTGCAGCAGTGATACAAAGTAATCCAGTGATGAACTGGAAGTAAAGAAACCCCCATTACAGTGGTGGCACTTCCGCACAAATATACGTGCATGTGAATCGAAGCTGTCCTCATAAAATATTACGTTAATATGATGTTAATATGTAACGTTACTTTGACTTACTTGTCCAGGGAAGCAGGACTTGTACTGTCATCGGCTGCTCAAACAGTAGTGGGAAAACTCCAAATTTGGAGAAAGAGCACACCAAGAGCAATTAATCCATTCTCCAATAGAGCTAGGTGGTATATTTAACTTTTACGGTGTATCGATATATATTTTCAAAATGAGATATGGGATGATAGAATACCCTTTATGTATATATACTTGTATTGTGTTAAAATTTGCGCTCTTCAAGATTTTTAATAGAAACCTATAGTATTCCTTCTTGGTTTCAAACAACTTGAGAGCTTTGGTCGTGCACAGATGGCAGCCACACAAATAACTCGTCAGATTACTCTATTCACTCGCAAAGGCCAGATGTAATACTACAAACACAAATATTAGCATTGTAAGTGAATAAAATGGGTAAACTCATCTCTGACTGCTGAAATTCTCTTCTTTGCCCAGTGTTTCTTCACTGCACATGTGTAGTCAGTGGGCGCTTTTCCACTGCACCAGGTACTATAAATTTGGTATGGAATTTTCAGTACTTGCCCTTCGCCACTGACTTCTGGACAAGTCCCAGTATCAAAAGTAACAGTGCGCAAACTACCAAACCAGCTGGGGTACTTCAGTACTTTGGAGTGGGAGACACATGGAATAGCTTCTATCAAAGTATCCATCCATCCATCATTAAAGTTTAAAGAATGAGAGAAATGAATCCTATGAATATCATGGGATGTGGTGAGACCACTCCGGTCGGTGCAGACTTGGCCCAGGAGTGCGTACAGGTAACCACAGGTCTACCATAGGAACTTTTTTCAGGAACCAGGACGTTTTTTTCCAGAAACCAGAGGCAGTTGTGGAACCTTTTTTGTACCAACTTCAGACACTTTTTACTTTTCGTTCAACACCAAACTATCGGGGAGTTCACACATTTGTTTACCTCCTTTGTTTTGGGGTGGAGGTGTAGTTTGGCGTGAAATTACTTGTGAATTCTAACCTACAAGCTCTTTGTGTATCCCATGTTTATTTAGCATAAAGGTCACAATTCTTGCTTCCTGGCCGTTACAGCCTAGGAACTAAGTTCCTGAATTTGGGTCCTAGCAGCAATGTCACTGTTAAGGAGAGAGGTTTTCATCTTCACCCCTCAAATACCAACAGGTTGACAGCACGATCCAGCTCCCCACCTGTCTATTGTCACCCTGGTGGATGGTGCAACGATCTGAGACACTGTTCAGTTCCAGGTTCCTGCGCAGGGCCTCCACAGCATGCGGATTCCACTCACAGGCGTGAACGTGGGCTGCCCCAGAATGTACCAAGTAGGGGAGGGTGAAGTAGCCAATGCCTATATCAAAAGATCAACAGGAAGCAGTTTGGCTGTGTCAAAGTCCTTCCCTTGAGCTAAAGTTCTAAAGTGCTCCGCTATGCACACTTAGCGCTCAAGGAATCTATACTAAATAAAATGCTTTACCTGCATACAAATCCACGACCGTCTCCCCCCTGCAGTCAAATGACGCAATCCTCAGTTTCTCAGTGATGTTTCCAGCTGAGAACATACACTTGGTCACATCAAATTGGTACCTGCAACATGTATTGGTTTAGCTTGCAAGACTACTGTGACATATCTGTGAATCTCATTCTGCTAAGAATCTTGTGAGGGTTTTGCTTGAACCTGATTTTGTTGTCCACATGGGTCACCCAGCTGTCTTCCCCCAATAACATAGTGACCGCTGGGGTCCGGTGTCCGTCGCTGCTGATCTTCCCTGCCCGGGCCAGGCGATTCACACCCAGCAAACGTGCCACAGTGAGCCACAAGGCTGGTCCTAAATGCAGGAGCCAAAATAAGATAGATACATCAGGCAGTCAAACCCCCTCGTTAACCTCGTGTGGGATCCCCATGTGATCAACTGTTTCTGGTTGTTGTCATTAGTCCTCTGTATTAAATCCGCATTTCGGTTTGATTCCCCAGTCCGGTCATTGGGTGCGTTCGACTTGCTTACAGCGCTGGCTTAAAGCAACGCATTCTGATCCTGACGCAATGCATTACGGTTAGATGCATTTCGACCTCTCACCCGGCTGCACAAACTGGAACCGCCTCCGTGACGACACACCTTTGCCCTTATTGGCTGAAAAGTTAAGTTACATGCATGACGTTTGTATCCCAGGAAGTTCCGATGCGTAATCTGCTATTTCACCCGAATATCAGGTAGAGCAGTGAGAACTGGTTTTCAGTAAATTTACCTGGTAAAATAAAGTTGAAATGAATGACATAAATGCTCTAATAGTACACGTAAATGAGTGGTTTATTTATTGTTAGTTACTGTAATGTTGCACTGCTTTATTTGGTTAATCGTCCATTCTATGAAGAAGGTATTCAAGTAAGAATTTCATTGTCGTATGACTCATTTCCTGGCGCGTACAATTTATATTAGGTCAGCGTTCACGGTTCCATATTCAGATCGAGTTCTGGTTTGTTCAACTTTCAAGAAATTCCAGTTCTAGTGAGTTTGAGAACCAAGGTACCACTGTACTTTATTAATTCTCTCTTCTTTTTGCCCCATCTTGCTCCCCCTTTAATCTATCACACAGTGCATTGATCAAGAAGTGAGAAAACAGCTGACACCAGCAAGATAACATCGAATGTGGTCCTGCTAAGCACTACAGTGTCATTAATTACTGCGAAAATTGCCCTCTTTTGTTAAATGTACATTATAAAGCAGACATGGCCAGCTGGCTTGTCGTTTTTGCTCTGAGGGATGAGATACTGTCATGGACCCTCACCCAGTCTGCTCCAAACCTCCTGAGAGAAGCAGCCATCCCCCATCAGAGCCAGATCCCCATGGCGCTGCCAGCTCCGAGGAACATCTCCCGTCAGGTCCTCGCTCCACGTCTCCCCCTGAGAGACCAGCAGCTGCCGCACACCGTCCAGCAGGGCCATGCTGGTGCTCTTCATGCTTTCCTTTTTGGATGGTTCGGGAGCCTGTTTGAAATGATACAGACACACATCAGAAAGCTAATTTTGTTTCACCAATGATCTATTAGGTTGTTTATGGTACAGGTTAACGGATATAAATGTGCATGCAGAATGTCCAGTCGTCTTACAGTTGCCCGTATTCTCTGAACCCGCAGCTCAGCGTCTTTTTAAGGTCACCATCTACAGAAGTGTAGCCATGAGTTATTCCAACTTCTGCTCATCAAACCCACTCCAAAAGGTGCAAAATAACACCGACATAAAAATCCACATCTGGCTAAAGTTATGCATCTTATGCAACCACGGCTATGTGAGAAGTCTTGCCCCATTAGAAATGGCCACTACAGCTCTGTCTACTACATCAGTGAGTGCAAAGTGTTCCCAAAACACATTCGCAACTTCATCCCGAAAGCCAAACAAACTGCGACTGTCCTCGACATTGACTCCTACGACACACAAGTGACCACAAGTTTTCCCCTGAATACACACCATCCCAAAAGCTGTTTGACCACACGGAGTCAAACACTGCCTGTCCAGTTCAAGTGCTCCAGTGACTGTAGGGATGTCAGTCCTGCTCAGCAGGCTGCCACATGCCACACTCCATAATTGCAAGATCCATATCAGACCCTCCAGCAGCTGTTGGGACATCGTTGGCTGGTGATAATGTCGAGTTTGCCTGTCAGCTCACACTGGTGGTGAGGGAGTGTGAGATGTCATACGCAGTGACACTTCTTGTAGAAGAACATCACCAGGTCTTGGAAGATATCTTTGTAACACTTTATGCAAGCATCCACAAATAGGTGGATATTCCAACCTCTGGTCAGCATCAATTTCCAATATATTACATTTGTTGGGAGTGTGGTTTTGTTGAGTTCAGTACTGATGAGTCGTCCAATGTATCACTTGCATCATGTAGGAAAAATAACAGGAAAATCCTCCTAAGACAGAGTTTTGGGGAAAGGGAGAGGTTGGGGTGCACGACCCTCTATAAACCCCTGAATAGTTTTAATGATATAAAGAATGTTCTGTATTTAGGTGGAGCAATTGCCCTTTTACACTGAAGAAAAACTACTTTTCATACCTCCCACAAAAATGCCGAGGACCTATTCACCGTTAAGAATCATTAGTGGGAAACCACCCGCCGTGGGAGAACCACCCGCCGTGACGGTACACTGGTGTACACACCTGTATGCATGTTAGGGCGCAAGTTGTTTCGGGGCCAACGGAGAGGCGGAGGGCGGTCAGGTCCAGCCCGGGGAGGCAGTCTGGCTGCACGGGGAGCGCCACGGTACCGTCGGAGCGCTTCAGCATGCGTAGCTTCGTGTTCAAAACGCCGTGCGCCTCCAAGTGCTCCCTGTGGTGCGAGGAGAAAACCCAATTTAAAAAGACATTAAATGAAACCCAGAACAGCCAAGCTGTTAGCGGACAGCGTGTCTGAAAGTTTGTTTAAGGTCTATATATGTATGCGAAGGCGAAGTTTTTATGGTATATTACCCGAATGTAAAGGTACATCTGTTACATATGGCATATATTCAGTATATAAAAGCTGTGGTTACCGTATATTATTAGCAAAATTATAAATTCTCACCGGTACTGCTGAGCAAAACGGACCGGTACGCTGATGGCTGGGACGTCTTCCATATTGCGTGTAAAAAGGTAGAGAGACATCCCGTTACTGATACAGCCTTTAAAAACAATTTTCACCCTCCATACTCAATTTAAAAAGATATAGAGGCCTCAGCTTAAAGTTACTGACACAAGCTTTAAAAATACATTTATAACTCCAGCCACTGCGGCATGTGCTAAACCACACCGCTGCCTGGCTACTTAATGCTTTAATTATTCAGAGCTGCTGATTTTTAAATCGCTGCCCGTTATCGTCTGTTTCAGAAGATTTGATTTGAAGAGAATAATGGTAGTTATTTATATATTTCGTGTGTTTAGCTAGTTGCTAGCTTCTTCTTCTACGCAGTTAAGAGTAGAGCCTGGCTTTAATTGGTGGCGCATACTGCCACCTGGCGACCAGGAGCATGAACAGCCTTACCAAAAGCAACCAAAGCTTGTAGCGCGGACGTGACATACTCATCCATCGCTAGACGGTGACACACACACTGAACGACGGATGACTGTGGTGGATATTCGGGAGTGGGGAGAAGAAATGCATGCTTCCTTTGACCAACAAGAGTCAATCATTGGCTTACCTAAATTAGATTGAAAACTGTATCTGAACATTGTAGACCAGACAAAGACAAAACTATCTTTTCAGCACTGGCTGGGAAAGCCTGGACATCAGCACTGCTGTAGAGCTGTATGAATACTTCAATAAATACATGGGGTGATTCCTGTGCTAATATCATAAATGAGCAACCCCATTTAGACCAGTGTGGAGTACAATGTTTCCAAATGTGAAAACGTGTCTCCTGTTGAGATATTCTGGCTTCAGTTGGCCTGAATTTAGCAGTAGACCAGCTTAGTTTATTGGGAGTTTATCCAACATCGTGGTACTTTCCAAAGGCACACGTGCCGGTGAGAGATTTTTCCACCTTTGGTCAAACCTACTATTATGAAGTTTATGCACCCTTTGACCACATGAGTATTTGTGTTTTCTTGTTCAAATATTGCCATTCGAGAAACATTTTCTGAAAGCCAAACTGTGCAGGGTGAAGATAATTTCTCAAGGTGGCAAATGTGCCCTTGCATGTGATTCGTTTCTTCCCTGAGGTTCCACAACAGATTTCTGAACCGAGTGAGATGAAAATGCAATGTGAGCCCTTTGTATTTTATGTCAGAGGATAAGTCATTTCCAGCATCAAGCTGTCCTTAGGCTATTTGCAGCAGAGAACACTAATGTGGGAAAAGATAAATTCATGTTGAGGGAAGAGTAAGATCTTACTGCTCCTGCAAGCAGCCCTATTATACCAAAACCAAAAATCATCAGGTAACTGGATGGAAGGGAAACCTGTTGCTGGTCAGGAGGTTTTGTACCAGTGCTCTCTGTATCGCTGGCTCTGGTGGGCTCAGTCCCCTTTTTTCCAGTTTTTGACACAATATACAGAGTGTTGGTAAAATTTGTCCTGGGAATATTTCAAATGTAACATATGAAACATGTGAAACTTTATCCACTATTTGAATTATCTGTATACTGACAAGAAGTTGAAGCTAAAATTTGAGTCTACTTTAAATTCATCAAAAATTACCAGCAGTATCTCTCCATCTGGTACAAGTGGCACACAGATCCAGAACTGAAGCACAAAATAATTACTGCAATGGCAATTTATATGTACTATATGAACCAAATGGCTCTATTGTTATTTCAGTCACTGTTTAAATTTGGATGGATGGACATTGCTGGCTTAAAAAAACATTTCATTCTGCCGCAACATCGATTGTGGCATTGGAATGTTGTACTTTTTTTCCATTGTTGTAATACAGTTGCAAATAAGCAGAATGTAATATAATATAAAAACAAAGGCAGTTTACCATCATGGCAGAATGGCAGGCTGAAATATTATATGTATGTACATGAAATGGTGGCCACTATTAAGGTTAATGCGGCTGGACCACAGGGCTGTAAGTAGGGGACCAATTTATACCTGTTTTATGTAACAAAATCTTTCTTGAGTATTATATAAAGACAGATTAGGTTATGAAACTCTTACGTAATCAGTTGTAAAAACCATAATGACACTATGCAAGATAAATGTAGGACATATATAACATATTTTAACTTAGTTTTGAAAAAGAAAAAAAAGCATCATACTTCAGCTCTATCCACATTATTGGTTTTCTTATGGCTGGATTTAAGTTTGACCATTTTTCTTTGGTTGCTCTCATTAACCAGATGTTTTAACCATTAGAACTGCCACCAATTGGATCTTTTCAGTCTGTCACACCATGACCTGTAAACTCTAGGTACCTTTAGCTCGATTAAGCGCATACACTAATGTCTCCCTGGATGAGTGTCAGCAAATTTACCGTTTCAGAAATCCCATGATGGAGATAAATGATGGAGGCGACTAGTTTTATGAGTGGCTTTGTAAGCTCCTCTCCTACCACACACTCCGCAGAGGTTTGAATGTGTAACAAACATGCAGGGGCAGACAAAAGCTGATAACCAGGGCGAGTGTTGGGCATTTCAGGTCCAGGAGCTGCAAATCCAGACCAAGATTTTGTTTTTACCAATCAGCTGAGTGCTGTGTGACCGTGACTCTTTATGCTCAACTGGCTGGTATAGAAACAAAATCTTGGTTTGGATTTGTAGCTTCCGGAACTGAAATGCCCAATACTGCCGGAGGATGAACGGATGGGGTTTCATATATTTTACCAGTCGCAAACCGCGGTTGTCTATATACAATATAGGCTACCAAGCAACTGGCTGTAGAAGAAAGGCCCGGCCCTCACAAGACCGGCCCAGGGGAGAAATTCCGCAACTTCCCAATGCCCAGTCCGCGCCTGTAAACATATAACCATGAATCCTTGATTTAATCTCTGTGACATCTAACTTGCAATTAAACAGAATTTCTTGGGGGAGCAGCAGCCTTTCGGCTTTAAAACTCAGGTTTGACAAGCTCGCACAAGTAATTTATTACCGATGCCCCTCCGGCGTGGATTTAAATGCAACAAACGGCGGCAGATAAGGAAGAACTACCCACGGAAACAAATGTGTTTACAGCCTCTTCGACTGGACCGATGTCCTAACAGGAAATCTTTTTGCTGATGAGTTGTGTTTCTTCCCTCCCTTCCTCCCTTCGTCATATATGACGCCTTGGTTATATCAGCGCAGATGAATGATCCAGGCTTGCTTATTTATTATGGATCATTCGCGTAGTGGGATGGGTAGGTAGGGTGTGGTCGCGCTTGTAAAGTTATGTCGTGGGTATTTTGGGTGAAATAAGTAGCCAACCGAGATTACCGGCGACTCAGGAATAAACACACGCGCTTTGAAATATAGGGGGGTGGGGGCGGCACACCTGGGCTCTTATCTCTTAATGGCTGTTTGTTAAATTATTAATTTTCAGAGACAGGACAAATGGGTAATCTTGTTTTTCACAGAAGCGGAGCACTGAGGTCAGTAAAGCACTATACAGCCCAGACTCTTATATGATGCGTATCATATGAAAGGCAGTTCCTGGAATCCTGCTCCTGCCCATAACACAGTAATAACTTGTCATTCATTTCATAGGATTCACTCGTCCCACGTCTCATCTTTATGGCTTCACAGATAGGCCTACCCCCCACTTACCAGACTTTAATAAATTATCAGCCCACAATTTATCGCTGCTTAGAAAATAGTTCAGGATTAAATCGATCGTGTGTAAATTCTGACGTCAACTACGCCTTTAAATTTTCTCTTAGTACAATGTGAACTGTCAGTGGATTTATAAGGAATGAAATTATCATTGTTTTGTTTGTAAATGTGACTTCAGTGAGGGTGTTTCAGTGCCAGTTATGGATATCCATTGTTCTTGCTCACTGCAGCAGGCGCCGCCTCTTTAGGCAGAGATGTTTGGGGCTTAAGGCGTGTTTCCTGCTCCCTCAGACCGGACAGTCTGCCGTCGCTCCTGGGAAGCGCAAGTCCCCTCACTTTGACGCAATTTTCCGGACTCCTGTAGCTGACGCCCGGCCACCGGCTGAAGCAGGAACAAGCGGCTGAGCAGCGGACGCCGGCCAGCCGGCAGACCAAACACGCGCGGCTCGCTTCGGTAGGACGAGCGTCAATCGGGATTTCCCCCGAAATATCAGACAGATCGGCGAAACATTTGGATGTATAACATATGGAATATAGGAAGTGGTGTTTTATTTAACGTTTGGATTTTCTTTATATCCTGGATTTCAGAGCATTTAGTCGTATTGTGATGCTGTTTGGAAAACATAAAAATTTGGTTTATTCAGGAAGAATGGGCTTAAATTACTTAGTCGAATCCGGAACCGACGGATGAAACAACTGATCCGGGACAACTATTGCTTTTTACCCTTAATGTCGGCTTACCAAAGATGATCAGCCAATCATACCGCCCGGGCACAAGAAAGACGCACAGATATTGCAAACCAAAATCTTCCTAAAACTGACTGATTTGGGGAACATGTCGGTTATTTCTCCTCATTGCGATGATATCGTCTGCACCGATTGCGATTTGCGAGAACTCCGCGCTGACCTGGGACACAGATACCTGTGAAATTTAACAAAACTATTCAACGGTGAAGTTTTCGGCATTTTTTTTTCTTGTGTTTTATTCCGCGACCGTCCCAGACATCAATATGTCGGCTGTGATGGTGCCAAAGAAGGTGACCCGTAAATGGGAGAAGCTGCCGGGGAAGAACACTTTCTGCTGCGATGGACGTGTGATGATGGCCCGGCAGAAGGGCGTCTTTTACCTGACCCTGTTCCTCATCATCGGCACCTGCTCCCTCTTCTTTGCTTTCGAGTAAGTAGAAGCGCGCACTTCTCTGCCAGTGCGCCGGTCACGTAGTGATAGACTGTAAATAAAAATGGGGATCGCTGATCATCTTTGTGTGAGAGCCTGGGCGTGCTTCCACCAGTAGTCCCGTACGTCTTGTACGGTTCCCTGATCTCGCCTTTGTCCGTGTTTTGGTGTTGATATTTTATGAAACACTCCAGATATTTCAATTTGGACGGCATTCGACAAGTCCTTGGACCATTCAATGCCTACAAGACTTAACTATTTGTAGCAATGTTTTGCGGATAATTTAGAAGCTGTGGCATAAATAATTTATCTTATTTCAGTTTTATGCTCTCTTTATTCTGAAAGTAGTAGTAGTATTTTTTAAATCATGTTGGTATCCATTAAAACGATCACTGATTCTGGACGTTTTAATAACTACATTTTAATAATTCAGTGGTGAATTAAAGCCCTGTGAGTTTTGCTAATGTTTTTTGTGTAGTTAATAGATTCCTTTATCTGATGCTGAGATTGGCCTCAGGCAGTAGATCCAGTCAAGGTGGTCTCCACTGGCTGTCTGTGGGATGATCATCCCTCTCAGGCATAGCAAGTCCCCTCTTTTGGTGGAGACAATGGTGTCACCTTCCGGATTGTGCCTCGAGCAGCCGGATACCTCCTGAAGCTATGGTTGCCAGATCTCTTCCTGAAGATCCCCATTCCTGGCTGTTTGATTAAGCATTTGAGCTCACATTCATGGCTGTGATTTTCTGAGCTGGAATTAAATGGAGCTGCCTGAGGAGATGTTTGCGAGCCGGTGGTTTAGAGGATAGATGCCTTATCTCAGCAGCACCCACACTATAGAGGAACCAGTGTCTCAGCTGCCATCACCTTGCCCAGGTTGGAGCAGTTCAGCCACACATTGTGCCGTTCATCCATTGAATTATCTTCCAAACTAGTATGACATGAGCATCTGAAAATATCAAGTAAAAGTTTAATATCCATCCAGTATTAACTTCTTGCAGCCAGGACCAGTGAGTCCTGTAAGCGACATAGGCAGCTACCTAGGGTCTGGGACCAAGGGTTTTGGTTGAGATCCTCACACAGGTCACCACATGGACAATATTTGTAGGGTAAGATGCTTTTGTCATATTAGAATTTTGTTTATTGGCGGTTTGTCAATATGAAGCATAATGAAAACCTCACCATGAAAGCAGAGGGAACTAATTTTCATCAGAAGTTGAATGATACTGTATTTGAAAATGTATATTGTGGATAGAATAAATTATATTGTACGATGAATAAAAGACGGTTTAGTCATTTTGCAGAATTTTCTCTGTCTGTTTGGCCATCCATCCATCCATCCATCCATCCATCCATCCATCCATC
>JAABNY020000002.1:20441808-20466337 GCA_015164015.2 Brevimyrus niger | reverse complement strand
GGCGGGCTGGGGGGGCGGGGCGGGCCGGGTAAGGAGGGGCGGGGGGCGGTGGGGGGGGGGGGGCGGGGGGGGAGGGGGGGGGGGGCTCTCTTGTAGGTTTGGTCTCTGTGAGGTGTTTGACGGGTGTGCCTTGCAGATGCTAATGGGGTAGAGTGAGGCAAGATGCAGACCTCGACCACCCTGGGGCGCTGTGGAGCTGGGAGGGGTGGCTGAACAGAATAGGTGATGCTGGAGAGGATAAATAATAATGGTGTAACGAACAGTCGGGATGGACCTCTCAGGCACATTTAAAGATTTTTTTTGTCCTCTGTCTCCTGGGGGGGGGGGAGCTAGACTCCCTGAACATCAGATTTAGTGCTTCTTAATCACCTTTGTGCCTCATTCATTTCCTGACAGACTTTGTTGTACAGCCGCCTTGAGACTCAACACAATTTGGTTACAAGATGTTAGCAGAAGTAGCAGAATCCAAGCATATCGAGAGCTCATGGCAAAGAGCTGGAGAATCTGGTGAGATGGACAATGCACTGAAAGATCTGGAAAACTTCTGAGCCTGACAGCGAACTGATAGTGAGCCCCTCGCGGGGTGGGGGTTTCATGATGAGGCACACAGGTCGTTTTGGTCATCAGGCCAGCATGTTTGTGTCACTGATGCCAACGTGCCAGACAGGGATCTGGTTTGCACTACCTGCCCTGTGCAACCACTGCTTGCCCTCAGATCGAACTCTTCTGAAAAATTTGATGAGCTTGTGATACAGAACTGTGGAAAGTTTTACTGATTCGTCTGTGCTGATTTTTATAGCAGCAGAGGCGGGCCTGGTCCTGCAGCTGACCAGCGTGTCCCCTGTAGATCTGCTGACTTATCAACCTGAAATGCGCACTAGATCTAAAAGAAGTGAACTTTGGCTCCTTATGCAGTGAATTTCGTAGCTCCCCCCCCACCCCATTCCTGCCCTTGAGACTTGCCTGATTTTTGGCTTCTTCCCAGCGTGAGTGATCCAGCAAACTTTCAAGTGAGAGAGAATGATAGTGTGGCAGAAAAATGTTTCCCTGGAATGTCGCTGAGCCAGCTGAACTGACAGATGCACTGTTTTCATGTTGAGTTTGTTTGCTGCAGCGATGGAAGATTGATGATTCTGATTAGTAATGACTGTTTCTACAAATACTAGTGTAACAAGTTGGTTTTTGTATGCCCTCTACATGAATTTAGAGCCTTTTCTGATTTTATAAACAATAACGTAAGTAATGTTGTACGGTAACCAGTGTTATGAAACACTGAAGTGTTTCTCCAAGGTCTCATAGCACAGCCCCTCCTAATGGCGGGGTCAACCGCTGTCAAGTCTAGTGTTCGATAAACTAACCGCTTTGCTGCAATATTCCTTTCATGATGCCTCATCTTTGCTGAAGTAATGGTAACCGTTGTAGTGAGACCACCTTGGCACTGTTTGTCCCTTACAGGTGCCCGTACCTCGGGGTGCACCTGTCCCCAGCCATTCCGGTGTTTGCAGTCGTGCTCTTCCTGTTCGTCATGGCTGTGCTGCTGAGGACCAGCTTCAGTGACCCCGGGGTGTTGCCGCGGGCGTTGCCAGATGAGGCTGCATTTATAGAGATGGAGATCGGTGAGTTAGTGAACTCCCCCCCGGGTTTCTTTTTGTTAGCAGGACCCTGATGTGAAGCAGACACACCATCACAGTCACTCTGCTTTCCACACAGCTGCTTCATGTTGAGCTGTTTCCCCCGCCAAACGTGTTCATGAAGCACTCAGAAACTCCACCTAGTGCTTCAGTTGTTGGTCTAATGTTTAAGGGCCTTGCTCAACAATGACGTCACCTTTCTGCTGAGGACCGGATTCAACCCGTCACCTTTCCATTCAGAGGCAGAGAAGTCTAACCCGCTGAACCACACAACACCCCCAGCAAGAATGTCAAAGATAAAACATTTAAATATTGACAGGTTATTCATAACTGGGAAAACTGGAGCTATGACCTCCAGTGCACAGTTGGAATATTTGCCCCTGTGCATTATAACTTGGTTTTATTGCAGTTTGTGTATTTTTACCTGTCAGCTGAGAAGTTTGTGCTGACGGTGGTAATAAAGTGCCTGGAGTGAGGTTATGTTTCAACCATTTCCGCCCTTCCATACAATTCCTGTTAAAACAGTGTTAAAATAACAAACAAAGCTAACAAGGAAATTGTTTTCAGTAAATGGCAAATATATTTTGCTGTGTGAATATTGCCTGCAAGGCTTCCAAAATGCAGGCAAAACAGGACGTGGACCTCGGTCGCCTGTGGGCGTGACTCTTGATGCCGGCTTCGAAAGGTCGTCTTTAGATTAGGAGGGCGGGATTGTTTGATTTCATTTAGCCTGTTTTTTTTTTTTTTTATAGCCATTGAGCGTATCCAGACAGGTCAAAATATTCCCAGGCCTGGTAAAGCTTGTACTTTTAAAAGAGACAGGGTGGGTTCAGTCAGCTACTCGGGTTGCCCTGAGTAAGAATAGTCACTAAGCAAATAGAACACTGAGATCCAATCAGAGGTGGAAAATTCCAGTCCAGAGAGTACAAATCCAGACCAAGATTTTGTTTCAACCAACCACTTAAGTATAAAGAGTCACAGAGTACTCAACTGGCTGGTTGAAAGAAAATCTTGGCCTGGATTTGTACTCTCTGGACCGGAACTGTCCACCTCTAGGACCAACCCCCACTTCCCAGCACGACTCAGGGGTGACACCCATTCCTGACACATCTCCAATGGGCTTTGCTCTACAGAGGCAGCCATTGGGAGTGTCCCGGCGGGACAGCGCCCCCCACCTCGCATCAGGAATGTACAGATCAACAACCAGATTGTGAAGCTGAAGTACTGCTACACCTGCAAGATCTTCCGGCCTCCCCGAGCCTCGCACTGCAGCATTTGTGACAACTGCGTGGGTGAGTGTGGCTCCTGTGAGCATGCTCAGCTCTGTCCCCCAGCACTGGTCACTGGCAAAGCCGTGATTGGCAGCTATAACTTACTCCTGATCACATGATCCCAACTGCTGCAATTTCAGATCTGTCTGAACAGATTTTTTTTTTCTAAAGATGTTCCTTACTGTTTTTTTAAATATTTTTATTAAAATGAAAAAACTTTGAAAAAGTTGCCTTTTAGATGCAGGTTTTTTAATGAGGTTGTTACATAAAGTTTGCTCTGTTGTGGTGTTCTTGCTGGCATGAGATGAAGCTGATCTCCTAACTCTGCATGCTGACAGAATGAAAACCGACCGCATGTTATGCCAGTGGAATGCACTTTTACCTGCGGTGACACAATAGGCTGCTTTGTGCACAGCTGTGCATTGGTCTGACGGACGAGAGATTTCATCAGCTTATGAGGCGTCGATACAGAACAGTCTTTAATCACCAGCCTGCTTTTCTAGGCAATACGTGAGTGACACCAGGGCAGGTGCATTGCACCATGTGGCGCTGCCTTTCACATGGTCACGTCGCATTAAATGCAAGAGGATGCATCATCTTAGCTTCCATGTCTGGGTTGCACATTCAGCCTGCTCAGGTTCAGAGTCTACATCATGTCTGCAAACTGCGCTATTTCTGATTTACAGCAGTGAAACGCATTAGCGACAAAGCATGTTTGTCAGCTGCCCCACCAACGGCTACATTTTGTTGCGTCTTTCAACTTGTATTATTTGCACTGTAATTGTTATGCATTGTATACTGTTTTTAATATTCTATTTTCATTGTAACCAATCAATCAAATTGATTAATTAACTAGATTTTATTTTATTCTTTATTCTTTACTCATTTACCCCCTCAGTACTTATTATTTGGTGTTTGTTCTCTGCTGTGCTTTGTTCTGGCTGTTTATTGCTCCATAGAAATATAATTTCATTTCTTACTTGATTCGTTGGTAGAGGAGCCCTGAGGTGGCCCAGGAGAGCCGCATGTCTCCATGTATGAAGAATGCTGGAAAATGGCGTTCTGTGTCTCTGTGTTTGGCCCCTTTCTAGGTTTTGGTTCTGGCCCAGTTCTGGTTTTGGTCTATTTCAGATTCTTTCTGAACTGATGCTTTGGCCGAAGTCATGCTGCTCCTCACAGCTCTGTGCAGTTATTGAGCGACTCTGTATGTGTTCCAGATCGCTTTGACCATCACTGCCCCTGGGTGGGCAACTGCGTGGGCAAGAGGAACTATCGCTACTTCTACCTCTTCACGCTGTCGCTCTCCCTGCTCACCGTCTACATCTTCACCTTCGACATCGTCCACGTGGTGCTGCGTGAGTTTTGCGGGGGGATCCTGTGGTGTGTATGTGGGGGCCGACCGGATTGATTGTCTCTTGATTTAGGGATAAGAGCAGTTGGCTTGGAGATAAATGGAGTAACGGTTGATTGATTTGTGAGGGAACATTAATGTAACTTGGCGATGAGAATGCTAAAAGACCAGCTCTTTGAGGGATGTTGGTGCTGTTACCCTTGAAGAGATTATTTGACCCTTTGTGAAGAAATTCAGAGCGATAAACTTAGGCGCGATAAACAAGATCCTCATCCAGAAAGCTAGAAGTAAGGAGTAATGATGTCAAGAAACGATCCATTGGGAAGGATACAGGTGCAATCTAATAGCTGAATTCAATCAGGAAGCGGTGTAGTGGCGCAGAGAAGGTCTTCTGAAGCGCATCTACCATGACAGGCCATACAAGTCTGGGGTTTTCTTGTAAAGGTCTCAGCTGCCTGCATTTCATCCATTATTTTATAAGGTCAGGAATGTGAGGGCTGTGTAGGTGGCGGGGGTTACGGGCTGGTGTGAGCGTTTTTTTGGCATGTGAGGGGCATCCGTGTTCTTGTGCGGCCACGTTTGTCAGTATGTATGTCCTCAGCCTGCCTTCATCATCTCCACAGGGTCGCTGGAGTCTGATTTTGTGACGGCCATCAAGGAGACCCCCGGGACATATCCTGTGATTAACTGAGGGAAACTAAAAGGGAGAAGGATGTTTCCATGACAATTTGCCATGACCGCCTTAAGGGTCGCTGGTTTAATTTTCTGATTAAGATAGATGATTTCAGAAATTAATTTGATTTTGATAGCTATATAAGCAGATGGTTAAACAATAGAAAATGTATTTTTGGGGATATATATGGAAAGTAGATTAAGACTTTAGATTTTATCTGCCTATTTGTGTCACTCAATATTAAAGACAGGACTGTGCTTTGTGCTTCTTTTCTGTTGTAACTGCCTTGACTGCCCCCTACTGTGGTGGAGGTGTTGATCTGCTTCTTCACATTATGGTCAGTAGTGGGCTTGACTGGCTTCCACACCTACCTGATAACCCTCAACCAGACCACCAACGAGGATGTGAGTGTCCTGATCCCGTCACTGTGAGACACAAGGCTGTGTTTGGGGGAAGGGGGGGGGGTGACCATGCAGCCAGATCGATATGCTGTGTCCCCTCCGCTCAGGCTGACCTTGCCTTCTTGAGTTTCTGTGAAGACGCAGGCCCTGACAGTGCTGGGTTTTATTTATGTCCTGGAGCAAATTGCTGCCTGCCAGGATTTGGCTGCAAAGATTCATCTATCTATTTATGGTTCTTCTCTATTTTAACCCAATGCACAAAAAATGAGAGAAACAGGCACCAGCAGATTGACTGAGGTGCTTCTGTGCCCATCTCAGATGAAAATAGCTAATAATAAATGTGCCCGCCCCCACCTGGCAGGTGTAGCTCTGCTGAGTGCAGACCGATGTAATGGGGGGTTGGAGGTATGCCTCATCTGGCATCTCCAAAGACGCCCGTGCACGCCGGGTCCTTCCAGTATCCCTCTGACACTTCCAGCTCGCTGTCTGTGACCCTGTCTAACTAACACCCACCCAAACCACAACCTGTACAACTCTCCAGATGCCCCTGATGTTTTTGTAGGTCAGTTATGACCAAGAGGGAAAAGAAGCCCATAGCTGGAACCTGGATCTATTTCTATTGGCTGAATATCTGTTTCTTTTTTATTATTTGTCCTTTTTATACAGATTAAAGGCTCCTGGACGGGGAAGAATCGAGTACAGAACCCCTACAGCCACAGAAATGTTATCAAAAACTGCTGTGAGGTTCTGTGTGCCCCTGCCTATCCCAGGTACCCACCCTGCATCCCGCCCCCCCCTTCCCTTATGCAGCCCTGCCTATCCCGAGTTCCCACACCCCACCCCCCCGTGTCACTTCCTGTCTCTTTGATGTTGCTTCCCCTCTTGTGCCCATGAGTCTTTGCTCTTTTTGATCCCTGTCCATGTCTGTCATTGACCTCAGTTCCCTCTCTGTCCCTCTCACACTCCATGACCCTGACCTGCTTGTTGTCTCGCCGTCTGCAGTGTGCTGGACCGGAGGGGGGTGATGCCAGAGGAAACGCCTGCTGTTCCCCAGGAGCCAGAAGCCAAGAGTGGCCCCCCACCACAGACCGCTGTAAGCACCTTGTCAGGTTTAAAGTGATCTGGGTGTGGTCTCAACAATGGGTCCAGACAGAACCAAACGGCAGCAGCACAAAGGTCATGGAGACCCGTGTTCAGCCCCATGTGAGCCAGGTGGTGGGGGGTTAGGGGGGTAGGTTGCCAAGTTATGTCTAATAAATAGGATATCATGAGATGGACAGGGGAGGGGGGTTTACCAGGAGACAGCCCCCTCCACAGCTCATTCTGCCCCCTTCAGTCTGCTGTGCTTTGTCTGTTCTCCAGAGAACCACAGCCCCCCTCATCCCCAATGAACACACTCCAGATGACACTAAGCCCAAACTGGCTGCCGCCCCCGAGGAAAAGGAGAAGCGCTCCCTTCCTCCGGACACTGCACTCCCGTCACTGGACACCGCCGCAGGCCCCAGCCCTGACCCCCAATCCCCCCAGTAGGCAGGCCTAGCGATGGGCGGGCCGGGAGGCATTGGAGAATCTCTGATGAGCTTGTCTGTGAAAGGCGCCGCTGAGGGATGATGGGAACACCGGCGGCCGTATGACCCCACGTGCCGCTCCAGGCAGCGTGTGCCGCGGGAGGAGGGTGACCCATGCGGGCTTCCATCTGCTAGAGCCTTGCATGAAAATTTACAAAAAACAGAGACGGAGCACCGCGGATTCCTTCATGGCAGACGGCTGTGTGAGACCTGTCTCTGGGCTGCCATGATTTTTGTAAATTTTCTATGTACAGTTCTGTCGTGTTGGGTTTTTGTCAATTATAAGCACACCATCGGCGGCTGGAAAAGGCCTGACAAACCCCCCCAGGGCAATTACCCGGCCGTCTCTGCGCGTCTCGGCAGGAGACCGGAGGGCAGAGGGAGCCCGCACCTCGTAGTGCCATCGCCCACTTCCGTCAGCCATCTGCCGTCTCGGCGGTCTCCTCCACGTGGCTGTGACGCCCCCTACTGCTTCCCGCACAGAACCGCACCCATCCGCGTCTGTGTCCAGGGTTACCGGCACCACGGGCCAGGTAGAGCAGGACAGGCCAAAGAAACTGTGCCTCCGAAAAAAAATGTGATTTCCACACACGTAAAATGCATGAAATAACACTACCTGCTAGGTGGGTTATTATGTTCAGAATAAAAGCAGATTTATGGAAACCTGCCCTTTTCTAAACAACGAAGGGAAGGGGTTACAAAGAGGAAGATTATGTGATCGTAAAAGATTAAACTGGGGAAGTACATGTTGAAATGCTTCTAGATGATGGTTCCTCCCGGTTGACATCTGGCTGTAAATCTTGGTGTCAGATTTCCAGTTTGAACTGATTGGCCTAAGGCCTCGTCCCCCCCATCTGTCATCCAGTATCTGCCTTCCAGCAGTTTCTCCCAGTCTCCCTGAAACTCACATTGATACACCCTTTGGAACCCTATTGTCTGAAACATGAATGAAACTGCAGGTAAACATGGACAGTGTTTATTTGCATAGTTCAATTGAGCCATGAAGAGCTTGAGCCAGGTGATCTAGGCCTGGATTGTCATGTTTGCAGAAGCCGGTTACCAAGACGAGAAGGCTTGGATTACAATGACAATAGAACTGTTATAAACTCCGTACATGATATAGAGTTTGTTTAAATCATATTTATATTTACTTTTCTTTGTAAGACCATTGTGATTGTGTTTTATTTTAATTGCTTGATTTTTTTTACATGAAGGAGTGGTGTATGTTAATTAAACCAGACTTGTTGTAATGCCTTGTCTGATCGGCTGAGATGTGGATTTGTGGCATGGATGAAAGGTGAAAGGACGGAGGGAGAGAGAGAAAGGGAGTGATGGAAAATTGTATCTCACCTCAGAAATGAAACGTGCTGTAGCAACAAAATTTTTAAGGTATTTTATTAAAAAAAAAAAATACATTCAAAAGGTAAAAAGATACACCTGTATGCCTATTTTGAACTGTAAGATGATCTCTTTGAACACAAGACAATCAAAAATTGAAAACTCGTACAGCACAAGAGTAGGGGAGAATACAGGAATGATGCACTATGTACAAGAAAAAAAACATTCTGGGTCCTTCAGATAATGCTGAAGAAGTTTTAAATGCAAGAAGAGAGCCCTGTCGATCACTGCTGCGGATCGTAGAGCAGCTCATTGCAGCGCGAGTATGGTAACTTCACAGCATTTCTGCATGGATATCCGTGGATATCGAGCACAGTTTGCCTTCAGTTGTAAAGCTGGATGTTACAGCAGTAGCCTTCCAGAGGAATTAAGACAGTCTGAGGTTGCTAGTAACCAGCACAGAAGCCCACCAGAAGCGTCACTGAGCCACACAGCCTCTTAACTTGACTTCAAGTGAAGTGGCGTGAAGTGGAGCACATGGTCAGGGGAGGGAGGACCTTTGGTCTTGAAAGCAGATGGCACATCCAGCAGTTTTTCAGCGACAGTCCTGGTCCATCCGTAAATTGCTTGGTAAGACAATGTAAGGCCTGACTCACCTCCCCTAGGATGTGTCTTCTACTGATAGACCCTCCAGCTGGTTCTGGGTGTCTGCAAGGCCTGGTTCCGCTTCCTGCTGTGCTTCTGGCTCCAGTTCTGCATCCGCTTCTGGTGCTGGCCCCGTTTCTGCCTCCTCGCGTACATTTTCCAGGTTCTCTGTGCTCTCGAAGCAGCCCGAGTCCCTGGGTGTGCCAGTCTTCTCCTCTCCATCGCCTTCGTCTCCCTCGCTGTCGGCTGGGGGGGGGGAGCATGTAGCATCAGCAAGGCAGCCCCCCCTGATCTAAGAATGTTCTCTGCTGTCTCTCCCATCATCCCTGACGGTGCTGATCTTTTGCGGTTACAGCTATAGCTCATACGTCATGTGTTAGCACAGTCATGCGTACAGGCACGTCCGGGGACTGGGCTGACTGTCCATGCACTGCATGTCCGGATCTGAGGGTCTAACTGCTAAGTCTTAAGTTTATATTGCATGTAAAAGTATGAATTTGTACTTTCTGGACCTGAATTTTCCACCTCTGACTTTGCAGGATTACTTTTGTGAGTAACCTCCCCAACACTCTTTACCGGAAACACAAGGCTGCTTTTAACTGGTGAGCCAATGGGGATTGGCCATGCTGGGGACAAAGGTCACAAAGAGTCTAAACAGCATAGACGTGCTCTGTATAGCATGGATTATGGGATTGTCTTTCACAGTAACAGTGGGCTCAGTTCAAACTGACACAGCTAGTAGAAGATCTACAGTTATCAAGGTCACTGAAATAACTTCTATTTTTTGGTGCATCAGTGAGTGGGCAGCCCTCGGTGAAAGGCTACGTGTCTTTGCGTGTGGAGGCTCGTCTGAGGACTTACAGTCAAGCAGCATCTCCGCGGCGTTTAGGATCTTGGTCCGGAGCTCAGGGTCTGTAATGTTCAGCTCGTTGAGGTGGGATTCCTTCAGCTCCCGGAAGTGGTCCAGATTCTCAAAGTGCATGGAGAGGAGGGGGTTGAGGTCCTTTTGGGGGTGGGGCGAATGGGGGGGAGGGCACAGAGGGACACATGGTTAGCTGGTCCAGTATGCACCCTAAGGCTTTGTCTCCATAGAGCAGCCGCAGTGACGGGACTTAGATGAGTGGTGACTGCACTCACCGTCAGGCCAATCTTCTCCAGCATCTCCATTAGGGTCTTTGGTCTGCATCGATGCTGCCTGATGCAGCTACGCCTCTTCTGGGGTGGCGTGACCTCATCAGGAAGGATGGTGACATAGATGAACTTGAAGGAGCCCACTTTGTTGTTGAGCTTTCCAGTCCAGGTCCCCACTGGGGGCTTCTCGATGATGTCGATGATATCGCCTTTCTGCAGGGACAACAACACAAGTGAGAAGGTCCTCATTGTACCTCACGCTAAGCTTTTCCACACCTTGTTCTTCTTGGCTTAGGTGGGTCATTGTCAAGGATGTGAAGAAGGTAAAACCCATTCAGAATGGGCTATTTCGCAAAGCAGCTCCATCATTCTGTTGCTATAGCGAACTCAGCTAAATCAGCCACTATCGTCCTGATGACCATGACATTCGGGTGCTGGTGAGCTTACCTGAAGCTTTAGGGACTCTATGTCGTAGGGACTGGGCGTGAAGTCGGTGTGCACACGGGCACGGCCACAGAACGGCCCGCTGTAGGTGCTGTCTTCTAGCCGCATGCTGTCTCTCTGGCTGTAGCCGCTGTCCAGGCTCTGTCTATCGCCACCTACAGGGCGGCGCATGTGTGAACAGGAGCTCCCCATTCGCTATTTGGCCCACAGTTACAGTTACAGTTACTCCCTGTGACTCAACCAAGAAATACATAATCCACTAACATCATATTGGATGAACAAAACAGGGAATTTCTGAACTAAAACTGGGTACATGAATTTAGAATTACTACATACACTTACCATTAACATAAACCTTGTTTACCATTGTATTGTGTATGCAGAAATATACAGATTTACAAAAAAGCTAAAATTATTAATTTTTTTCCAGGATAATCTCTAAATGATGGCCAAACCTCCACCCCACATAGTCCAGAAGTTGTTTGCCACACTTACAGCCAGACAGCTGCCGGGACAGGGTTGGGTGTGTGGAATCCTCCGACTCGCTGGAGCACATGGAAGTCCGCTGGCTGGTCAGATCAGGGGCCCAGTCGCTGCACAGGGGGGACACGGGGCTGTCTTCACCGCTCTCCAACTGCAGCCATGCCCGCATGTTAGAAGAAAATATGACTCACAATCTCTTACAGGCCTTTGTGGATATTGTGACTGAACTCTACCACTAGGGGGAGATGTGCACCATATTTTTTTGTATTACTATTTTTGCATCTACTGCCAGTTATACTCTTCTATCGTCCTCTATAGGCCCGGCATATAATCTCTTATTCAGAGCCTCGGATTTTATTCTGTAACATGATAACACTGTGTTAAACTATTCCTCTGCACATTATTACCCATTTTAAATATAATTTACTTTGTACTTTGATGTTGTTCACTATCTGCTTTAGGGTGCCTCCTCAGTGCCTGGTCACTTTATTATTTTAAGTTTTTTTTTTTTTGCTTTGCTTTGTTTTGCTGCACACACCCCTTCCTCTGCAAGGGCCTTCTGCACCATCTTGGACGTCTTGCGGGTCATGGTTCGGGTGATGACGGCCCGCCACTTCTTCCCCAGTTTCCCACCGCTCTTGCCACTGTCCTCCATGGGCATGTCCTCCACCAGCTGCAAGTGAGATTTGGGGAAGTCAAAAACCTAGTAAGATTAAACAAATAAAGGTCGCCTCCTTGTCGAACCCTGCTCCATGGGCTGTACTTGCTCTCCCTAAACACCTGCTCCTCTTTCCTGCTCCATGGGCTGTACCTGCTCTCCCTAAACACCCGCTCCTCTTTCCTGCTCCATGGGCTGTACCTGCTCTCCCTAAACACCTGCTCCTCTTTCCTGCTCCTCCTCTTCCACTCATCCACTCGTGTTATCTGCCTATGTGCCTCTTCTACTGCTTCCCCATATGACCAGTCTGACTGACTAAAGCGTTTGATCCGGAGCAAGCGTACGAGGCACAAAAACAGACGGAGGCATCCAGTGGGGTTTCACTGGTGTTGTCAGAGTAGCATTTCACTGGCGGTGCTGTTGTTTGGCAGCCTGCTAGCCCAGGTTGAGTTGCATGCAGCCCTTGAATGGCCGTTTGTGGTGCAGCCACCCTGCTGCTTCCTGTCTGGGTGACACATATCTGAGTTTACAGATCCTGCGGCCTGGATGGTGGTTCTTGTCACGCCAAAGACTGCCTATGAGCTCCCTGCCATGGGACAGATCTTGAATGAGCCCGGTAGGATGTTCCCATCCCCCATAGACACTCTGGCTCACAGACCTGCTGACAGCCCTCTAGCATGAACGCTGATGTGCCTTTCATCTGGTGCATAGCTGCATAGGATGCCCCATGGCCGCTGAGCGTAACGGTGCATGATGGCCTTACAGGCTGAAGCCTTTAACTTCTGTGCCGTGGCGGCTTTCAGCCTCATCAGCTTGCGAGAGGATATCCTGTCTCCCTTTGCCACAACCCCTATATAGAGTCGTCCCCCCCCCTTTGCCCCAGCTGCTTCCCCCCTGCTTTCACAGTGTTGCAGCAAAGGTGCATGCGGGTTCTGCAGTGCCATGGCATCACGATACCACCTAGAATGTAGGTGTAGGGTAGAATGTAGGGTGTATGTGTGTGTGTGTGTGTGTGTGTGTGTGTGTGTGTGTGTGTGTGTGTGTGTGTGTGTGTGTGTGTGTGTGTGTGTGTGAAGGGGGGGGGGGTATGAGCGAAGCAGTAGTCCCTGTGTTTCCACGGGAACACTCACACCAGCCGCCACTGCTATTTGGGGAAGGTGAGCCCAATTTAACTTCCCCCTGCGTGTAAAGATCCGTGAAGCCGACCAGTTACGATTAGGGAAGTGTGCGGCTGTCCGGGGTGTGCTGATGGGGGGGGGCTCTGAAGGCAGCCACACGTCAGCCTGGTAACAGGTGTGCTGACTGCACTGTGTGCAGGGGGAGGCGCTGGGCCGTCTAAGGTGGACAGCCTCATCCCTCCCCAAATACTCTCTGGAGTCTTGGTGTGACGCTCGAGCTGCGCCGAGTTCTACCTCTCCCATGTTCCTTTGCTACAAACGTTTGTTTTTTTTTTGTATGCTTGCTGGCCAACAAAATGGTGACTAATGTATCACAAACCTGCCATGGTTCCTGTGTGAGGAACATATTCATTCTTCCGGCTTTGGAACTAATATCTAAGAATGAATTTTCACTTGCTGCAGCAGAGAGCACAGCGCACCTTAATACTATTTCTCAGATCATACTGCAGGAAAAATACACAAAAAAAACCAAAACCAAAGTAGTGCCTCATTTTCTGCAGCATTGTTTCGCTCCTGACCGCAATACTTTGTTGCCACCTTTTCCTTGCAATTTTGAGGGTTTTCAGCCTCTTGAGTGGAAGGGAGGAGGTGGGGAACTCACCGGTTCACCCAGGGGAAACTCCTTATCAGTCACCACAGGAGAGGATGGCTTGGACTTCATGAAGTCTTTGAAACTGCTGGATCTCTGCAGCGAGAGCTGGGGGGGGGAGACAGAGAGTTATGGGTCATGACCAAAAACAGGTACTGGGTCTCCGAGACCTAAAGGCCGCCTGTCCATCTCCCCAGAGGGACGTTTCTATTTGTCCATCAACTGGACATATTTAACCGGTCAGAAGTCATTCTGTGCTTCTACCCAGGGCCAGCGATGGGGGGGGGGGGGGGGGGTGGCTATGATTTCTCAGACCCTGGCCTGGGGGGGACCCCAGCTGGCTCATTCTCCCAAGGGGGCCCCTGGTGAAATTTTGTCAGAAGCCCAAAAATAATCATTGCTATGTTTCTCCTTCCACCTACAGCATGGTTATCCTCCAAGCAGGGGTGGCGCTAGAGATGTTGGGCTCTATGAAATCAGACTGGACCCCCTAACCCAGACCAGTTCAATTATTTTCAAATTTTTTTAGTGCCCCTGTCACTCATTGGAATTGTTGTTACTTCCCCTTCCCCCGCAGTATTCAACACGCCGGCCCTGGGATTTTCAATACTGTTCCATGTCTGCTTGAAATAATTAAAGGAGCCAGTGGAGCTGTTATTTTATTGTGTTGGGAGGTACATGATGTTAGTAAAGTGTGCTGGTTTGTGGCAAGCATAATGACCCATTCCCTTCCCAGAAGGCATTGCAAGCAGCTCAGACAAAGAGTCAGGATGGTTCCAGATGGCTGGCTCCAAGTCAACATAGGGCACACCACTCAGCAGATGCACAAATTTTGTCAGCCTAAAACAATGAGATGGGCAGTTTCAGCCGGCACACAGAACACAATTATCAGCACAGAGCAAGTAAGAACTGAACTTGCTCTTATCAGTGCAACCAAAGCAGTATAATAACGACTGCTGGATATCAGGCTTGGGCTCTGTTTAAGGAAATGCAAAATCGCAAATTTTCCCCCAAGTCACAAAGCTGCACAGTCCCTTATCTCCGCCCACCTTTCTTATTGTAGGTCTAACTGCAGGAAGTGGGAGTGGCCTAAATCAACCAACAAACCTCTGAAGTCACTACAATAAGTGTCTCTTTTTGACTGATACCAATCATGCTGAATTCTCCTAATACTTGTTACAGGGCACCCAGCCTGGGGGTTGGAGGACAACAAAAGCCAAAAAACCCTAAAGTCAGAGGAATTACAGCGGTGGAAATTACTTTATTTTTTGAGATTCAAAAGGCATGTAGACCCCTCCCAAATACCTAATGCAAATGGTAAAACTCAACAAACACTGAAAAGTTCAAATAACTCATCAAATCCATGAAAACTGATTGTCAATTACCGTATAATCAAAAAATAAAATGTATGAGAAATACTGGAAACTTAAAATAAATGAGATTTGTGTGTGAGTGTGTGTGTGTGTGCCTGCTAGAGATTCTGGGCACCAGGACAATGTGTGTGTAAAATATAATTGAATGTGTACTGCACTGTGGCTATCAGCAGAAGATGTGTCTGCTTGACACCCCAGGGTCCCTCCTGATTGTCCAGCTAGCATCTGTGAGCCAGGAGCTCATACCACAGATATGGATTTTCTGTGTCAGCCAAACCAGTCCCTCTTTGTTCTGAGAAGCACCAGCTTCTGACTGTCAGATTGTGTGCAGCGCGTGGGCTGCCCCACACTCCCGAAATGCGTCACCAGCGCTGAATCCGTCTGGCCGCAGAAAGCGGGTCAAGTGGTGCCGGCTTTGCCTGTGACGTTGTTAGCGTGTTGGGGAGAAGTTTTTTGGGGCCAAAAGCTGTTGCGGCTCGCTGACTAATACAGACACGGTAGGAGAGATCCGACTTCACGGTCGCTTATCTGACACACTGCTTTCAGATCACTCTAGGAAGCAGAAGGTCAACCATTTTGCTACCTATTAGAAACTTAGGTAACACTTTACTTGCGATGGGCACAAGTAATTTAGTAACTCAGTAAGTACACCCTCTGCTGTAAGCAAGTACAAATCATTAACAAATATAGTAACTGCATGAAATACATGAATCATTATAATTGATTAATGATGAACGAACATGGGATCAGTACATAACTAACACTTAGTTTCTGGTTAATTAATACATGAACTCAGGGTGTACTAGTATATTTTTTGTTTACCAAAACTTATATGGCTCATGATCTTATAGTCGTCAGAGATATGAAAACTTTTCAAGAAAAAGATATTATACATCAAATGGGATGGCATCTATGGAAGTTTCTTTTATTTATATGTTTAAAAAACTAATCACAAGAAATATGTTTTAGTCTCTAAGCCATTCATGCACCTGGATTTTGAAGCAATTGAAGTATACAAGCTTATGACTTTCCAGTCACAAGTTCCTTAGTCACCAAAGTCCCCAAGCCCAAGTCCAAGCCACCCCCAAACCCCCCAGGTGAAGATGCCCCATTGAAGCATCTGCCCGTGGCACTTGGAGTAAGCAGCGCCCCCCTCGCTGACCCTAAGCCTCTCATCTGTTCGTCCCTCCCCACCTCCTTTCTCACCTTTTTCTTCTCTGCCCGAGCCGGCTCCTTCTCAGAGGCGTTGGAGGGTTTCCTTCGCAACATCTTTGTTGCAGAGTAGGTATCAGGATTTTTAAGATGCTTTACAGACAGTCCAGCAGTTATCTTGGGCAAACTGTAGTTCACAGTCCTGTACCTCTGTTGCGGTCTTGAGGCACAGAGAGACAGATGGATGGTGCGGCAGAAAGGCAGAGCGGAAAAGACACTGACAATAGCACTGCAAAGTGCAGGGTGCAGAGTGGAAGGAAGTCACATGACGGCGTAGGAGGAAGTTCCAAATGAAGGCTCTTTTTGGGGTTTAGCGACAGGAAGTCAGGTTTAGTAGCAGGGGCAGATGACAAGAAAAACAATGTTATAATGCATCTATCTAACTTCCAAATTTCCAATTTTCTAAAGAAAACTCAAGGATTATAAATCATCAGAAACTAAAAATATTAACGTCACTATTCACAATCATCAATAAAAAAAACGCATAAATCATGTAACAAAGCATAAAATGCATAGAAATAATAAGAAATAATAAGATGGGCATTATAAGATTATAATAAGATTAGAAAAAAGTCATCCTATAAAAAGTTCTAGGGGTCATTGTGACTAAGCACATGTTCTGGAGAAACAACTTCAGTAAAACAAGAGGCAAACCAGACACTAAGAAATATGAAAAACAGTCACAGACGCATGAAGTTTATTATATACTGCTAGTTTAGAACATTTCACAAGTTTGCACTCATTTACTGCAAACAAGACGGCAGACAGGTATTCAACTGAATTTTATCTCCAGCACAGAGACTGACGACAGTCTTTCAAAACTGTCAGTATCAGGAGTAAACAAGAAACTGAATCAGATCGCATGGCCAGGAGGACTGTGCTTTTAAGACAGAAATGTTTTTTGAAATGGGGGACCTTCATTCATCTGGTAACTTGAAAGCTATTTCTTGGAAGCCCTGTTTCTGTTTTACACTCCCCATAGCATCGCACTGCGGTTCAAAATGAACTCAGGAAGTGCTCAAGATAAGCAGTGAAGTGTGATTCTGGTCAGAAGCAGGCAGTATGATTAACATGCTAAGTGCAGCATCTGTAGTTGATGCTCACACTGGGCATCATTCCTGGACACTCACATGGCTCTCTTTGGCTAGATGCTGTGGAATCCCTGCCTCAGTCAGCGTGAGCATCCTCCAGTGACACAATTAGAAACTGACAAATGATGATCAGCAGGTGCAGAACTGAAACTAGAACCAACATGATTTGACTCACAAACCTGTCCGGAGAATGGAATCTAATGTATTGTGGGATATTGGGGCAAGCTGGCTCCTGAAAGCTACATATTTTTGCCAGTGTTTTTCAGGGCGGTTCATGGTTACATGCAATGTGGTATTTTATCTTCTTGGCAGGTCACATGATGTGCAGCTGCTCCAGTTTAAAGAACACCGGCTTCCTGTGGCAACTTCTGGTATCGAAGTTTTGACTGAAACTAGATGCAAACTATCAACATTTTCATCAAAGAAATGCACATGAAAAGTCATTCAAGGAAATGTATAGGACCTTGTGAATCTTTTTTGCATGACCGTGACATACTATGACTTCAGTAAAACTTTGATGTAAATAGGGTGCACACTTTTCCGAAAACTAAGTATTTATTATATACAATAAGAGCTCTAGACGTGATTCAATCTTAAAAACGCAGAGTAAACTCACTGCCTGTTACCCGGCTTTTTTTTTACTGCCTACATAACAAGTCAAGAAACACAGTCCTTCTGTATGGGCATAATTCAAAACAAGAATGTAGCTGATCTGACCATTCTATGCTAGCATTATATAATGTTAGTGGGCTGAGGGGGGGGGGGGGTCGGCAGCCAGTTGACCTTGGACCGCCAGAGCATTTTTTGTTTTGCTCACTGTTGTCTGTTCCTTTTCTCTGTTGCCTTCTGCCTCTTTCCTTTTTTTCTGTATGATGAATAATACAATTTAGTATCCATGAACTAATATTGATACTATTGTACTACCCCACTCTCATAACTTGAACTGAATTATTGATTAAAGTCTAAGTCACGTCTTGATTTCCCTCCGGAAAAATATAAAGTAGTGTAAGTGTCCAGCTCTGTGCCTCTGCCAGCTCTGTCGATACTCTGATCACTGCCCCATTACTATGAAGACCAAGCAGAGTTGAATCATGCTTATTTATTGAGGTTTCTAGCAACCCTATTGAGGAACTAAAAAACCAGCCTGCAGCTGCCTGTGTCATACGGATGACGTCTAAGAGATAGATGCCTGGTATAATGTACTGCATTGTATAATGTACATGTTCATCTCCCCTCTTGCCTCCTCCCGAATGTGCCATTGATGAGTTACGCCTGTTGCTTATTGTCACTCGTTAGTCTTTGTATTTAAGTACCTGTCTTGTCAGTCCCACTCCAGTCATTGAAATCAATACTCTTGATCCCTGTGCCCTTCCCTATCCTTGTCTTACCATTCTGACTCCTTGCACTTCTGTTTATTTCACTTTTTCTGGTTTGACCCCAATTAAACCCCCTTTTTGTTCTCTGAAATGCCTGTCCATAGGTCCATTGTCCCACAGAAACCTCAGGGCCTGAACCTCAGTCCCAGCTTCCAGGCCACCTTGTACCCTGTGGACTGGATACCGCAAGTGCCCCAGATCCAAAGACCAGATGGATCGTCTAAGCCGCCGGGTCCTACAGAGCCATCCCATGTACAAGCAGGAGACTTCTACTTGCTGTAGGATATCCACAAGTGGTGGAACACATCTTGCAGTGTGGAGAATCCAGAGGTATAACCTTCCTCTGGTGTGCAGGGAAGATGCTAGCAAGACTCACCCCAGATGCGGATCCCCAGAAGGTGAAGAAGGTCCAGAGGCTATTCGAGAATGAGGCCGCTCAACCCACCGCTTCTATATCACATGAAGCTACTCTGCTCACCTCATCCCCTGCAGCTCACAGCAGCTCTGCCCGTTGTCTCAGGCCACAGGAGGAAGAAGTGGAGGAAGCTGACTGTGCCCGTGGCTAACACCATGCCTGACCCAGTGCCTCCAGAGCCCTGCCCAGGGGAAGCTGCCACCACGCCTCTAGAGCCCTGCCCAGGGGTGGTCACCGCCACACCTCCAGAGTCCTGTGCCTCCGGGTTTCTTGGCCACACCCTGCTCACTTTCAGGTGCCCAAGCTGTACCCTCCTTGCCTACTGCCATCCCCTCAGCTCCTACATTATCTCCTGGTGTCCTGCCAGCACCAGCCTCATCTACTGGCGCCGGCCTCATCTACTGGTGTCCTGCTGGTTGCATGCCTTGTCTTCTGGGTTCCTCCTGACACCTAGTCTGTTGGTGTCCAACCAATGCCATCCTTGTCTCCTATTGTCACTTTACCAGCCTCCTGGCTCCTTGCCAGCGGTCTCCTCATTTCTTGCAGGTCACTGTCAGGCCAACGCCCGACTCGATGGTTGCCGCTAAGCCAACGCCCAACTACTCGGTCACTGCCAGGCCAGGTTTGGTCAACCTAGAGGATGCCCCTCCAGAGAATTTACTGAGTCCTGCTCTATGAGCCATCGCCCGAGGTCTACATCAACCGGTCTTAGGTCCCAGTGTTGTCAGCAGCATTGGATGGGACCCAAGGGAGGGGCTGGCTGAATCTCTGTCATGTTTCGGAGGGGGAGACAGGGGCAAACAAACAGCCAACCGGATTTCCGTTCACCCAACCCAGACCCCTTTGGACACTCCTGCTCCAGCCCAGCAGTCCCTTCTGCATGGTCCTACTCTGGTCCTGCAGTTCCCTCTGTGCCCTCTGTGTGCTCCCTGGTCCTCATTGATGTCTGATGTTTGTTCATCAAGGGACTGTTGTTCCTGGTGCCTGCTTCCATTCCATGTTTGGTCTGTGGTTCTGTTTAGTTTTGGTCTCTCCTACAGTCCTTTTGGTCCCTGGTCTGGCCCCTGCCTGCGTCCATTGTTGTGCCATATATCCTGTCCTCTCTGGTAGCTCTGCCTCTCAGGTCTTGTGTACTGTCCGTCACCCTTTTGGTCCTGCCATGCCTTTTCCTGCCTGGTCTCATCTTTAGTCATGTGTGTCTGCCCTGGTGTCTGGTGCCCTTCGTCCCCTTCCCTGTATATCGTCTGAAGTCCATGCTTTGGGGGGAGGGGAGGGTACTGTAATATCCTGCTTGTCCTGGCTACCTGACCCTCCTGTCCCCTCCCTGACATGGCCATGATGAGTCATGTCTATTGCTTGTTGTTGCTCGTCAGTCTTTGTCTTTGTGTACCTGTCTTGTTACTCCCAGTCTGGTCATTGAAATCAGTCCTCTTGTTGCCTGTGCCCATCCCAATACTCATCATTCCATTTTGACCCCTCGTGGTCCTGTTTATTTCCCTATTCCTGTTTTGATCCAATAAACCCCCTTTTCTCCTTCTAAACACCTGCCCATGAGTCCTGTTATCCCGCAAGTTGCAACACCTGGCTGGTCCCTGTGCCCCCGTCCACCCTGCCTCGGGCTTTCTTGGAAATGGGGCAGTGCTGAGGGGAGTAAGCCTATTTTCATTTCTTAGCAGAATGGCAACTGTCTTGAAACAGCACTGACTACAAATCTGACATGACAGCATAAAGGCTAAATCTCTCAATGTATTACAGTATATATACTGTACTATGAGCCATATACAAGAGTGTATCTTCACCCGTCTATTCACATCTACCATGACTACACCACCTGCTGTTAACCACATGACTAAGATACTAACTAAACCCACGAAGTTCGTTACATTATTAGTTATACATTACTATTATCTGTTAGCCACATACCTAGGGTATTAGTTATATTCAAATATAATTACAATTATAGCTGACTTCTTATATTGTTGATCATTATATAAAGCTGGCCTTGTCCCCTCTGCAAAGAGTAACAAAGCCATTTTATTCATGTTGATCAGTAACTGAGAGAAGGATGGTTAACTATGTCATCAGCTTCCATGGAAACATAATGGCAAATGTCCAGGTGCTTTTCGCTCTGACGCAGTCAACTCCTAGCTTAATGTCTTCTTTTTTCTTTATTATGAGAAACATTACTTGGCCTTTAGTGTCCACGAAGGGGAAGTAATGCAAGACAAACGTGACGTCTGTAACCACAGTGAACTGAAGGGCTTTTGAGACTGGGGAGGGCACTTTCTGAGTTTCTAGGCCGAAAACCTCAGAAAAATAAGACCTGTTTTCAGCCAGTCGAAGCGGATGCGCAGATGATTATTTCTTGAGTGACTTCCTGTGGGGCTCGTACTGTCTGCCAGGTGTTACTTGTCGTTTCCTGGCTGGCTCAGGGTATTTTGGAGCTTATGAGTTGGGTTTCTGTAATCATGCGATTGCCAAAACAACAGGCATGTCTGGCTTTGGAGAACCAAGACAAAGGATGCCTAAATGTCTGTACATCGTGTTACGTCACATGGTTCCTCTGCACATCGTGTTACGTCACATGGTTCCTCTTCTTGGCAGGTGGCACCACTGTCCAGACGTCACTGTCATCATTGTTGTAACTGCCAGAAGCTCACAGCTATCAAGAAACACCAAGCTTAAGGCATAGGTTTCAGTCAAAGGAAGGAAATAACAAGTAATAATAATACAGCTCTGCAAAAAATTGTGACCTGCTCTGTATGTTTTTTATAGATCCGCATTTTTAAATCCTGGTTTCATCCTGGTTCTGCTAGCAGAAGGCTACATTGAGCAGCAGGCTGCTTCCAGGCTCAAAGTTTCTAAGATAGTGGGACCTAGCAAGCAAGAGACACTGGCAATAACCAAAAACCACCCAGGTAGAGGGCAGAAGTGACTTTCTAATGGCAGAGATAACTGTCAACTTTTCTGGCAATGTCTCATAAAATGGAGGATGACCATAAGTGACCTACAAAAAGAATGGGAAACATCAAGTGGTGTGAGGTGCCCTGCTGGAATAGTTCATAACAGGCTCCTAGAATCAGGACTGCAGACCCTTAAAACAAGGAAGAAGCTCTTCATTAATGAGAAGCAGGGAAGGGCCAGGCTGGAGTTTGCAAAAAATATATATTTTATATTAGCATACCCATAAATTGAGATTGCGTGAAACTGAGCTGAGCATCATTGAAGCAGTGTCTGGGGGCCTGGCTGGAGCCCTCTGCTCTCCCCTGGGTGGGTCATTCTGCATACTCCAGGGGCCTTCCAGCTTTACACTTCCTGAGGCTGTTTATTGCACTTTGGCATAAACAGCGACACGGTGCTAGGTCTGAATTCCACATCTGTTTCTGGTGTGTGAAGACTGGCTTTACTGTGTTTCTTGACAGTTTCCTCCTGGTCCCCATCTATAAATGTGCCCTGTGATGGACTGCAACCCTGCCCACGGTACTCTTCAACCCCATACCCCTTGCTGTCTGAGACAGACCCTGACCAGGACCAGCAGATGAAAGGTGATCGCGTACTTCCTGCAGTTAAAGGTATTTATATGCTTTGCTTTCCATCGGGCCATGTGGACTAGAGATTTACCCTGAACAAACCACCTGTACTCCAGTCTCTAACTCTTTCAGGGCTGTATACACATTCACAGATTGTCAAATTGTGCTTTTTTTGTGGTTTTGAAATGATGTCTTCACTGCAAAAAAAAAAGAAAAAAAAAAACAAAGCAAAACAAAGCAGTGGAAATCATCTGCTGTGCAGCACAAACACACCTCCGATTAGGGCTTCCCTGGACACCCTCCCGTCCGAGGGCTCTGATTCTGGGGCCCCGATTCTCCGTCAGAGATAAAAATCGAAAGGCAAAAGAGAAGGCGACGGCCGGAAGCGCCGCTTCGCGCTCCTTCCTGCCGAGCTGACGGAAAGGTTGCCCAGGCAACAACCAGAGCTCCGCCGGAGGTGCTTCACATGTGGCCGAGATGCGGCTTGAGCTGCTCACATGCTCCACGGCTGTGCAGTTTTCGTACATCGCAAACAACGCACATCAACAACGCACGGACACGGCCCTGTCAGGTTCAGCCCCCCCCCACCCCACACTTTCTTAGAATTGCACCTTGAGGACCTCTCCTGACCCCTGCTGCAATATCGATACCTCATTGAGCAACACGTTCAGACAGCCAGTAAACAGCTGATGCAATGCTGTGTTTCATTTCAATAGCTGCTGCTTATTAGCAAAGTAATAAGCAGAAGTTAAGGCTGGCAGAACCTCCCTTCTCCATTAGCAGTTCTGATTCTAGTCACTCGCTGGGGTGTTTGGTAACTGAAGAAAGTCACTGAGTCAAGCTTCCCTTCCAAACACTACTATCGCTGGAACAATCTCATTGTTATAAGAAGCTGGTGCCAAGAATGTGAATTTTCAAGGTTTTATTGAAGCTGAAACACATGGATGAAGTGAATTGCTAGATGAAACAGCTGTAAACCTTCAATCAGAGGTAGAGATTTCAGGTCCAGAGAGTACGAATCCAGGCCAAGATTTTGTTTCAACCAACCAGTTGAGTATATAGAGTTACAATAACAGAGCACTCAGCTGATTGGTTGAAACAAAATCTTGGTCTGGATTTGTACTGGACCTGAAATCTCCAATTCTGCCTGCAATGCATCAAATACTATAGAAAAATGCTGAAACAAAACAGCTGGGACCTTAGTGGTATAAAACAGAGAAAGCACCCACAATTTGGAATAGTTACTCAGTTATAGCTCAGAGTAAAATGCATTGATCAGGCCTCCGCTTCTGTAGCAAAAACCAAAACTTTGATGAGTAAAATGTTGATTCAGCAGAAGCTGCTGCATTAGAAGTCAGCTAAAATACTGTCATGTGAAAGCATCTCCATCCCTTGAAAGTGAAGCAGCTTCACGGCACCATGGCAACAGGAAGGAGGGGCTCTGTGTTCCTCAGCAGCCACTTCTGCTCCACCCAGAGAGCCTGCCGCTCCAGCTCGGGCCCCAGAACGCTGCGGACCTTCTTGTAGTAGGAGTTTAGCCACTGCAGCTGGAGAGGGGTAATCACAGGCTGGGTTAAGGTAATCAACCCTGCTACAGATACTACACTGTGTCAATACCTAAGAGTCAATGGGGGGACTGATGCCAGATCTGAAGACAATGGTGGAAAAAAGAGGTGATGAACATGTGGAGGGATGTTGTATATGGCCAACATGGTGCTTCTGAGAGGTATAAGTGTGTCTTTAATCTCACAACTATTTAGCAACTGATCAGCTGATGTTAAAGGGGTAATAGCATCCTAATGGCTATATTATAATCCACTGTTATACACTGTGATGTGGTTCTTCATTAGGTCTCTCTAAATCTGGGGGCTGCCAGTTTACCATCTAGCAGAGACAGAATTCAGTGCAGTAAACATAGTATAAAATACAGTAACAAAAAGGTTAACAAACCAAAAAAAAGAAAGAAGTAAGAGTAGAGAAGTGGTAGAGTCAAAATTTGGCATGAACAGAATGAGAATATGGACCCATCATGCCTTGTTACCACTGTGCAGGCTGGTGGTGGTGGTGTAATGGTGTGGGGGATGTTTTCTTGGGACACTTTAGGCCCCTTAGTGCCAATTGGGCATCGTTTAAATGCCACGGGCTACCTGAGCATTGTTTCTGACCATGTC
>JAABNY020000002.1:20419239-20429997 GCA_015164015.2 Brevimyrus niger | reverse complement strand
TATATATATACACACATAAAATTACAGTACTTCAATAATAACATAAATTACTAATTATACCCTATTTAAGTGTTTTATTCTCCATTCACACATAGTGGCCACTGCGTTTTCTTTGTTAACAGTACAAACAAAGAAGTTCATCGGCATACAATGCGTCACATCACAAAATGTACATAAAAAAGGCAAATAAAAATAATGTACAGTATAATAAAATAAATCACATTTTTAAAATGTATGTATTGTTTTTGACTGTTACTCAGTCTTTTAATGGAAATTGTTTAGTTTTTTTGGGGGGGAATGTTTTGTGGTTCTTTTCCGTGTTTGGCGTCTTTCGAACGTCCTGCCTGCCTACAAGCGTATGCTCAGTTGTGTCTACCTTCCATAAATGTATGTTCTCTCTTTCCCTTTTTTGCTCTTTAAAGTTATTTTAATTTAACTCTATATTCTTGGTCACAGAAAAACATTAAAAAATGAAAAAATCCAGTATTTCTGAGGTTTGAACAAATTATTTTTATTTACATTATTTTAAATGGGAAAAATTGATTCAGGTCGCAAACTGAGACCTTGAAAAAAAGTTTGTGAGCTGAGGTATGACTGTAGTGTTCTTCTTGCCATCCAACAGCCATCAGTAACTTTTAGAGCAGTGATTCTCAACCCATGGATCGCTGCAAGTTCTGAAAGGGTCGCAAGGCAGAGCTGGAAATGTAAGCATTTGAAAACGAGCAAGCTCCTTTGCTGATCCAGTTATATTTCCCTGCCCCAATCCTAGAATGAACCTATATAAACGAGTTTTAGGTCTGCAAATGCTTAGAGCAAAACTAGTGAGCATCAACCAATCCAAGAAGCCAGGATTCTTAAAATTCACTGGCACATCCAATCAGATTTGTACGATAGGCATTGATTGGCACAAATTGCAGAGCACACAATGTGCTTGATCATAGTGTTAATTTAAACCTATACTTGATATATGGTCGCGACTAAGCTGGCATGGTAAAAATTGGGTTGAGGTGCGAAAAAGTTTGAGAACAGTTGTTATCAAGAACAGAAGAAAATTATTGTTAGTTGTGGCCTGATGAATAATTGGCCTCTGGTGTGTGCTTGTATAAGTTAGTTTGGCATCCTTTTCAGGATTTCCCCTGTCTTGTGCTCTGTGCTCCCTTGAACAGGCTCCAGGAGGACCATGATTGTTGGTTGCATAAGCAGAGAGTCATGTGATCATTCAAAGGTGACTACTATGGTTTAAGGCAAGTTCTGTAGAGTAAAGTAACAAAGGCAACATGATCATCCTCTAGCTAAAAGCTTTTCCTCTTGGACATAACCCGCTACGTTTAGCATCAAATTCCCGAGGAGAAACTCTTAGATGAATTGTGCTTAATAAAAAGGAGTTAATGATGATCGCTGTACATTAATGTTTTGAGGAACTACTGTCCAAAACAGATGGCAACCCATAATGAAGAAGTATTTACTACCTTCAGACATAGTGTTCATTCTTTTCTAAATGAAAAATGACACAAAGGAACAAGTGGATATACTATTACCTACCTTTTATCACACGTTTTTAAAAATCCACCCAAAGGTTTGCCTATCACTCCCAACATACAAATACACAAACAATCACACACATACACACAATAGTGGCACATTCATTTGAAAACCCTCTTGGTGTATAATCCATTAAGAAACAGTTCTTACCTCCCAGAATGAAAGTAGTCAATAAAATCCAACCATGCATGCTTGAGCTGTCAGGTCACCAGTGAGAAGCCAGGGTTTCACCAGCTTTCACCTTTTTATAAGCCTGCGGTCACGTGCATTACCTCAAGCGGGGGATCTCTATCATCTTCCTAAAAATGGTCACACTGGCAAACATCTTTGCATCTGTGCACTGAGTGGTACACTTCCTGTGATACAGGGGTTGCCAAACAGCTGTATCCTGTCTTGCAGTGCAGACATTGCTTTAAATAGCAGAGGGCTCCACAGAGTCGTTTTCTCTTACATTGAATCCTACTGTATCCTCATACAGTCACTACGTAAGGGTTAATGTATGGCTTTTCATGCCAGCCCCACAAGGATTTTGCAATTCTGTAATTGTAGAAATCATTGCAAAACCTGTGAATTTCCACAATATTTGCAAGAGGATGCGACTTTTCAAATTTACCACAGTTTTTCCACAATAAATGGCTAAATCAACAGACTGCTGCATTAGGACCATTACAAATTCTGTGATGCCACTGCAGTGGGCATTTAAAGGTATGTATATCTTTTGCTACGCTTCGCTGGCGTAAAGATGAGCACAGTGAGCACATCTCATCTAAGGAATTATGTTGAGCTCAGATAAACATAGTTTACATAAAACAAACAATGGGCACGTTGAAAATGAAACTATTCATTTTCCCTCAATGTGTCTGACCGTGCCAGATTTTGGAATAACTCATAATCAAACTTCCATGGATGTTAACCAGCTTTTAATAATATGGACAGAGAACCGTGGCTAGGGAAAAATAGAGTGACTGGGCATGAGCTGGCAGAAGTCTGGAAGGCATGGCACGCTGTGTCTTGGCATTGCATTTTAGGTCACACTGTTTCTTCACATACTAGTTCCAACTCTTAACCAACAGATTCCTGGGAAAAGGGATGCTTCTTTGGGCTATTATTGCTAACCTGGGCCTACCCAGACTATCCAGACTGGGTACAGGATGACTTGGCGCTGCAGGCCTTCTTAGAGGGCCCCTCCCCTGCGACTCTACAGCATGATCTCCACCTTGTGAAAGGAGCTTTAATGGGTTGGACGACAGGGAGAAGGAACAATTGTGGGACGTACTTCAAGGCTACATGGACATATTGTATTTACTGCCAGGGAGGAGGACTGCACACGGACAAACTTCGTCCAACACTAAATAGACACCGGTGAGGCTGCCCCAGCCACCTGTACCTCCTTTTTCTGCTGCTGGCAAAGAGGTAGGCAGTTGAGGAAAAAATCCAAAAGATGGCAGTAGCAGGAATCATAGAGTTATCCACAAGCTCATGAGCTGCCTTGCTGTTCTGGTCCAGAAGAAAGATGGTAGCTGGCAGTTCTGTGTGGACTACCACTGCCTGAATGCCATCACCCAGACAGGTATGCCCTCGATGCATTGACAGGTATCAGCTAATGTAGTGTATTATATGGCCACAGCAGGTACTGGCAGGCAGCCCTGCCAGCTGATGCAAAAGAGAAGGCTAAGTTCACTCTGGCCCAGGGGCTGTGGCACTTCACTGTGATGCCCTTTGGGCTATGTGATACCCGAACCACCTTTGAGTGCCTCACGGAGGAGGTACGGGCAGAAATCCCCAGGAGTCAGTGTATTGTTTATCTAGATGATTTGCTGGAGCAAGTCTTAGGATTTTACCAGGCGCTGGACAACTTGCAGGAAGGATTCTCTGCAATAAGGCAGGCTTGCCTGAAGCTAGTCCCATCAAAGTGCCATCTGCTTCAATGGTGGGAAATACTTCTGGGACACATTGTCAACAGCAGCTGGCTATGGTCCAGGAACTTTCTGGTATTAGCTTCCTACTACTGTGAGTTTGTTCAAGGATTTGAAGATATGCACCAACTGACTACCAAAGGAACTGAGTGGTCCTGGTCCAAGGACTATTGTAGCATATCACTTACCATCACCCCTGATGTTATTTCCCAACCCTGCAACTCCATTCTGTTGGGCACAGATGCCTGTTATATCCAGATTAGGGCAGTCCTCTCCCAAGTCCAAAAGGAGACGGAGTAAGTGGACGCATATTTCAGTTGCCAATAAGTCAAACCTGAAAAGACTAGGTTTTGAAGCACTTTTCAGCCCTACTTCTATGGCAAGTACTGTGACAACTACCAAGTGCCAAAGAGTTAGGTCTGCTGTCTTAAGGCACTCTAGCCATACCATTCCAAGAACCAGTACTGGGCAGGCTGGCTCCATGGCAATGCAGATGCCTTATCCTACAGACCCTGCAGGAGTAGAGTATAGAGTAGAGCAGCACCAGTGGCCAGGGTGTCAGAAGACCCCCGAGCACAGGGGATGCCATGTTGGACCCAGAACTGGCACGGGTAAAGGGAGAACAGGATGTAGGTGTGGATCCATGGGGTTTAATGGGCAACACATGAGGCAGATTATAACAACAGAGGTTACAAGACCAGGACACTGTGGCCAGCAACCACAATATGACCACTACAACAAACACACCAAAGACGCCTGTAGATATCACGGGTAAAACAAAGGTGCAACACAACTAGGGCAGGATAATTACAGGATGCAATAGGGGAGGTAACACAATGCGCAAGCCTGACACATATAAAGGAGCAAAATTAATAAATTAATGGCTGAATTTATATTCATTTTTCTTTGCCTCTGCAGCCATGCTTTTAAAAAATGCACAGCTTTGGAGTACATTAAGCCGTTTACACCATGGTTACTATGCATTTGGCTTAGACATTTGTACATGAAGAATGGACTTTGGGCTCAGCAGTAAGCAATTTCCAACTAACAGCTGGCTTACAGTCTTGGCAACGAACTGCTTTATAATTAAAGTGGTGACTTGGTTGTATTTAAGTAAAATGTTTAATAGTGGTAGGCTTGGGCAGTATCTTATATTTCATGCAGTTTGACCCTGACTTAACAATCACCCACAATGGTGGGTGTTTTCAAAATGAACCTTCAGACAGAGCCCAGTACTTAAAGCCATAATGTCATCAGGTGTTCCTAGGCATTGCTAAGCACACGGACATGTACAAACTTACGTAAATGGTTAGGTAGTTAGCTCAAAAAACATTACCAATGAAGTAGCAGTAATGAACCTACTAACCAATTAAAAAAGGAAAAATATTCTCCTATATGCGTTAATCCTAGTCATTTTACTGACCCTGCTATAGTTATCTACAACTAGTAATAAAGTTCTATTTGAAATTTGAATTCTGATGATAGACAATCCTAGGGTGCCAATATTCAAAGTGTGTACCATCATCCTCATACTGCGACTACCAGATGTATTAGAGATGTGGAGCATGTTTTTATGATGCTTTTACCATCTTCTTTGGAACCTTTTTCGGTTGGAGTCAATGTATTCCATGTCTGTGTTCACTGTTTTGCTTCCTTAATGTCACGGATCAACCCCGGGGATCCCCAATTAACGTCAGGAAGACCACGCCTCCGGGGATTCCTTGATCCTACTTTCAACGTTTCAACAAGCTGTCAGTGTCTTGCAGCTATACCGGGTTGTCCGGTTTCTCCGGTTTTCAGTGCAACTACCTAAAGCAGGCTGTTGCAGGTTATTTCCAATTTAGGGAGAATATTTTAACCATCAGATCTTGCACTGAGATGCGAGATCTTGCAGAGTTTCATCTGAGTTTGAGCGTTTTCCAATTTCTACCTCTCCAAGTTTTCTGACCCGTGTTCTGTCTTATTGACCCCGAGTTTCTGTTCAGCCCCACTGATGCCCGACATGAATCGCCTGACCCCTGCCTGTACCCTGACCGTGAGCCTTGGTAAGCCCCAAGATCGACTCCGCACTCTGCCCGATCTCAGCCTCCCCCACGACAATGATCCAGTCTGCTTCTTGGGTTTTTGGAATGTTACGTTCTCCATTAATACGACCTGGACTACAAACAGCCTTCTTTTTGTATTAAAGTCTCTTCGTATCTGATTCCGCAACAGCATCCTTTTCTCCCCTACAAAACCCTTACACTCAAAGCATTTTTTTGTTACGTTCATTTAAAAAACTGTTTTGTTGCCAGATTATTCACCCTAGCTTGTGTGTTGTAGTTCAGGAATGTGTTGAGAGTTTGCAATATTAAACAGAATAAAAGGTGACAATACTGATCGGAGGCCATACATTTATTAACATCACACTGTCAGGCAATGCTTGTCAACACGTGTCTCTCTTTGCTAAAGCATGGCAGGGGCAGAACATTGTCTATGCTCAGCTAAGGCTGATCTATCTATGCTGGCTAGGCACCTTCCCTTAGGAAGAGATCTAGTGAGTTGCACAAAATGGAGAGTCAATTAAGCAAAAAAAAAAAAATAGCCAAAACCACATTGACAAAGGAAAGTCATACGAATGACGGTGTGAGCTATCTCTATACCTGTCTGATATGTGTGATCAGTCAGTGTCTCCTGTCATTCCCAACACACACACACACACAGACGAAGAGGGGCAGCGGCCTCAGAGGAGGTGCAGCAGGAGTAAGGCACTGGAGAGCAGCGCTGGTGCGGCCTGGAGCGAGAGCCCAGCACCTGCGCCGTCAGACAGAAAGGGCTCTGTGTTCCTCAGGAGCCATGCTTTCTCCTCCTGCAGGCCTTGCTGCTCCAGCTCGACTCCCACCATGCTACGGATCTTCTTGTAGTGGTCGTCCAGCCATTTCAGCTACGTGGGGACCGGGAGAGAAGACACACTCTGTCTCACAAATTTAGCTTAGTCATCCAGGAATGTCTAGAAACAAATGTACTAAAATGGAAACTCAAAGCTTCTTCTGTGTAAGATAATCCAAGACTGAGTGTTTTTTTCCCACTCTACAGGGAGGCATTTCAGTAGCAGTGTGGGTCGGAAAGCTGTGGGGGGTGGGGCAGGAACAGGATTGAGAACCACTGTTCTAGAGAATTTTTGTTTGTATATTTACAACAAGCCAGTATGTGGATTTCAGTTGGTTTGCATTGTATTTGTTAAAGTGCATTATGGGTAATCAAAAAATTTATAATGGGAGGGAATTAGTAATCAGCTGTTTGAACTGTTACCGTCAGGCCGACGGTACAGGTAATATAAAACCAGGACAAATAGATTCAGGAACAGCTTCTTTCCCAGAGCTATAACTGAATTAAATAAACATAAACAGATAAAGAACCTGTTTATCTTGATCACATAGACACCGCTATGTTAAACAATAAGCATATATGTGATCTGAATCCTTCTCTTGCACTGAAACCATACACTGTCTTCATAAAATGCTGCTATATTTCGGTATACATTTGTACATATTATTCTATAGTATTTTAAATTGTACTTTTTTATATACATTAATATTATTATTGTGTTGTTTTTTGCACCAAGGGAGTGGCACCCCAATTTCGTTGTACCTGGTACAATGACAATAAAGGCTATTCTATTCTATTCTATTCTATTCTATTCTATTCTATTCTGTTCTAATGTCTCTAGTGCTTGGTAACAGTGGAACCTCATCCATCCACCGTGTTTGGAAGAACTCCTTTCAGAGGTTGACAGGTGAAAATATGCGAGAAAAGCATTCCTTAAAAGGGAGCCCTTTAATAATGGGTGTTGTGGGGCTGCACATCACTGGTGCAATCATCCTTGCATGAATTTATAACAATTCCCCAGGCTTCTGTCACAATCACGTTGTTCTCACCTGCTCTGGGCTCAGAAGGGAAGTGTCAATCAGCTTCCTGTCGTAAGGCACCAGTGACACGGTGTCAAAGGTCAGGTACCCCTCTCCATGCTGACAAGGGAAATGGACACAGATGGGACATTTAGTGTCCCTGTACCCCCCCTCCTCCTCTTCACCCTGCTCCTCTTCTTGTCAGCTGACACTCATCAGTAGTTTGCTCCAGTTATAATTATTAAACAATAGACTTGATAAACATTCCTCATATAACTTGTATGGTGAGTCCCATTAAAATCAAGCTGGCAGAAGAGACATGCATTGTACCTTGGTTTCATGAGGTACCACAACTGCTACATCTTCAATCCTTATTCCAAACTCATTATCTCTGTAATATCCTGGCTCTGCATGAACGACAATCCAAATCAACCAAGATAGCAGGACGATGAACAGTGAAATGTACTGTACAAGCAAAAAATATCAACACTATAAGAATATTTTTGTCTGACTAATATTTAAAGCCTTCATTGTATGTTCTGCATGTTCGATAGATGTAAACCAATCGGTGACTTTTGACTTTCTTAATGGAGCGACAGAGTTCCAGCCTCTACAGAGTTACCTCACCTATGGAGGTGAACATTCCCTCGGTAAATGGGATGTTATTGCTCTGGAATCCCACCGGCCCTGTGGGAGAGACATTTATTACGATGGATCATTGTGATGACATTTACAGGGTCAGTCTCACTGAAGGCTACCATGTGTAAAAAAACAAACTAAAACAATAGTTTGTTAATTTTCCCAACGTATTAATTAAAATCAGGGGTGGACAATTTGGTCTCCCGCTCACCCGTGACGACTGGTTTTAAATTGTGCTCATGGTTATGTAGAGTAACCGCCAGACGACCCAAAAATATCGATGTGCGGGTGACCAATTAAATTTTCTTAGAAAGTTTTCATCGCCCTGTGTGTACTGAATAATTTCAAACAATTTCGGCAGATTATGTCCAATGATGGCCGATTGTAATTGATGATTTGAGAAAGTATTATCGTTAGTCTACATGATGCCCGCCGAAGAAGAACGGAGATTCCCGAGCAATGCCGATCGGACTGGTGACTCTCGCACTACACAGGGATTACAGTGTAGCAGAGCATGTGAGCGGAGCGGAGGAGAAGGGTCCAGCTGCAGATGACTGTAGAGTGGAGCTCCACCGGGAATACGTCACCTCCACAGGAAACACGTGACTCAACTCTGTGTTACAACGAATAAACACTAACTTAACTATCCTTAACCTTAACCCTAACCCTAACCGGAGTACGGCCTTAAAGATCACATGTTATTTCCGGTGGAGCTCCATTCTACAGGCGTCTGCAGCTGGACCCTTCTCCTCCACTCCTCGCTCATGAGGTTGTTGGCTCTGCCTGCTCCTCTGCTCTAATTCGCACTAAGCCGCTCCGCTCAACACTGCTCCTCGCTCCACTAAAATTTCCTCCTGCTCCAGTCAAATTGCTCCACACTCGCTCCGATTTAAAAGAGGGACAAATAATCTGCATGTCTAACAAATGTCACCTTAAACCGAAGCCTTATGGTGCGTTTCATTACTTCTCTCCAAGTCAGAACTCGGATGAAAACGTCACAAAAAACATCACTTCCCGTCGGAAACATGCCTCTTTTATGATGTTGAACTCGGACAAAATTCTCAGACTTGGTTTGTTTGTAGTTTGTTTGCCGTTCAAAGAAAGAATATCGCCATAAATGTACTAAAATATATTATAAAGCTTTTAATATGGTTTGACTAGTTTGTGTTTCTTGTTGGTCTCTCGGAAAAATCTCAACTTCTCCATTTGGAAAACTCTAAATCTGATAAAATATAAAGCAACTACACACAGCAACGTGTTCATGGAGGCAGCCATGTTTGTTCCGAGATGTGGGTAGCTTGAACGGGAGATTGTCGGACGTGATGTCACTCAACTCGGAATTTCCGAGTTCTGAGAGAAAACAGAACGCACCATTACATCATAGAGAAATATGAGCAACACTGCAACTCAGAAAATATTTATTTTTAAGCAACTTCTAGGGAACAATGGACAGGTTTGGCAATGGCATTTCATACAAAAATAGACTTAAAAATAAAGGAATCAGTGGGCTTAATAGCCTTAATACAGGCACATTTTAAATTCCTCATTTTATTTTCTGTTGATGCTGCTGCTGTTACATGAAATAAAAAAAATGCTATTAGACCTACTTTGAATGAAAAAACGCATTTATTCGATTACTAGTATTTACTTTATAGGCTTTTATACTTTAATATACTTTATAGACTTGATATACTACAACCATATAAAACTTGCTCGCGTTTTGCTCTGGCTTCTGCCTGTTCACGTAGCACACTCTCATGTTTCTGGGAAAAGTGATTCCAAAGTGAATCTTTAATCACTGAAACAGCTTCACCGCATTGTTGTTCTTGCTGTACATTATTGTCATCTATATGTTTGATAAGAATAGTACACTTGTATGATTTATCAGTTTCCTTTGTGAAATACTTTGCGAATTCCAAATTCCGCTCCACGCTCTGACCAAATTCCGCCTGCTCCGCTCCGCTCACAAGTTCTGCAGTGTAGTGATAGTATTGTACAAAGTCATGTACTAGTATACTGGTGTCTGATTCATGTACCTGAGCAAGACTTCATACGATTTCCCAAGCCCCTGTGGCATGAGTACAGAAATTTTCACTATGTTTTTTAACAAAGTGCGTGCTAGACATTGGTCTTTGATTCACGTGTCGTCAGCGGATTGTAGATTATTCGCGTTTGGTCAGTGGATTGTAGATTATTCGCGAGAAGCGATTGAGGTGACAGTTGATATGTTGTGTGTGGACTGTGTACATTTCGTGTACATGTATATTGAACATTTTGTGGTTTTATTATCTAGTGTTTTCGTAAGGTGGGCGACCAGATTCTTTGGATGTGGTCACCCAGCAGAGGCCTCCCATGCCATATGTGGGTGACCACAGAAAGAGCTGCTGGGGTCCCACTGAGAGACCACCTTTGAACTGTAATTGTCCACCCCTGTAAAATAGTGGAGAGGAACAAGGAGTCCCATGGCCTCGTAAAAGATTGATGTAAACACTGATCATTTTAACAGTACAGATGACATGACAATTTGAAAAATGATCTTACATTCATGGACACCAAAATAGTTCCCCACGCCGTGCCCAGTGCCATGACCATAGTTGAGGCCAACTTCCCATAATGCCCTGCGTCCCAGCATCTCTATATTCATGCCTATAGAAAGAAATATTTATGTTGCTACATGCAAAGGTCGCAGGGTCAAAAACTGTTTGAGAGCTTGTAAGTGAAGAGTGACATCTTGTGGAACATTAATGAACTATTTAAACAATTTGTGGGATCCT
>JAABNY020000002.1:20374986-20393223 GCA_015164015.2 Brevimyrus niger | reverse complement strand
CAGGGTGGGGGTGGGGAGAGGGGCACTGCAGATTAATGGACCCAGTGCCGGTTATGGAAGGTCCAATTAGCCCCTGTGTTCACCTTAGGGTTTACAATTAGTGGTTGTTAATCCTTTGCGTTTTCCAGGGTCGTGTGTCACTTCTGGTTAATCAGCCCCATCTAAACCTCCAACACAACACCCCCCCCATATCAGAGGCTTGATGGCTGTACAAAAGCTGCCTTGCGTGGAAGTTTGATGGATATTTTCCCAGCAGACATCCTGAGATGAGGATGAAAAAACACAAGAAACTAAATTTTCCTGACATACTAAACCATTTTCTTCCATACACAATATTGTAGCTTTCTCTAAAATGATGGCAGCATTATTAAAATTAAAAATAATACCAAAATTTTATGTAAGAGGAAGGTGAACACGAGGATTGGACAGACTGTAACTCAGGTCAAACAATTCCGATGCCTGAATTCACCATACAGGTTTAACAGAGTCCTCCTTTGGTGGGACTCGTCACACTGGTAGCGTTTATAGACCTTGTGCAGCAGGCCATGGGAACATCGACATAAAACAAAGCCTCAAATCCTCCAGTGAGGACAAACCATTAAGAACAGAGGCAAAGCAAATGCCCTGGCAGGACCAGGGGAAGCCGCTCAGCAGGCAACACACAAGCTGCAAAACCAGATAGGCAACCCGTTTCCAACAGAAAAGCACAATCTCTTCCTTTAGACTGAGGAATCCTGTAGCCGTCAAAGCTACATTTGGAAGCACTCAGCCAGAACCAAGAAAACACCACATTAATTTGTTCTGTACCAGGTGATTTTAACCAAAACAAATCCTATAATTCTACCCATTTATATGAAATATTTATTGAGGCAAGTAAATGTCCTGGAAAGAAGTGCAATAGCACCCACTATTGAGTCCACAACCTGCATTTTTTTTTGGTCAAAACAGCAGAATTGTGCTACCATGCTCATGCTGTCCTTATATTAAACAATGCCACAGCATCTGGGGCAAGCATTAGTGATTCCCGTGGGGGGGGGGGGGGGGGGGTGGCTGGTCTCACCCACACTTGGGTTTCACCATGAAATCATCTGTCTCTATACAGCCTCCAGGCAGCAGGACCTCTGTCAGGGGGCAAAATGACAGAATTCAAAATAAAAAAAAAAAACAAACTGCTTCCTTGGGTTCTTTGCATATGTCTGTGGCTGAGAAGGGAAAGATAAACTGCCTCTAAATATTACCGCATCCCGGAGGCTCAGAGTTGTGAGATAATTGGAATGGAGGGTAGGGCCATGGTCACATTTTCCGCCATAGCTATCGATGAATGGTTCACTCCCCACTACATGTGTGAAAAGCCGAAGCTATCACCCAATAGGGAGCTTAACAAGCTAGCTGACCCAGCTTGAGGTACAACTGTTAACAGAGGCTGGATGAGCCCTGCTCCGGCCAGACTTGAGGCACTGGGGTCACCTGCCGGGCAGGTGAGGAATGATACAGGTGTGGCCCCTGGAGACCCCATCTGACATGGCGGATGCCAGCATGGCCACTACACTACGCCTTGGCCACCGCACCACGCCATGGCCACCGCACCACGCCATGGCCACCGCACCACGCCTTGGCCACCGCACCACGCCATGGCCACTACATCATTGCTTATCGGGCAAGATTCTGGCAAGGAAGTTTAGTTAACATTTTAATGCCAACCATAAATCAGGCTCTCAGTGGATTATCCGCCCCAATCCTATGGAATGGCCCTTGGACCTCAGCCAGCTTCCAGAAAAAGTGTCTTTCAGAGCAGGGTACCTCAGCTTTATCTGTCAGTAGCTTTGCTAGCTGTGGTCCAGCCCATCAGCCTCCTCCCTTCGGCACACTTAACACATGTTTATGGTGAGTCTTGCAATTTCCCAATTTGGTGGCAAGTATGGGCATCAGCCTATTTGGACCGAGTAGAGATAGAAGTGCCTAGCTTCGCAGCCCGAACAGGGATGCATGTGTGAGCCCTCAGTTAGTACAACTCAGGCAGCAGTTTCCGGGACAGTCTGCACAGTATTCCACATATATCGTCAACATCCGATTTGAAAAAAAACTTCCTGCCAGCAAAAAGATTTTCAAGCCATGAAAATCAACTGAGAATAAACATATCTCTAACTGATGGCCAACTGAGCAAATCTCATCTTCACTAGTAAAACAGAGCCTATATCACGGCACAATTTGTACATCCTATTAACGAGCAAGTCCACACCAAGAGGGCTTTGCAGTGTTTGTTCACCTAATTATAAATTGATGCCTTCAACAGCATGATTTTTCAGGTGTGGTCTGCAGAGCTGAATACTTTGACGGCACCATCCTTTCTCTTCGAAACTCGCTGAGAGTTGTCCTCCTGTGACTCGTACCCTTTTGATTGCAAGTGCAGTTGCTTCACCGCTACGCCACCTGTGTGCCTGCACTGAGCAGCGATGCTCAGTTCTATGAATGGATTCATGATGCGATTAGAGAGGCTGCCCACTGCGAACCCGTCTCGCGGCATAAAGACCTGTTGACCGCAGAAAGGAAGCCTCTGCCAGCTGAGCACCATGCCAGTTTCTGCTCCATTGTATGGGCCTCTGCCCGGCCCCCTGGCACCCACAGTTCGTTAAAGAGTTTGTATGAGGCCAGCCAATTAAACCGTTGAAATTAGGATGGGGAGGAGATCAAAGGGCTGTTACGACCTGCTGTTCTACCTCTAAAGGATTGTCCAAGTCTGAAAGCCTGAGAGGTTTAGAGCAACATTCACTTTAGAGTGCAAAGAGTAAAGCCTACAGCTCTGCTCATTGGCTGCTTCCTTTCCAAGAAGCCTTAAGTCAACCCAGAACTGAACAACTTCCACCTTCTCAAGACGGAGTGCAGCTTGCATGTGCTGTTGCAATGCATCATAATCCAATGTAAGGTGAGGAGGAAGATGAACACCACCGCAAACAGAACACACTACTCCACCTGCACAAATGGAGACCAGTTCTAATACCTTAAATCTTCATCATTCCTTGAGAAGTAGAATCCCGCTAAGTAACCTAATTGTTAACCAGAATGAATGTGTCAAACTCACACTATAAAGACCTGTTTTCAAAAATGCCTTCTACAAAGAATGGGGTCTGCCGTCACTGCTTTGTGGCTCTGACTACGGGAAGCGAGAGAGGCGGGTGGGCCAGTGAGCTGGCCTGGTGAACGGCCACTGCCACCTGCCGAACCCACGGCACTAATGAGCCACGGCGCTCCCCGCAGAGAGTGTTCATAGGGGCACCCGGGAGGGAGACATGGTGGGTTTTAAATGAAGGATGAATGGATAGGGGGTTGAGAGTCGGGAGGGGTAAGGCCAGCGCATTTCCCAGGATACCCTTCTCATTATAGTGGTCATTGCTGTTTAACAAATAACCACTAAAGAAACCATGCAACCTTAAAAAACACAAGGCACAAGCCAGGACACCACGACTCCAGCTGTACCAATATTCCCTCCTGTAGTGGGTGCTGTGCGTGTAATAACGGCTGGTGGGGCATGACAGGGCATTGCATTAGCCAATGGACCCTTGGATACAGTGTTCCACTAAAAAAGTGCCAGCGACCATAATTCACTAACTATTTAAGGGTTCCCCTTGGCCTACATAATCTCTAATGAGTCAGATGGTATTTAAACAAGAGATTTTGACAAAGTCACAACCCAAAGGGCCTGGATGTTAATTCTGAGGGCAAAGCAGCAGCCTTCTTGTGGCCAGTGAAACTTGAAGGTTTCATGTACCAACACCCAATGATGCTCCTTGACAATCTACGCATTAAACAATCATGACAGTTGGGACCCATCTAAATAATATGCAGATGTCAGCACAGGGGTCTGTGCCTGCAAGCCACTGCAGATGGTTTCTATTTGAGCAACAAAGGAAGTTTCTTTCAGCCAAACGACAGGAGGCTCATCAACCGGTGATCCATCTCTTGATTTAATGTAAATCTCTTCTGGTGCAGTTCAGAGGGGACAGAACCTATCACCTAACTCAACCTGGGATCTGCAGAAGCGTATTGTAAATTGACGAAATGTCAGTAGAACTGTCATTTATACACACAGGGAACTCACACATGGTGTTATTTTAACCTATATAGTTATAAACTGAGCCAGGAACAGGTTTACAAGTAAAAGAAACATGGACTGACTGGTGCCGTCACCGTATCTTAAGCCTGCGTTTCCATTTATGGGAATTTAATTTCTGAAGTGTGCAAAGCAAGGACTTTAAGTGATGGTTAGTGTCTCACCAACAGATTAAGAAAATCACACACATACACACACACACACACACACACACACAACAGCAAGTAAGGCAAAAACATGACATTGTACCAAAATATTTCAATATAACAATTGAAATTTATAAGAGCATTTATAAGAGCACTCAGTTATGTTTTGTCTCATGCACCATGAGGGGTGACTGAGGGCATGATGCAACATCCTGAAGCTGGTCGGTTTGAATAAAGAAATGCCAAATAAACTGGGACAGAGCGCCGTATTTTTCATGATGAGAGAGAGATGAGAGAGCCCATACTTTAAACCTGTGTGCAGTACAGAGCAACAGCCAAAAACCAAGTTTTGCTTCATCTTATTGGGTTGTTAGAAGATCTCTTATTGACAGAATTTTCCATTTATGTAACGCACCGCAGAAGGATGGATAGCTGGAAAGGTGGCCAGCTTCTCCCCCACGCTACAGGGCAAAGCAGCAATCCGAACAGAGCATCATATCAGCTGATAGGAAAGGGTGGTGTTTTCCTTAACTTCACTCCAACTTTAACGTTACCAAGAGAACCAAAACAGGACAAAGACAGCACCGTTCACAGAACAAACCAGGCGACTTAAAAGTCCATCATCATAATCATAAATCTGAAAAGGTGTGCTATTAACTCAGTGCTTTTATTATTATTGTTACTATTATCATCATCATCATCATCATCATCATCAGTATTATTATTACTATTGCAATTATTGCACTACTGAGTAGATGCTCACTACATCATGCATAAATAACCATGGATTTATCTCGTCCACAAACCCAACTTATGAACATCCAGATGCCAAATGAAACCAGTGAAACCAAACTGCAGGGTTGCTTCAGGAGAAGTTTACGGCATCCCACAGCACCGATCTGCTTTTCACACATGCTGTTTATTGCTGCTAACTCAGCAATGTACCTGCCCTGCCCTAAGCACCCTCGTGCAGCAGTGGTGACCATCCTTGAGTTCTGGAGTTTTCTAGCTAAAAAGTAAGAGAGTGAATAGAAATGAACATGTCACATAGCCCAGGTGGACTGTGGCAGCCACAGAGGGTACACACTGCTACGCAAAGCCATCGGTCCAGAAATATAATCTTGTGTCCGCAATAAATCTAGTATTTTATATACCGGAATCCTAGGAAACTCCTAATTTTATTTCCACCCCTCCTCTCTTGTGACTGGCAATCTATTAATTTACCGCTGGACAAGATGCAGTCCCTTTAAAGACAGGCTTGAGGCATCTTTCCTGGCCACCTATAAGCACATGCATCATTAACAGTGAAGTCAGTCCCAGCTTCTGCTGCTGGCAGAGTCTAAGGCGCAGTGTCAGGAGCCAGCATGTTAATAGGTAATGTACCGTTACTAATTTGCCTCATACACAATCTTGCATCCAAGGCTTCGAAAGACACTGTTAGGAATAAACTGAGATCACCCTGGTGTATTTCGACATGCACACACTCCTTATGAAACACATCTGTTCTCCGCTCCTCAGTACAGCAATAACAATGACAATGATGAATTGTGAGCACAGATGACAAAAACCCTTTCAAATATGGTCTCCCATATACCTCAATGTCTGAATTTAGCCCAGTTGCTAAAACCATTTTGGAGCAAGCACTCTGTATTCTGGATATGACTTTTAAATGGGAGATGAACTGAATGTCTTATTCATAAATCCCTATAACTCTAACATTTATTAATCAACTAACAGTTACGCTGATACTTTTCTTACTGGAGAGGATCTTAATATCAATTAATTGATTGATTTATTGACTGATCAACAACAATGAAATTAACAGTTGGAGTTTTGTTGTGGAATGATGTTTAACAGTACTTCCGATGCACTTTCTCTTGATCCGGCTTTCTACTCAGCTCTGGACCCTATGGTAGCACTGCTGACAACTAGCATAGAATCAATGATCAGAAGAGAGTACAAACATACAAATGGGATTGTCTTTGTCTTTTTGTATTCAGAGAAGCAAAATCTTGATAATATTCCAAGAAACAGGAGATGTACAACCAGTAGCCTACTGCTGTATAACAATGTCCTACAATGCATGGCAACAAAAGCTAGTTATAGAACAAAGTAACTAGAGAAAGCACTACTCCTCCATCATGAAGGAAAACGACAATGCCTCCTCATTAAGACTAATGTTTTATTATCAAACATTTTGATGTGGATAAAAATTTACATTATAATACATGTATTATTTTTGGGGGGGGGGGCAATTTTGTCAGGGGTCCAGGGTTGCTGGCTACACCTGAATCCAGTTTTCAGTTCTGGACAGCATTTAGTCCTTATCTCTACAGGGAAACATGCCAATGGTGGCAAAAAAGAGGCCGCAAAACAACATAGGTAGGGAGAGAGTTTAACTACAGCTAAACCTGTTAGTGAAGCCAACTCCATGCTGCACAATTGGCTCAGTTCTTCTGGCAGCATCTGCAGCGAGGATCAGAGAAGAGGAACGCGACTCCATGCTAGGGGCCTCGACATGTGCTGCCTGCTCCCAGCGCAGACAGCTGTTCCTCTGGATGGGCCGACAGCAGTTCACAGCAGGGGCGATGACTCCACAACCTCCAGCCCCCACTCACACTCACACCTCAGTAAGCCGGGGATTGTGGAAAGAGGTCTGCCAATGACCATGAGCCCTCTCACATGAGTTATGCACTGTAAACATGCACCAAACGGTGGAGCAACTCGGGCCAGTCGCCCTTCTCCAACACAACACATGCTAACCCATTCATGCTTCTGCAGTTGCTCAGCTGATAACCTCAGTCAAAGAATCATTACAGATTTGACTCATCTACACAGGTGAACGTTTCACCAAACAAATCCAGGTTAAACACCTTCCTTATGCATGCTACATTGGGGCCACCCCCAAGTAGCAACCTTCAGGTGAAGACAAGATGTTCTTAACCACTAAATTTAGTGCAACAAATCCAGGTTCTGTATGCGCAGAAACTGCACCATCTGAAATCTGTAGCCTTCTATTTGGTCTGGGTTGCTGTTGGGGAACATCCAACGTTAGAGTGCTCAGTAGGCTGATGAGTGAAGTAACTGGGAGAAAGACTAGATCCAAGATGACTGGAGTGCTCTGGGTAACCAACACCAATGAATGGAGTGCTCTGGGTAACCAATCCCAATGACTGGAGTGCTCCGGGTAACCAACACCAATGATCGGAGTGCTCTGGGTAACCAACACCAATGACTGGAGTGCTCTGGGTAACCAATCCCAATGCCTGGAGTGCTCTAGGTAACCAATACCAATGATCGGAGTGCTCTGGGTAACCAATCCCAATGACTGGAGTGCTCTGGGTAACCAATCCCAATGACTGGAGTGCTCTGGGTAACCAACACCAATGATCGGAGTGCTCTGGGTAACCAACACCAATGACTGGAGTGCTCTGGGTAACCAATCCCAATGCCTGGAGTGCTCTAGGTAACCAATACCAATGATCGGAGTGCTCTGGGTAACCAATCCCAATGACTGGAGTGCTCTGGGTAACCAATCCCAATGACTGGAGTGCTCTGGGTAACCAACACCAATGATCGGAGTGCTCTGGGTAACTAATCCCAATGACTGGAGTGCTCTGGATAACCAATCCCAATGACTGGAGTGCTCTGGGTAACCAACACCAATGATCGGAGTGCTCTGGGTAACCAATCCCAATGACTGAAGTGCTCTGGGTAACCAACCCCAAAAGCTCTGGCCTGAACATCATGGCTGAAGGCCAATGAAGATGGAACAGGAGTGAAAATGCAACTCTTTATCCACGGCGTTTCTCTGTTCTTCAAACATCTGATTTTGGATATTTTTGACACTAAATCCACTGATACAGTACATCCATCGGTCTTCAGTTTCTCCAGTACAGACTGACAGTGAGCTTGAAGCATATACTAGGGAGCAGAGGACAAAAGACAGGAGACACCCTAGATGAGAGGCTGGTCCATTACAGGGCGCAGACACGTCACACTATGCGCAATACAGTAATGGCAATTCAACTACTGTAGCTGCATGTTCGCTGGACAAAACCAGAGCAACCAGTGAAACCCAGGAACAACAGGCCAACTCCACACACAAAGAGGGGCAGGTCCGTGTGGCCAGCGTTTGAGCTGTGGGGCAATAATGTCACCCACTGTAACAGCACCATTTGCGCATGTTGATCAACTGCATTCCTCTTCCTTTTTAAACTTTTTTTAACCAACAAACCAAAAAGTGATTGTAATTGGAAATGGAAATACATGCAAAAAAACTTTCACATCTGAAGTGAGCATTTTAGCTAGATGAAACACTTTTCACACAGATGTGATATCAACGACAACAACTTCATTTTTTGGGTAGATTTCAAAACTGAATTAGTGAATTTGGACTCAGCTATAACAGGCAGTTTCAGATCTGGTAACACTTAAAAAAATCTGATTCATATCAGAGTACATATGAATCATTATTTTGGAAATTAATTCCAGGTCATTGGCTAAACATGATAACAAACAAATAAGTATTAACAGTTGAATGGGTAAAAAAAGAGTGTGGGAAAAGTTCATAAAAAATATGTTATTGAGTTGGGAATAGGGTCAGAGTAAAACATTTCATGGTCGTGCTGCACATCAATGAAATAAAAAAAAAAAATCAAACACACTCAAAGTGTAATATAGATTATGTTCTTTACAACAGAAGCCTGTGACATTGAAAACTGAGATAAATGTGTTTATGGGCAAAATTATACCAATTACCATTTGTTACCGAGAAAAGCCAATACATCATGGGCGACCAGCCCTGCCAGCACAAAAACACTCCAGCCCATCCATCCTCCACCATGTGCCCTTCATGAAGAGTCTCTTGTAACCCCAAAATGTCATCTCTTTACCAAAGTTAGCCTCCAGGGCCAAAAGGACAGACAGATACGGCTGTCATTATATAGTTTTTTCTCCCAGTAAAAAAAAAAAAAAACCCTTCCAGTGGTAGGTAAGACTCATGAGACATATTCAGGGATTGGAGGGAGGAAGTGCAGCCCACCCCTTCCCCCCACACTAAAATTTAGTGAAGCCTCTGACTGCGCCGACTTCAGCAGGCGGGATCCAGGAACAAAAATAGGGGCGGACTAGCAAGAAGAATCAGCCTGGAAAATTGGTGTCAACCAGGGAGGGGTCCCCCTTGGTAAACTGTGGCGCCCAATGGGGGTGCAGGTTGGTATACAACTTCCCGATGGTCAGTCCATGCCGGAACGAAAATGACTTATAGTGGCAATATTTCCGGTCAAGAAACGAAACACAACAGGGATTTTGTCCCCATTTCTCTTTTATTTGCTAATACCACACAGCTGAGACTGAGTGTGATGTTAATGACACAGATGAGCTCTGGTGATATATTTCAAAATCATAACACACTCTGTTTTACGGCTTGTTTCGTCATACAGCATGTGACGGTGCATCAAAAGAAAATGCAACTGTCATTCCTGTCAATAATGCAATGTTGGCGAGGCAAAAAGAAGTTTATTGCCTAATTGATCTGATCAATCCACACACCAGTGTGTAATGAAGCAAAACCTCAACCATGGCACAGCCTACTGAACAAATGCTTCTGCAGATGAAGCATGAAACGGGCTATTAGTGCACAGCAGATTTAAAACAGAATTGTGTTACCTCATTCATCAACATAGGGGATATTCTCTTTTTGTCTGTACCTTCTTGCCCTCCATTAGACAAACAGATACATATACAGGTAGGAGCAAACTTGGGAGTTAGTGCCTCTGGAGGCAGGAATTTTGCTCAGGGGCCCAACGACAACATGAGTCTGCAGGCCTTGGGATTCAGACCAGTGACCTTCTAATAAGACAGAGACCCACCCTGCCAAGCCACACAATGCCCCCATTGGCAAAGAAAGCAGCAGGTGCAGCTACTTCAGAGGAATGTATCTCATTCTAACACTTCATTCCCAGTCACATTAGAGCCATGTGATCTAATCATAAATAAGTGTTTCCAGAAGAATGACTTCTGACGGGAAACTTCAGGGGTCAAACCGGATAAATCCCTCCTTAGCAAACAGAATATGTTAATTCACAGCTTTCCAAACAAATGGAAATTTCATATATATTTTATCAAGTACTTAATTTGTTATGTTGTTTCAGAGGACCCAGTCCAATGGTGTTATCCTGACATTTCAGTATAGGTACTTAAAGTTCCACAAATATAATTTGTATTATAAATGTAGCCCACAAGTTAGAGCTGCACTGTGTTACACAACCTTCTCCAGTTAGAAAAGTTGTGGTTATATATCAACTAGGTGTTTTATTTTAAACACCAGCAGAGGCTCAGCAGTATACATTAATCATTCAGAGACAGAAGCCCAATGTTCAAACACAAACAAAAATTAATTAGGCAAAACCCTTTTTAAACCATCGGTTACCACATTTATCTTCAGAACATATCTTCTAATCTGATCTCATCTTGTCAGTTTGCGTCGTTCCGACTTCAATACAGTACAAACAGAACTCCTGCTTTTTCACGCCAGTGTCCATAACAAACTTGTCCGATGCTCCTTCACTGTGCGTGACTGAAACCTGATCGAAATGCTTATAGGCATGACTGCTTTGTGGCAGAACGGAAGATAAAAAAGCGCTCAAGGCATTACATTTAATTTGTTTTGACTTCTTCTGATGTCAAGTTACCACAGAAGAGTTTCAAATGAGTGCATCATCCTCCCTAAGAAACACAAACAGAAATGGAAAAGAAAGCAATAGCACGGAATAATAAGACCAGAACTGTCATTCTGAAATCCTTATGGCTCAGATCTATGTTTTAAATGATAAGGGAGATGGCGGACCCTGAAAGGTATCGCAAACATCTTTTTCACCTGTGCGTGCAGCAGTAAAAAGATGCATATCACCCACCAATCAGATCAGTTTCTTTGGTGTCTGATTAGAGGACTAACAAGGTTTGCGGTTTCCAGACATCTAACTGACTTCGAAGGGCAAGAATGGGGCTAATTGTGTTGTGTTCAGGAAATTTCAGGAATTTTCACACCAAACCTTTATTATAAAAAAGGAAAGTGAGAGTATTAAAGAGGGCATTTGATGACTGTTTTGGCATTTCTGACTTCATGGACAAAGCAGGTCTAAATAAAATGATCCTTCTTTTGTTATTTGCACAAATACAGGTACACTGGAACTCTTCTCTTCACCTAACCCATCTTGCTCTCTATAAGACACACAGACACGTATAGAGATAAGAGCAAGCTTGCGGGTAAAAGCATAGGGGCAGCCATCGAACAGCACTCTGGGAGCTGGGGGTTAAGGGCCTTGCTCAAGGGCCCATGGACATGTGATTATCCTACCAAGAGGTACAAACTGTTGTTGATAGTTCAACAAAAATTGTGAGCTTGAATATCTGTGCCTCATTTTTTCCACATTAGCCCACTTTCCTTTTTAAAAGCTTGAAAATAAGGCCCCAGTCCCAACTTCTCTTCAAGGCTTTCCCAGTCCACTGTCTGTCACAGGTAACAGATATTTCTCATGCCACATGACTCAACCAATGCTCCGTAAAAGTTGAGTTGATGTATTATCTTTTTGTTATAATTGTAGATCATACAAAGAGTTGACCTTATGAGGGAGGCAAAGCATGTCTGCACTTTCAGAGAACTCTTCCTTATTGGCCTCTGTGTGGGCTGCAGATACCGCCAAATGCTTAGGTCAATTGCCTCAGCAACAATAATATCTGGCGATTAAAGATAAGCTAAGCTGCTGGGTGTTTGATTCTTGCCATTCGTGATATGAATACCCAAAGGGAGGGTGGTATCTGTTTAAGGTCTGAAGTTCAGTGAGGAATCTGCTTCCCCTGAGAAAACCATTAGAGATGTGTTTAACAGAGAGGTCCAAGTGAACACCTCACATCGCCATCTTATTTTGCTTATCTCAGATCCTGAAAGGAAATTTCATTATCATAGTGTGACCCTCTCAGTAATGATGATTGATCAAACAATATGCAAAGTGCTATTATTTGCTTCTTCGGAAAGCAGTTTTACTTCGGACTCCACAAATAAATGTAGGTTTAAGCTATGCCATCAACTGACCATAAAGGGAAAAACTGGTTGGATTTTATAGCCATTGTTGTAGGAAATATCAACTGGCAGCTGAAATGTCACCTTCTGGGACCTGCTAAATGTACAAGGGCCTCAGGATTCCAGCAATGAGAGATAAGCTGCTATTTGCTATTGCAGTGAGCTGTGTGACTGGGTAGTAAATGGATGAACGTACATGAATTGGAAGTGGTTCTGTGAACCTTACACTGTAAATATGGGTGAAACACATCCTAGAGATTTACATTTGATTTTTCAAGACCACCTTCTATTTCAACTAACAATATTTGGAATAATAGAATGTAAACAAAAATTCTTCAATTTCCCATCCTGGGGGGCACATATTTGCCTAATAATAAAACCAGCCTCTAGAAAGACATTATGAACACAGAAGGCCCAAGCCAGCTGCCAGTAGAAGTGGGACAATGAATGTAACCATTATGCATCAAAAGGAGAATGTGTGTAATGGATCACGACGTGTTACTTTCTGGGGGTGTGCACATTCCTCAGTCAATGCAAATGTAGAATAAGTTCAATTACATCAAATCCGACCATGCTATTGTAGTTTGATGTTCTTGTCACTTCCACAGCGGAAGGAACAACCTAGAATGCAGGCCGTGCGGGAAAACCCCTCGTGGAGAAGGTCTATTAGGATTCACAGAGCTGACAGCAGACGCAAGCAGGCAACAATGACCAGACAAGGAACACTGGACTGAGAGACGCTAATATGCTAGGCTAATAAGGAGAAAACACAAGGCAGCTGTGAATGATCAACAGGAGGGTAGGAACAAGAGGTAAGACCGACAGGCCATACAGGTAGGTGTGCATGATTTAGAGTCACCCCCAAAGGGGAAACACAGGGATCAGACAGGTGGAGTGGGCTGGACGTGACGGTTTTACAGTAGTTAAATGTGAATGACATTATTATGGACCACCAGCAGACCACCACCGTGTCCAGCCCTGTGTGAAAAATTTGACTTTATTAACTTTATTAATGAGTACATTGTACAACCTATGCACAGTGAAACCATCGTTCTTCCCAAAAGGCAAGTATCCAGAAGAACGCGGGTTTCAACCCTATGGTCAACAGAGTTGTCATAATCACCGTTCTTGAGCAAGACCCTTAACCTCAATTGCAGCCAGGGCATTGTATACTTACTGACCCTATGCTCTGACCCCCGAAACTGCATTTCTCATGGAGAGCAATTTGGAGTAATCGAAAACCAAAGAAATCCTATGTAACTTATACCAGTGTAATCTATTGAAGCAATGGTACAAAAGATTCACTGGAGTCACCAAAGCATTACAAAAGATTTACACGATGGCCATAATATAAACTGTATTGCACAGTATCATTCCACAATAGACTCAGAAGCTAATATTAGTAAACACAGAGCTCTGCGCAGATTTGTCCGAATCCCAGAGAGGGCAATAGTTGAATTTTAAACACCCAAGTATTTTTATAGCAGCCGATAAACAGCATTGCACGTTACTTTGGATAATGATAATGTTCAGCTCCTTTGCCTAATGAGCTAAAACGACTTAAAAAAAGGCTAGCATTAGGTAATCATTTTCATACTAGAGCTCATTCACCCCAGGAGAAAGGATTACTTGTCATGCCGGGACTGGAGCCGTCAAGTGGGCAATGTAAAAATGGAAGGTGCTCCTGGAGTGGGTGGTAGAGACAGGCAGGCCCCCTGGGACACTTCATCTCAGCAGACACTGGCTGTCGCAGCAGGTAGAGAGCAGGGAACAGATCCATTGCCCTTTACTCAGTAGAAGAGGGAAGACTTTGAATAACAACATGCTGCACAGAGCCCTGGTTATGCATGAAGCCATTCAACTGATTTTGGGGGAATATAAGAGAGGGTGACTTAACCGTTTTGTTGTCAGGCTTCCAGTCAGCTCTCGCTTCCTCGAGGCGCCATGACGGCGCAGGGCCCCCGCCTGAACATTCCTGCTACTGATTAACACGTGTGCGTTCACACGGTGCAGTCTGCGGTCCCTCGGCCCCGGCCCACAGGGAACGCCGCGCCTGTCATCGGCGCAGGACCGCCACTGCAAGGCTGTGTTCTCACCAGCCATCATTATGTGCTCATAATGAAGCTAATGCACGCCGTTTTTCCACAATGCCCATAATGGATCTGGCACTGTGAACAAAAAATCAGCTGGCTGAAGTGCGAGAAACTGCTCCTTTAACACAAGCAGTCCGGCTACTGCAGCCAAGAGACCCAGCTGTATAAACCTATATATATGCCACTGTGCGGGTATATACAGTACTCCACTCTACATACAGTATATTTTTATATGAAATAACCAACAGGAAATTTCATAAAAATAATGCCAGTTACAAGTTTTTATTCATTGCCCTTACTATGAGATTACGACACAGCTCACAAAGCCTGGCAAATCTTTTATTTTTTAAATGGTATTCTACCTTTATTTATCACTATAGATACCAGATAATTTCAGCACGTAGATAAACTGAGATAAGACTGGGACTTGCTTTTCTTATTCTGGCCCGTAATTTATAAAGCTCAACATCAGTTACATGCATCTTCTCAGTGATAAATTGGATCAGTGGGTGGATACTGAGGCTGAGGTCCTGTGGTCCATCTCAGCAGCAAGTGGCAGGTGACCACACTTTTGAGAGTTTTAATTTGCTCTCCTCATTTGGTGTTTACTATAAATTAGCGTATTCTGCTTTGGCCCCAGGAATCTGGACCACAGTGTTGACTCTAATGCCAAGAAACCCTGTAAACACCACATGTTTGTTTTTGGATTTTTCGCCTTATCACAATGTCAGTGAAATATTGATTGTTTTTTTCTGAAAAGAAAACATTATGGTTTTGTTCTTGCCCACATAAAGATTGTGACTGTCTGTTACAGTTTGTGCCCGACGACAGGTAATTTGACACTAAAATCTTGGTTGGTCATGAAATCCATGTCATGCAGTTCTGTTCATTATTCCTTTTACTGCCACAGTATCCACTGCACATTATCTGTGGATATTGGATCGTATATAAACACAATCATTAATAATAGTACATAACTGGGTCACTAGCCTCACTGTAAATGGGACTTGCCACACACTTTTGACACCAGACATGAGTATTGCTTCTCCAAAGAGTTTAACAACTTCCTGACTTTAAAATAAAACCCAGGCTTGGTAAAAACACTGCATAAGGAAAGGCTGATGCTGGGAGTCTAGAGGCCCAGAACATGTTCCATCATGGATTTAAATTGAAACCAAAATAGCTGGAAGAATTAGTCCTTTGAAAAGTGCCATGTACATACATATCTGACTTCAAGCTCGGGCAAAACCCACATCACCTAGTCAAGGAAAGAAATTAGCCCATCCTTAACCTCAGCCTGCAAAATACTGATTACAGTCCCAGCAGACAGTTTCCAGCTTGATATCTTAACTCGATCCTACAATAATTATTATTATAATTAAAGGGAGAGACAGGAATTCAGTCTTTAAGGTGGGCGAAACAGTGATGGCACTTTTCGCTGTAACAGACAGGTTGGAGGTTGTATGTCTTGAGAATGTTCCTTCCACACCGTTTGTCACAGCTGACAGAGTGAGGGGCATCAAGGGGTGAGACGACCCTAGTGGGATCCAACTGGGGCAGCACAGACGGGGGGTTATGTTAGACTTTCCACTCTGTCCTCGTTATTCTTCCACACAGCCTCTTCCACATCCATTTTTCCCCAAAAGCAGTAACCTTCATTTCTGGATTCCGTGTGAATGTCCTACCTTGAACATTTCATAATGCCCACCTCTCACACACACACACACACACACACACATACACACACACACACTGTCGTCTCCCTATATGCCTACAGCAGGGGATGATATAAGTGTGGGGTCGGCCAAGACAGGATGTGTGTGTGTCCACGTGTGAGGTGGGGGGGGGGGGTGATTTCCATGACCCGGCAAGTTAATGATACATAAGCCGCATGATGGGCTGTCTCCTCATCCGAGACAAACTGCACACGTGGGATTACCTGTCGCAACCTGACTCTGGTCACATTTGCGGCAACACTGAACTCGCCAAATGCAGGCCTCTCACAGAGGAAAAAAAAAAAAACACGTAAACCCCCACAGCTCAGAGGGAAAGCAGAAAGCTCCAGGGACAGAGCTGTCCCTTCATCTCCAGACTGGCGATCACACAATAATAAAGATGTACACATAAGTGATTACACACACATACACACACCAAAAGCCAACCACAGATGCAGGGAGGCACACACACGCACACACAGACACGGAGGAGCAAACACTCCCTCTCTCCCTCTCTCGCTCACTCAGTCTCGCTCTCTCCCTCTCCTTCCCTCCCTTTCCCTCCCTCCCTCTCTCCCTCCCTCCCGTACACACACCAGTACAGCATATCAGCTAGCGACTAAACGGGAGCCGGAGGGGAGAGCAGAAATGAATGTGAAGATTCTGACGCTGGCGCTGATGCTGCTGCTGTCTCTCCTGTCTGTTGGCGGTGCTGGTAAGTCCTGGGGAGAGGCGATTGGGCAGGTGGCTTTTGGCCTCAGTCCCCCCCCGGTGCATTTTCTAAGCCCACGTTGCGGCTCCGGGTTCCGGCTGGTGCTCGTTGTTGACAGGTTCCCTGGCGTTAGCCCTCTATGCTCCTACCTGAGCTGGACGACCACCTGGCCTTCACAGTCTGCTGCAGTGCAGTGCCTCTTACTGTTGTTGTTTCTCGCTGAACTTTGATTTTGCGGAATGCTGAAATTGCTCAACTTGTGTCAGACTGGAGATGCCGTGAAATGGCAAACAACGTGGCTTTGAGTGGCACCATTTAATTATGTCTCCTGTGCAATATACTGTATAAGTATTAGTACAGTCAACCCTGAGATTACCAAGACTTATCTGAATATTGTATTATTGTATGTAATACTGTGATAATAGTAATGGTTGATTGTGCATTATGTGAAGTCTTGGAAAATAAATGAAATATAAGAAATAGCTGGAAGGATGGTCATTGTAACTGGTACATGACCCTCTTTTAATGTATATTAATGTATATTTTCTAGACATTTCTGTATTGGTTTTAGTAGAGTTTAAGGATTGTACATTTATTAAGACTGAAAAGGAGATTCAGTTGCATTCTTTTGCTAGAGTGTATTGATACTGCAGCTATGAGACTTGATTCCACGTAAGACTTGGGAATAAAATATATTCCTGAGCATTTTAAAAATGCAAGAAGCAATTATACAGAAGGCAGGGGGCAATTCATGAGGCAGTGTCAGTGTAACTGGATAAAATATGAGGGCAGGCTACCGGGCATCCTGCCGATTCCATGCAGGTAACAGTTTAGTGTAAAAAACAGCATCAGAGCTCACTGTTGTAAATCCCTAAATTTCTACAAAGACTGGCACCCATTTGTGAACAGCCATTGTGTAGCAAGTGCTAGTGTGTCTGTTTGTGTGTGATAGAGTGTGTGTGTGGCGATGATTCTCCATCGTGTGTCAGCTATCAAGCTGGGATGTACAGCATTTCCTGGTACCCATGCTTCAAAATGCATTTGCGACACGGGGGCTATTTTTATCTCCATACATGAACAAACAGGAAATGATTAGCCTGCATTACGGTGTCCTTTTCCACAGAGCACTGCGCGTTTCGATGCACATGTTCCGTGCTAGCGAGCATCCCCACCCTGCCCCGCCCCCCACGCGCTTCGTTACAGCTGAAATGTGACAAAGTGTCGGCTCTGGGCTACGGGGAGCTTAGCATGCAGCGGGGGGCGTCCGTTGCCTGTTACGTTGTCGAGGAAGCTCGCGTCTGCCTGAGAGGCAAGAGCATGGGCGGTGCACTGTCGCGGGAAACGGCTGCCTGCCGGTGCTGGGGGGTGGCGGTTGGTGGG
>JAABNY020000002.1:20350616-20367559 GCA_015164015.2 Brevimyrus niger | reverse complement strand
CAAACCCAGGTGTGAGGACTCTTCAGCCAATCAGTCCTCTAATTAGTAATCTAATTAGGGAGTTGCAGCAAAAACCCACATACACACCAGCCCTTTGCGGATAAGACTGGCCACCCCTGACCTAGAGCCAAGGAGCTATGATAGTAAAAAAAATAGAAAAGTTACAGCTCAAAAGAAAACACTCTGAATTATTATATTGCTAAGTGTAGAAAAGGTGCTCTGTCACAAAGGGAATATTTTTACATCAACAACACATTTCTGAACATTGGAATTTATGTGTAATTAACATTACCAATATCACCAAAATCAAAAACGTCGAGGTAAATACTTTTTGGTTAAAATACTCAAATGAAAAGCATACTAAGCTTGTATGTTATGCACAAAGTATGAGGTTTTTATTTGTATTTATAAGGCAGTGAAGGATGTCTACTTCCAGACAAAAGACTTTTTCATCTTGGGGGCTGGTGTGTGAGGTTAAGGCAGAGATAGATCCATAGATTGTGTGATAAAGATGACTGCAAAGGCCTTCAGAAACAGTCAGAGGCCTCCTTGGGGACATGTACCAGGCCAAGAAAGGCTGTTCACCATATATTTGTCTCAGGATGGATCCTGTGTCGTACCTGCTTTTCATCAAAAATTCAAAGCGGTCTTAAATAACAATCTGTTAAGCAGTAAAATACAATGTCACATGGAGATACAATCTGCCACTAGCTAATACCAACTCATGAATGAACAGTATGAGGTTTTTGCACAAGTTCCTTCCCAGATTCAGTAAACTGGACAGTATTTACTTCAGACTGAGCTTTAAGATATGCAACACAAAACATACTCTTCAACAACTTAAATGTTTCATAGATACAAGTTTAAATTGAGAGCTGGCAAGAGTGCATGCACATTATCATGAGGAAGCAGGGCAGACTCTACTAAGCTCAGAGAAGCTGGTTATAAAGACAAAGTCGCAAAGTTACACAAGGAGAGCTTCGAGGGTCAGACCACACTCACTGACAGATGATGGGAAACATCTGCACATACTCACAAGTGCATACAGACAAATAGGCGGCTAGCCTTCCTGCAGCACCTGAATGAATATGCAGCAAGTGAAGTCTGATCCACACCTCCACCTCTGGAGCATCAAAAATCTGCTCTCTCGTGGAAGGGTGACACCGGACATTTGTTCCACTTCTCCATCTGCTCCCCTTCTTCTTTGAGACTAATGAAGACTGTGAGGCTAGCACCTCCACTCCAGGATAGGGATTTTGTACAACATGTACAGAGTCTGATGAAATCCTAAAAGACAGAGTGCAGCGACATCCAATGAATTTAGCATAAGTATTAGCATAAAAAGACTCCTTCAAAAAAATACTCAAACACAATGTGCAAGGTCACTGCAATCAATGCCACATGAAATAATAGTTAAGGGACAGGGCTCGAAAAAAAAGTTCAATGTTGAGAGAGCCTTTTTCAAATTTCAAACTGAATTGTTTTATTCAAAGATACAGATGAATTAAGAACGCTATTCATCCACAGGACCCATGGCCTCCGTGGAGCAGGGCAAGGGGGTGGATGTGGGCAACTTGAGGAGGCTGGTTCAACAGAGCCCAGCCAGGAGTGCCCAAAGCCACAGAGCAGCTGGATGGAGAAGACGACGCCCACGCCCTCGCCTCTCGCACAAAGGGCCCATGCCATTCTAGAACAGGTGAGTATGGCACAGTAACCATGAGACAGTCTATAAAAAAATACACTGTCTATTTGGTAAAAAAGGAAGATGACTAATAAACCTTATCCACAATACTCTTTGTGAGATAAGCCGGTCTGTCTCTCACATTCTCCTGTGATCATACTCTGTCACGTTAGGACTGGGCTGCTTAGCCCCAAAATGTACCTGTACAAAAGGATTAAAAGGGTAAAGAGATTTACAGTATCTCCTATGCAGTGCAAGGATGAGACTAGTAATTCCAGTGTAATTGTAATGTAATCCCCCTGATGATGAAAGTAAAGTATAATGGTCTAAATTTCAAAAATCACCACTATGGTCAAGGATTATGATGCTTAATGAAGTATTAGTCTACCAGAAGTCTGGAAAAGTATCAAAAATAGGTTTGTTAGTAGCTTGTTGGTTTGACTGCAACTGGCTTAGCCTCTTGGTTCATCAGGAAGGCACCAATGCTGAATGAGGGCACCATGGTACTAGAATAATAGCCTAAAGCTACAATGTCACCACATTCTTCTTTCTCTTACTTCACCTTGTGTTTAGGGTGATGTTTTCCTAAGTAATTGCAAATTGCATGACAGACTTTAAAGGAGGTACTTATGTCACATGATGATGCATTTTCCTGAGATAATATAACGATGTCCCATGTGTCTGACACAATACCAACTATGATCAGCATCAAAATTATCTACCATTTGTGCAACAGCAGGCATTCTGTTGGTTCGTATCAGACAGGTTAGCTTTCATTTACATCCCACATTGACAAGTTCTGGCCACCCAACATCCTGTTCATGGTTTTTCCCTTCTTCGATCACTCTCAGTAGGCTCTCACCACAACTGACAGTGAGCACCCCACAAGTCTTCCTGTTTCAGAGATGCTCTGACCCAGTCATCTGGCCTTATTGATTTGGTCCGAGTGAAAGTCACTCAGATCTTTATCCATAACCATTTCTTCTGCATTCAAGGCACTGAATATTAACATACCCTAGACCTTGATGCTAACTGTTTTTACTACATGAGCAACATAATTTGCTTCATATTCCTCACTGATATATTTTTGCACTGCTTACCAACTGAACTCCAAAGCATCACAGTGACCTTATCATTTTCATTCAATCTTTCATGACCTTACAAAGTTTGCCTGGTTTGAAGAGTATCGTACACCCATCCACCCATCCATCCTCTGACTACATATCTCAGTCAGAGTCATGAGGAATATTCTTCCAAACATTTTTTTCCATTGAGCACATACACCAAACACTACAGTACTTTATCAGATAAAGTATGCTATGACAAAAGGTACAAATGAAACTATCCCAGTGATTTCCAAACATCAACAAAATAAGCAGAGAACTGAGAAGCTAAATTCAAAATTACCAGAAACAACAGGCATGTTTTTCACTGAGCAATGAAATGGAAAATTCACAGCCTGACTCCAGACCCTTGACATCAGCTAGCAGCAGCAGAGCTAAAATCCTGCCACCCGTAAATGCTCTTCCAATCATTTTGATCTCCAGTCTGTGAGCAACAGCTCTGGTGACAAACAGCAGGCAAGTGACAGCAAGGCTGAGAAGCAGAATTATGAATAGCCAAGCAGCTAATTTTCTTGTGGGTTCAATATATGACACTGTGAACAGGCACATACTAAACAAGGCTTGTGTAAATTAATGGGGCCCTTTCCATGACTCAAAACAGGTGGATATCTCTTTAGCGAGTATTATTCTAAAAGATCCAAGATGAAGAATGTACAATGTTACTCTCCAAAAATCTATTGTGGTGGGTTTTTGAAGACAATGGCTATGTCAATAGTCTTCATTTTTGACAAAATAATCAGGCAATATGAGTTTGTGAGTTTATAAGTCTTGTGCCTTCTGTTTCTTTATTAACTCCTGCAGTTTTAACTGGACAGGTGGAAATTCAATACACCTTTTTTGTAACACAGACTATAATCCAACATCCCCCAGTCTAAGCTGTATATATAGTCTCTCTCCCACATTCTGAAAAAGTCCTAAATTTAAAACTATTCACCAAACACAAAATTATTTTCCCAAATAATCTGGCATTTTCTGGTCCTTAGAATAAAACCTTAAACACTAAAATTAAATACTATATTTCAAAAAGAAGGCAAGACTCTCTATGCCTCTAGAACAATAAAAGACTTCCCAATTTCAGTGCATTGCTTTGCCTAAAAAACAAGCATTTTCTATTTCTATTTTCAATGCTTGTTTTCACTGCAGGAATGTTTCTGCACAATGAGGGATGTTGCAGGAAAGTGTGCAGTTCAATAAAAAGGAATGGCTCAGTGAAATACACTGCAGCCTCAAAAACCTCACTTAAGTCAAAAAAAGGCCATCATTTGAATATATTTTGAAATATTTTTTTGTGATTCCCTTTCTATAAACTCTGATTTTTGGCTCATTTATGATTTATCTTCTGCTTTTTACACCAAATTCTTAAACTACAAGTGGCTTAAATCCTATTGTAAAGCTGGGTTGCCAGCCTTTGTAAAATATATGGTTTATGTCACATTGTCTGTTATACATGAATTCTTCTGACAATAGAAGACCCACAAACCTAAAGCATATGCCTATTACTCCACGCCATTGTTAGTATGCAGTAGGCAATATTTTACACATACAAACGTCATATAACAAAGACAATAGTCAGCTGGGTTGAGATTAGTCTTGGGCAGTATCTAATTTTTTGTACCATCATACCATCCAGGCATTATACTGTGGTATGCAGTATATGGACAGTATTCTCAAAAGCAACGCTATTCTGGCACTTTTTAAATCTTGGTGATAATATTTGTCAAACGAGTAGGGAAGGCCCACGATAAGTTTCCCTGAATAGAGAAATAAGTTTTGCTACAATTGCATCAATACGTTGTGCTACAATTATCTTTACTCAGTCATAGAAAACAAAACTTACTAAGATTTGCAATTTTAATAGTGGTTTATTTTCAAGATTATCTAGTACATGTTAAAAAAAATCAGTGTAATGTTTATTGCTTTTTTGTGCCTTTATTGTGTCAAAAGCAAGTGTATGCTTTGGTCATCCTACCAGACTTTTAGAGTGGACTCTCATTGCTTTTCTAAGATTCTCATAAGACCCCATTAAAAGTATGAAAAAGCGCAAAGAATCTCAGCCATATTGCCTTAATCATGAATGCAATTCCCTGATCATATCTTTTTTTTTCCTTTTCTGCAGACATTGGTAAGAAGCCCCTCCCCCCAGGTCTTGATTTCTAAGCTCTTCCTTTGCCTTGGGGGGTAATACAAAGGGGGGCCAGGCTAACCCAGCCTGAGGAGACACGTCCAAGAGGCCTCCTGGTTCTTCTCGCAACTCTTCATCTGTCCAGAAAGCAGGAAAAGCTACTCACCCTTAGCTCTGCAAAGAAATGAGAGGGGAGGGGGGATGGGTAAGAAGAGATGGGCATGCAGCCCGAAGCTGCCTGATTCTCTGTTTTGCACCCTCTCTCTCTCTATGTCTCTCTCTCCCTCTCTGTTATTCTCACTTGCTTTTTAGAGGTCCTTTGTTGCCATCTCCCGAGTGCCACACACTTTGCATGACGTGTGGCCTATGTGGAGTCTGGTCCAGACCATTTTAGTCTTAAAGTATCAGACACTTCTCTAAGGTGTGATATTCCCGCTATCTCCAGTTATCATGGCCATTAATTGCAATGTTATGCTGCCATTTTTGGCATTGCTAATGGAATGTGTAGTGGTAGTTCAGGTGGGTAAAATCGGGCAGTGAAAACTGGGTTAGATCTTGGCACCCAGATGTGACTGTCAGTTCATACAGTACTTGTTCCAATACTTCTCTCTGAATAGAAATCAAAAAACAAATGAGGCTGTCACAAGTTTCGTTAATATTGTAATTACTGCTCTGTATGTGTAATTATTCTGATGTAAAGTAAATTTAAAGTGAATTCCGAACAATGCCATTATATTATCACAAAACTGTGCACTCAGCCAGACATTTTGCCATTTGTGTCAACCTTTATCCATTTATTCAAAAGTCGCTTCAACCCAAAGTGACTCACTTAAGCAGCCAATTAACTCCTGGGTTGCAGGAATCTTTCTCGAGAATGCGGATGCATAGTTCTACATGGAATTATGCCTGCAGCCCTCTGTTCTGGAACCCTGAACCGCTGTCGCCTTCCCCACCCCTGCAGCCTTCAGCAGCTGCTCCAACACATCTAGGTATCTAGGAGCACTCTTACATACGACTGTTCACTGGCTGGGGCAGGCTGCATATCCTGCAGAAAACCTCCCCTTTTAATCAAGTGCCAAATAACGATTTGCTCCACAATATGCTGCCGGAAAATAGACAGGTTACCTCTTATGAAAAGTCTCAAAATACTGATACCGACACAAGCATTAAAAACGTACTTAAAGAAACATCTAAATGCGCAGCCATACTGGCCATCTGCAAAATGCAGGAAACCGATAGCTGGATAGTATTACACCAAAAAACCTTTATCAAAGCAGTCCCTTTGACAGCTCGGTAGATAAGCGACTGTATCCAGCCTACCCACAATGCACTCTTTTTCTGACCAGCTGGTACCAGGCTGGATTCCCCTGGTGTAGAATGGACTGTGACTTATGATTGATGGGATGCTATGCCTTTATATCATACTGGAATTTGTTACTGTTTTTCTTTTTAATTTTATTTCCTCAGGGTGCTGTGATAGAAGCCTATATCTGAGCAGTCTTTATTCTTTATGAAACACTATATATACACATATACACATGTGCGCGCACACACAAACACACACACTATATATATAGATGTGTATGTATACTTATTCAGTATATGTCCCTGCCTGTGTATAAACTGCTAGCTATGTGCAAAGATACAGTTCTTGTCAACCACTACTATTCCTTGGTGTGTTATCGTTGCTTTCCAGCTTCAGTTTCACAGCACAGGTGGTGTTGACACATATCATTACAATCCTTACATCCCTTGGCTAATCCTTCTCATATGGGCCTCCCCAAGAATGCCTAAAGCTGGTCATTAAGATTCTGAGCTCTCATGGCGGGGGCCTCATCCACCACCTCTCACCTGTTAGACATAACCATTCACAAGACAGACGCACACAGCTTGTAAAGCCAATTAAACCACATCAGCATTCAGTCTGCCTGCCGTCTCTTAACGGGCTCTTTCTCCCTGCTTCTTTTACAGGACTGTTTGCGAAAAACTCAGGCTGCAATCTAGTTTATTTCAGACTTTATAGTATTCTCTCAGCATTTATCGTTCTAAAAATGTAACAATAGGAATGCTCTCAAACACTAATGTCCCCAGCACAGTGAGCTCTTTAAAGCATATTCAGAAGTGCTATTCAATAAAGATTTTCACTTAGCGATAGAGTGAATGCTAACAATTTGTCTCACTATATTTGTCTAACTTTTTGAGAGACCAGGGAAATTACTCTGTTCTGTTGTTCACTAGATGAATGTCTTATTTGTCAATGTGACCTTAGGGAATAAGCAAGGTCTTGCTTCCTTTGGGGTAGGGCAGGTGGTTTAGAAAGGGGTAACTGGACCCCAGCTCTTGGGAACTGGCCAGTATGATGCCCAGCAATGTCTGTATCAGCACTCTGTTTCTTGAATGTATCTTCACCATCTGAACCAGCTGAGCTACCCATTAAGAGAGGCAAGCCAGTCAACATAAACAATAGTAAAGTAATTTGTAAATTGTATTTATATGGCTCTACAAATCTGTAGGGTTTTCACCAAAAGCCAAATAACACAAACCCAAAGTCTCACATTTGTGTCAAACTGTGCACAAAATACCGTCATGTCAAATGCAAATTTCCCCACACTGACCATTTGGATTTGCGATAAGACCTCTCTGTATGAATGTGATACTGCACTTTTGCAATTCCAATATGCTGCAAGAAAATAAATCCTATACAAATTTCCTATATAGTTCACCAGATTATTATCTGATTTGTGCAAAGCTTCTTCAGTCTGAAAAGTTATATTTTTCATTGTAGTTCTGCAACATACAACCCACAAATCAGGTTCATAGCGCTTGTTGGTTAAGCAGACAAACATGCCCATATTTAGGTTAACGTGATATATTATACTCCAAGTGATGAACCATAATGGCCTTTCTTGGGAGAACTTACACAAATGAAAGAATTCTCATATTTAGTTTTTTTCTGTTATTTTCTCCTTCATTGTAAGATAAGTGTAAGATTTTTGTGTGACATTCCTATGCACTTAGTATTTTAATTCTCAAAAATATTTAAAGAATTTGTATCAATTTGTTCAGTTGTAATTAATGTGAATTTGGTGAGGACGAAGTTGGAAAATTTAAGTAGTAAACTGACTGGATTTGACCGTAGAGGAAAACTGAGATAGCAGCGGTAACAACAGACTAATGATGTCAAGGATATAGGTCATGCTTTCATGCTGCTCTTAGTTGTAGATCCATCGACTGAGAGAATCAATAAAGTCTTACTTTTTATCTTGGGTGGTGCTGTCGCAACCTATTAGAGCTTTAGTCAATTTCTCTTGCTTTATACTATGGGTTTATCCTACCCAAGGAAAGAGGAAACGGCTTGCATGAGACAAATTTGATTTGCTTGCTTCTGAAAGACCTGTCATAAAGTATGTAGAACAGCCTCTGTAGGCTCAAGCTTCTGAAATCTGATCAGGCAAATTTATGCGTGTCTGTGGGCTGGGCAATCATCAGCACTGCTACATATATACAACCAAGAAAAAAGCCATAAAACAGAAAACTGCATGTAAACAAACCCAGCTTTCTCAAACTAACTGGATGTGCAATATAAAATTCTCTTATGGCCCTAGTGTCCTCCAGACCTGCAGCAGTCACTCCACCATCAGAATACAGAGAAATATGGAATATTCATGCCCATCAGCCAGTCCACTATCAGTATTACTGACTTACAGACAGAAAATAGCACAGCTCATGTTGTATTTCTCAAACTGTCTCACTCCTGTTTTAAAGGATCTGCTCACAATGCTCTCTAGGCCAAATGTACAGTCCACGTGTCCATTTTGATGTTAAACAGGACAAAAAAATAAAAGGAAATAAAACAAGTGTATCAAATGGTTGAAATACTGTGTACATATATGACATTTTGGTTTCTAATTTATAAAAAATAAGCTTTAGCTCTTGGAGTACCTATTTTATTTTTTCCTTTCATGTGTAGCTTTGTGTTTTTATTTTCTATTTCTGTAAAGTGTGTAAATATATCTTTATGATAATAAGTAATATTAAAAATCTTATTTTAAGAAATCAATTTGTATTTTGTTTTCATTCCATATTAATAGCTTCATTGATAAGTCTTGTATTAAAGTCTCAATGAATCTCCTCAAGGCTGTGCTAGTGAGCCACATGTTACCTAGCTCATTGGTGTCCTTATTGAATGCATACTGTATCTCACCTTTAAATACAATGGGTATCATCTTTCTACCAACTATGCACTTTTTGGGAGACAATGACAAGGACTGAAAATAGAACAAGTGAGAAGACATCAGCACCTTTGGTCTATTTCATAACCCGTCATGACATTTGTGCCTTGTCCCAAACATTCACATGAATTATATGAACAAATTGCTGAACCAAGCAGTTATAAACTATGGAAGGTGTTTTGTGGCAATATTCAATAAATATTTATCATTTGTATACTGCTGGTATCATTTTAATTGTAATTTTAAATGATTTAAATAGCACTTAAATAATTAAAACAATCATTTGCATGACATATTTATAAATAATTTAAATGGGATTTTAAATTGTGATTAAATAATTATTTAAATGACATAATTATTTGTTGAATATTGTCATAAAACACCCTCCATAATAAACACACACATTAATACAATGCAAAATGCTGCAAAAACGAGTTATGACAATTTAACTGCATATGTAACACCTCTTTAAAGATTAAAGAGTAGACATACTAATAAAAACATAAAGGCACTGCTATGCCTACAACAAATTGCCTGGAGTGTCTCTGAAGCAACATATGACCCTGCTAGGTACAAGTACATTTATTTATTGTGTTGTTTTGCATTTATAACAGAACATGGCAATGGCTGATTAGTCAAAGAGGCATGGTTATGAGCTATTCCCATAATTTAAGTTTCCTTCTTCATTTTGCTTGACAGTGTGCATTGAGATTCATGAGGTAGTTGTCAGTCCGAACAGCCAAGTAAAAATGGGAGATGCATTTAAAACACTGGTCTACACATTTCAAAAAGCCTGAAGAAACGTTTTGAGTGAATCGTGACACATTTGCATGACTTGTATGACTAGCACAATAGTGGATATCCTTTCATTGTAACAACGGCCGCTCTTCTGGGGAAGGCCTAGGTCATGTCATCCAGAATAGGTCAGCTGAATAATTAGTGTAGGGTTCACCACAATGACATGGAGCACAACAAAGGCACTATAGAGTTACCACACGGGTGATTGCACCAAAAAAAACTGAAATTCTGCCTCACGCTCTGCTTAAATATCCCCCCATAGGTGTGTTTTTGCACCACATAACAGCACTGCAGGAACCTGGACACCAGAGCGTGAAGGTGTGGTGTAGAGCCAGGTAGCTGATGAAATTTCACTCTGAAGAGAAATACAGGAAATATAAGAAATGTTTAACACAAGAAAGGCAGCAAAGCCTAAAGCACTGTGACTGCTGCCAGGTTCTCTACCGCACAAGCATTACCCTTTATTCCGCTACCTTAAACATTCATGTTGCAAGTGCAGTTGCCATACCAGACAAATCGGGATTTATACTTCCACCAGAAAATACAAGCTGAGGTTTCTTTATAACCTCATCCATCAGAATATACAGGCGGATGCTTTTCGAATAACTAAAAACTAATAACACAAATTAAACTATAACACCACCTGATTTAGGCAATAATGCTAATCTTGAATTAGAGGGGGGTGGGGGATAAAACGATTTTATCAACAAATTCGAAGTTACAGTTTAGGACGATGTGTTTTTATGAAAATCGATTTTATTACTTATTTTACACGCGAGCATCAAAAGCGGAACTAATGCGACACACCGCTCTTCACGGGTAAATTAGCGCGGCGCATGCAAACACTGTATCGTATTCACAAACAACGCGGCAATGGTTCGGTTTTGCGCCGTCGGACAGAGACTAAACAAGCCCTCGTTGCAAAGTCTGTTTAAAAACTCTTGCGACCAAAGGAAGCAGCACCACTATTTTTTTCAGCACCTAAAGCAGAGGCACACAGCGGAGTGGGAGAAGTGCAGCTCTCAGCGAAATGAAAATACCCGCAGCACCAGCACAACATCCAAAGTTAAGCTAGCAACCGTCCCTGACACGTTTTCGAACTGTGTGCCATATGATAAGAATGGGGCACGGGGGAAGGCGATAACAAACACTGTCGCGATGTATTTTCAAAAGACATGGTGCCCATACATACCATGGAAAAGCCTGGATTCATTAACATGCTAAAACTTTTTACAAGGTTCTAAAAGTGTTTACAATGGCGTGGTCTGCCATCCCACAAGCATCATTTCTGGCATGTCAGATTTTTAACTTTAGAGGTAAAGTGCAAACAAAACAAAGTTAAAACTTGTTTTGAACCATTTATTTGTCATCTGTAGTTTGATTTTAAGTAGAGGAGGAGAAAATCGATTAAAATTGAAAATTATAGTCAAAATTTAGTAGAAGAGCACCACCTGAATCGTAGCAGTGCCAGCGATGAATCTGTTTAACGACAATGCAATGTCCACATTTCTGCGAAATCAAAAAGGAAACAAACACAGCTGTCATTGGATAGGTTCCTTGTTAAAGTCATACAAAAAGAAAAAGATTCCAGTAAGCCAACAGAGAGCAGTGATTCCATTATATAAAGTGAAAATCAACAAACTGTTTACAAAATAACCCTCTTTTCCTCTCTCTCGTCTCCCTCACACCATCCACGACTCTTTTCAAAGGTGAAGGGTACATTAATTTGTTTTACAGATATTTTACTTTATATTTTGTATGAATCATTTTTATATGAATATTTTAGGGTTGTGGAACGAATCATCTGAGTTTCTATTATTTCTTAAGGGAAAATTTGGCAAGGATACAACCAATGTATCCTTGATATTAGGGGTGGGGCAAAAATGACATCAGGGGATCTTTATCGTCCTCTGAATTTCGGTTCTTTAGTATTGTAACTGGTATTTGGCAATGGAAGATAACATAAATGGATAAACAAGAACAGTCAACTATGCATACTGAGAAACACCCAGAATTTGTTGTCACTTTAACTAACATTCAATTAGTTGTCATTTACATTTTCTCAGCATGCCAGTAACATGACAGATATCCCTGAATATTAGTAAAGGAGGATGATAGGCCTGATCTGATTAGCCACAACATGGCTTATACTTTATAAAGGGATGCAAGTCGCTCAGGATAAGAATCCATTCTGTAGCTGGCTAACATGCAAACAAAAGTTACGATTTGGAGGATGAACAGTGCCTGTAATAACAACATGAGAAATTAGCTTTATTTAAGGGTGTAAAGATGCACTGATGCATAGTGATAAATCAGTTGAGTGTCTATTTGATTGCATTGATCTACAATATAACATCAGAATTGGTTATAAATGATTTTGGGGGCAAAATCCTCTTTATGGATACTCCTGCCTCTGGGTTGCATGCTCTTATGTTCATAGACTGCAAGGAGATGTGCAAAGTAGCAGCACTGGCATGCAAATTTCCAAAACAATCTGTGTATCTGAAATTGCATTTTTGTTCGTTATGTCATAGGTGAAATACAGTATGTTGTCAGGATAAGTTCCTGCCATGCCAACAGGTGTTGCTGGTCACTCTTTTCTTAGTGTTTGATTAGTCAATAAGGGGGCAAGTGTGACAGATAGTGACCTCACCGAGTCCAAATGCATACATATTCTTCTCATGCATACATACTTTACAGCATGTACTGTATTAACGGTCGAATAGCAAGCTTCTGACATAATTCAGTACCTACTATGTAAGTATCCAATTTTGGACACACCCTTAGGATGGCAGGGCAGGCTTGTTAATATTCATAAAGGAAGCACTACTTCATAATCTTTGCACCATGGCACTTTGGAAAACACCCTTCATTTGTAGCACAAAAAAGTAATTCTTTTTACAGTGGTACCTCGGTTCTCTAACTCACTAAAACTCGAATTTCGTGAAAGTCAAACAAACCAGTTTGACCTAGAACTCATTCTGAATATCAGAAGTCAAACCGTGAATGCTGACCTAATATACTGTATATTGAATGTGCCAGGAAATGAGTCATACTACAATGAATTACTTGAATGCCTTCTTCACAGACTGGACGATTAACCAAATAAAGCAGCACAACATTACAGTAACTACCAATAAATAAACCACTAACTTATGTGTGTTATTAGAGCATTTATGTAATTTATTTAAACTTTATTTTACCAGGTAAATTAACTGAAAACCAGTTCTCACTGCTTTACGTGATATTCGGGAGAAATAGCAGATTACGCACCGGAACTGCCTGGGATACAAACATGCATGCAAATAAACTCTTCAGCCAAAAAGGGCAAAGGTGTGTCATCATGGAGGCGGTTCCAGTTTCTGCAGCCGGGTGAGAGGTTGCAGTGCATCTAACCATTATGCATTGCGTCAGGATCAGAATGCGTTGCTTTAAGAAAGCGCTGTAAGCAAGTCGAACGCACCCAATAACTGAACAGGGAAACAAACTGAAATGCGGACTTAATACAGAGGACTAATGACAAAAACCAAAAACAGCTGATCACATGGGGATCCCACACGAGGTTAACGAGGGGGCGTGATCAGCAATTAATTGGTTTTCCATTATTTCTAATGGGAAAAATTTGATCAGAACTTTAACTTTTTAGCATTCGATCCGGAGTCTGGAACGGATTAAGTTCAAGAACCGAGGTACCGAGTTCACACATTGGTATCAGCTAATATCTGTTAAAAAGGAAGACACTGACATTGGTTTGAAGTGTCTTGCCTGATATTGCGCACTGAAAACTTAAACTTTCTTAATATTCCAAGTTATTAGCACCAGAATTAAACATGGAATTACTAAATTATTGGAAAAGATCATCTATTTTCTGTAGTGGAGGATGAGGGATCTTGTTGGGATCTTGTAAGAGGTCTCAATATACCGGCCCACGATATATTTATGATTCATTATTACATCTCTAGACCATAGATTCAAGGGTGCAAATTGGAGAGGACCCTGAGCTATGCACTCTAGAGGCCGTCTGCTGATCTCAACCTTCTATTTTTTACATAAATGCATAAATACATAAATCAAATGTCCATGACAAACCATTTCCATCCATCCATACATCCATCTATTTTCTGTAACCACTTATCCTATTCAGGGTCATGGGGGGTCCAGGAACAACCCAAGATGGGGTGTCAAGCTGTCACAGGATTGATTTATATATAATTTTAGTTAAAATATGATATTATATAAAATATTATAAATCTTAAATTTTGCCAGTTGATCCCCAATTTATTTGTTAATTGATCCCCCTTTGGCAGAAGCACAATGGGGGATCAAAAGCACTTCCACCCCCTCCCTGAATAGTAAGTATCACTGCTGGCACCCTGTGCTTTGATTAGCATATTACTGATATTCCATAATTTTTAATTCCCTCTCATTTCTCTTTCGGGTCCAAAAATTTGCTCAAATGGCCCACTTAGGGGCCGCCCTACCCATGTCAGCCTAGAGCCCTAAAAGAAGTTAGCCCGCCCCTCACTAAATTATCATATTTCTATAATTTGTTCCTTGGTGAGACAAAGTACTAGGCTTAACACACACATCACAGGCTAGGAAGAAAGCAGATGCAGCAATGCAGCTATTAATGTTTTCAGGGTCATACTGTTCTTATTGTGGTGTTTTTAACTATACTAAATGGAAAGAAGGTAAATCAAGAGATTTTAGAATACACTAGAGAATCCAAGGCAGTCTACCTACTTGTTGGTGTCTCTTCACTTTACAGACAAAGCGGAACACAAGAACAACAACCCAGTAGTAGAGGTGACCGATATATCGGGCCAATATTTAGCATTTTTTCACTTATCAGCATCGGCCGATATCCGAGTGCACTACGCCGATTTACAGACAGGCACATCTGCAGACAGCCCACTGTTATTGTTGTTGTGAAACACGTAACCCATGATGCCTTGTGCAGGACCACAGCCAGAAGTTTTGGAAGAGTCCTGGGAGAAAACGTTAAGGCTTAAATTCTCATCTTTCAATGACCTATGTATTTAACTGGTTTGCTATGAAATGTTGCTTTAAAAGAAAACGCGATCCCTGTTGAAAGAGAACGCAAATTACGCTGTCAGGAACTGGGGTAATGATAATGAGCCTTCAACCAACTGTAGCTTACAGGTAACGTTTAGGATCATTGATTCTGACAGTTTTGTGCGCTTGTAGGTGGGCTCACATACGTTTTATCATTTAATCGTTAAAAATCATTTCAATTGTTAACATTTTAATTGTTACCATATTAGCCCGATGTTATCAGTTCTGTTTTTTTTTTCTTGTGTCGGAGAGTTTCACTGTGAGTGTGGGGCAGAGCAGACAGCTCCCAAACACTGCAGCATGTGTGAGACTTGCGTTACTCTGCCTTAAACCTGTCTATCCTTTATACGGGCTTATATGTCGACAACGTCACAATCACTAGGGGCTTATGTTGTCCTTGCATACAAGGCTACAGTATGTAATACGACAGTTATCTTATTTTCTGCTATCGCTAGATTCTGATTGTGAATTTGGCTTGTAAGCTATCTGTCTGCTAACAACATAAACAACATGTTAGTGAAAGGTTTTGGACCTTGTACACTACTCATACCATGATGCACTTAGTTAATAGTGTTTTTTTTTCCTTTCAAAATGCATTACAGTGTAATTGTGCAAGGAATACTGGAATTGTGGAAGGAATTGAAGATGAAGGCACTATAATAAAATGCTAACCTTGCATTTTTTATTCTGTTTTAGTTATTGCTGTCTGATGGCTGAATAAAAATCTAATCCTGTATGACAGCATTTCATCAGTCCAACACCATGAAAAGTGAGGTGCAATATCTGCAGCAGGCTGGTGAGCTTGAGAGCTGAAAAAGAAGTTTGCTGCTAAAGAAATTCTGATGCTGCTATTTTTATTGTTTATATGTTATTTATATGTTTACATTTAAGTTGTTTACAAGTTGCATTGTGTTTTTGTTATTCAAGTTTATATTTAAATTTAAGTCAGTATTCAATAAAGGCTAAGTTGAGAAATTTTGTGTATTGTTTGTTATTATTAGTGTGATATTTTATCATGCAAATATAGCGGAAAACATCCAATTTTCAGCCAAAAAATATCAGCAGCATATATCGGCCATCGGTTGACCCTGCGTCCTAAATATCAGCATCGACTATTGAAAAGCCCATATCGGTCAACCTTTACCCAGCAGTATATGACAAATTTGCGATGAAGTAAAGCATCTGTTAATAAAAGTACAAAGAGGGTAGTCAGAATGACAGCATTGTATTCCCTTGGACAGCTCCGTCACCTGCATAATCTGTACCTCTTGCATACTCACCAACCTGTATAATTTCCAAAAGTACTGGGTGGATCAACTGGAAATGTAAAAACCAAATACATATGCTTTTACCTAAATGTTGTGAGTCCTAGATGCCAGGCAAGAATTTTAATGAATTCATCAAACAAGAAAAGGGGGTTGGGCCTTCAGTGATTTTGGCAGTAAAAAAAATGTGGAACATCTTTAACTTGTGGAACACCTTTTACCTCCGATCGTAGCTGAAATCCATAGAAACCCCTTTTATTTTGAAAATGGAAGCATAGAGGTAGCCTACATTTGGTCATTCTCCCAAACATGAGAATCCATCGACAGAAATGAAATGTTAGAGTGAAATACAATATTTACATTTTATGCAGAGCAATTGTCATTACCTTATTAGGTATGCCTATATCCTCCTGAGACCCCACACATTCATTTATGTCTATTGTAGTGAACATTTTATTTTTGCATCCATCTTTTCACTGATGTTAGGAAATGTCATTCTTGAATAATTCAGGGCTCCAGACTAGGGGTGGGCACAATACCTTTAACATTGTTTTTTTAATTTTTTTTATTTTTTATAAACCCTCCACCACCCCCCCTCTGCGGAGGACTACTTTATATGAATTAATTTATTTTTCATTGACTTAT
>JAABNY020000002.1:20330542-20344632 GCA_015164015.2 Brevimyrus niger | reverse complement strand
GGTCTCTGTCAGGAAGCTGATCCCACGCGTGGATGAAAGGCCTCGTGATTGCGAGATGGGCGACCCACCGGCAGCGGCAGGGAGGCGCGATTCTCGAAAGTTCCGGAATTCTCCCCTAAAAACGTGCAGAAGCTCTTTTATGCTCCATTACTATAATTTGCAAAAAAAAAAACCCTCCACATCCGCATGAATTATGGAGGGAAGGATCTACGTTTTGCTCATTAATTATGCCGGAGATTAACAGCGATTCCAAGACTGTAGTGATGAATGAATAACATACAACTATACTGTGCTACCATGAATATTAAGATTAGATCATTTTCTGTATCACAACAGCAGCGCGAGCACAGCCATACGGGCCTTAAAGGCCTCACTGCTGAAGAGCGGCTCGAACCGCCTGCCTGAGCAGCCTGATGGATGGGTCAGAGTGTTCAGTCCACTGCCTAGATCCGTTACAGGGTCAGTAAAACCTGGCATTTCTGCGGTTAGCCAATCCGGTTAGCTGCACCGTGGCAAGATCTTCAGTTTAAAATCTGACGACGGTGATCTGGCGGGTTCGGACGCGCGTATCGGTGACGCCGTAAGTGATGTGACTCTTCGCGGTGGCTGACGGCCTGTTCCGGCGTCCTCGGGTAGCATGCCTGCACGTCACCTCTGCACACAGGCCCGGACATACTTAGCGTCATGCTGGTCCATGGTCACGTCCATGGGATGGAGATGAGACTGGGGAGGTGGAAATGACATCACGCAGAGTTTTCCGGAACGTTGCGCCCCCCACCCCCCAAAAAAAAGAAACATCTTCTCTTTTTGATAGAAATGTGTTGTAGTGGAATGAGGTGTTGCCTCCCCCCCCACCCAAAAAAATAAAAAAATAAATAAACATCTTTCCTTTCTGATGGAAACTTGTAGTAATGGAATGAGGTGGCAATTTGGTTATAAATAAGTTATCTCACCTCCATGTGCCTGATAGAGGCTTTCCATGGGGCCTGTGCGTGCTTCCTGTGGCGAAGCTGCTCCGATACTGAGCAATATCAGGCTGATCAGCCTGACTGCACTCGTCCTCATAACCCCCGACTTAAAAGGTTCACACCGGGGAATCAAATTTTAATTCTCGCTCAGATGGTCATGGAAAGTTGCCGCTTCGTGCTCATGAATGTTGTCGTATTTTTACTGATTCACCATGGGTCAGGGGGGGGGGGGGTTGAGTGGGGCACAACGCCCAGCCAAGAAAGCGAGTTCTGGGGGCTGATGGGATATTTCCTGTTGGACTTCTCTGGGGGGGGGGCGGGGAGACAGCAAGTGAGGGGGACTGCAAGGCTGCTGGGTGCCAGGTGTAGGCCTCTTCACTTTGGAAATGCCCCATGTGCTTCATAGAGTTAAGGTTACCCTGACTCCCACCGCAAGTCGCGGCCTAGTCTGTTGATCTGTCCATCAATCTAAGGGGCATTTGCTATATAAAATCGCACAAAAATAGAAAAAATATGCAAGAGAAACAGGAGATTTTAGTGTCTTGTGCTGCCTGGAATATACTATAAGCCAACTGAACCTTGACCAAGATAAGTAGTTGGAATGAATGGATGGATGGAAGGAAGGAAGGAAGGAAGGAAGGAAGGAAGGAAGGATGGATGGATGGATGGTAGAAACTGTTCATAAATTCATCTGAGCAAAAACTCTGGTACCCATCCCTTCTCCTCTTGTTCCTCTTATCTTACATTTGGTGTTAGGTTTCACCATTTATGTTCACCTGTGTGGTGCCTTCCTCTCCCAGCCCGGAACCCCGTTATGTCCAGACCGGGAAACCTGTCCCTGATGAATCCCGGTCCATTAGGCGGTTGTGTTTGCCGGCGTTTCTCACGATTACATAAATATCCACGGAGCCGGAATTAAAAAACGATCCTGCCTCCCGACCAGTGTAGAGGAGAAGTGTGTCGCCATTGTGTGGAAATGACATGTATGTGTGTCAGTTGACACACTGAGACAATGACTTATGACTAATGACGGGACAAATGAGGCTTTAAAGCACACAGTGGGTGGGATAATTGTAAGCTGTCAGTCACCGATTGGATTTATCCACTTCCCAATGGCTGCTTCCCATTGGCTGATTTTCCGGTTCACATTGAGTTAAACCGGCTGATGACTGACAGCTTGCGTTTTAATAAAAACCCATACAGCCGCAACGGAGAACACCAAACGAGGTCTCTGGAGCTTATTTACTTTCCGTGGGGTGGAGAGATTTGCAGCGATGGTCCAAACCTCGGCCCAGGTGCATCTGACACTGAAAATCGTCATGGTGATTTGAAGAGCTCGTCACGGGGAAATGAGGGGAATTTATGTAAGACCCAGACAAATCAGTGGAGGTGCGTGTTGGGGGGACGGTGGGGGGGGTGGGTTGTCCTTCTCGCCCTCCCGCCATAAGTAATGACCTTCGGTAATCGGCCACTGACCAGCGAGGGAGTCGCCACGCTGAGCTCAATTCATTTTTCATCCCTGCTGTTCCCAGTCTCGCTGGTCTAGTGGGTTCACTTAAGTTTTTTCCCCTTACCTTAGTCTCATACTTAAGGAATCCCTTAAAGTTTCCTTAACAGTTACACAAAAGACCTTAACCAAAGAAAGAAAAAAGACTTAAGGTACCTCAGACTGTATCTTGACCGTAACATGGCAATAAATTAACAAAATGAACACATCCTGAGAAGAGTATCCTGTGACTGAGTAACCAATGAATATGATTAATGATGATCAATCAACCTGACCAACATAAAAAAAAAATCAATTTATGATTTTATTTATATAGCCCGTGACATGTTTGTAATGCATTATTAAATCTGCCTAGCAGATTGATCTTCCGATTTCACAGAATAAACAAAAAAACAATGTAACAATATCCCCCTGATAAGTGCTGGCAAGTTTCACCCTGAGCACTGGAATGAATTTTCCCATGTAGAAATATGGAGCCTCATGCAAAAATGCATTTAATGTAACTGGAGATACAACAATAATTCTATCCGCTCATTTTTTTCTAGACTACTTCTCTTTTCCCGGTACCTCAGCGTATCTTCCAAGTTAGCACCAGTGCTTGTCGTCAACCTTTCAGCAAAGTTTATTGCTAAATGCCTCACTCAGTAGTGCTTAGTCGAGCGTAAAGTACCTACTCATGTACACCAGGGGGAACAATCAACCTTTTTCATTAAATAATGATGCTTTGGGGACAAAATTTGGCTTTTTAAACGGTATTTATATTCGACAGACAAATAATACGTTTCATTTCATCACTGTCATTAAATGCATATTTAAATCATGTTGTTTTAATTACCGCCATGCAAATAAGGCAATATTCTCGTCAACATTTCTGTCAACAAAATTAACACTAGAGGCAATAACTGGTATAAAGAGCAGCCGTGAGGACAAGCAAATAAATGGTCTCCATGGGAACTACAGTTTTACTGCCATAAAATGTTTTTCATTGAGTAAATCAGTTAATTTTTTTAGTTAACTATGGAAACCTTTTAAGAAATTCTTTCTCACCCTTTAAAAATAAATCCCTCTACTAAGGAGCAAGCTTAAAGTGTTTTGTGCAGCCGTCCCCTAGTTAGCATAAGTACTTTAATTTATTCTCATACCTAAACAAAATACTTATTTTATCTGATTACTCAATTAATCATAAAAAAACAATAGAAAGTATCATCATTTCATTTTTTCATATCTGGAAGAATGTACAGTATAGAAAAGTAGCCAAGTCCAAAGAAAAGAGAAAACAGAGAGTAGTCACTCATCTGAAGTAAAGGAAATAGTCATTCCCCAGCACATATTACACAGCTCATACATAAGTGTGGGATGGAGAAGCACAGCAGGTGTTTTAGGGAGCTTTCTTGGCAGCTGCATGCTGCCAAACATGGATTAGGTCAAACTTCCTAAACAGAAGCCAAAGGAAAGCTACATTACAAAATGGTAGCAAAAATAAATCTACTATTATATTTTTGTTGCTTAGCAGATTTTTTTAATAATAGCAAGGTTTGTAACTTATCAGTTTATGTGGCTATAGTTTTCACTGTGATTTATGTTCTTTACTGAGGGGTACAACAGTTTCTCCAGGGATTTGGACCTAGAAATTGTACAATTATATTTATATTCATCTACTTGCATGAAGCTCTTTTACATAGCAACCTACAGAAATCACAGAGCTAAAGAAAAAATACAAAAATGCTACACAGTACAGAAAGTGTGTGGATGATATTCCAGAGATAAATACCACCTGTATACTGAAAGTGTATTAAAACAAAGCTGACACTGTCACAAAAAACTAACTACAAGGTAATGTAACAATATGCTGATACATGAAACTACACTGTAAATTCCTATGCAGAATTATAACTATTACATTAAAAATCCAGGTGCCAAGTACAGAGGCGAGTCTCTAATCAGTGCCAAAAAACAGCAGTGGACTAGAGTAGCCAGCTTTTCACATCCCACAGATCCAAACTTGCCAGGACTTCAACCCTGTTATGAGAGAAAATGTCCTTCCCTTAAAAATCTCACAAGGATCCTGATAAAATTCTGGGTAAAAATGTGGTGCTGGTATAACTAATAATTATATTTGGCCATCATCCTAAATCTCTGCAGAACCATTAAGGCTGGTAAATTTAATTGAGCTGTTAATAGAAATCTGCTTCACAAATTGTAATATAAATGTATCTGATGCTTCAGCACACACTCCATAACAAAGCCTCTGTGACTGTATTTGTGAATACTGAAAAGATTTGCCTTTAATGGTTTTACAATCAGAGCTTGCCTCTATGGAGGCATGGTTTATAATGTAGTCACTGGATGAAGTTATTCAGCACCCTCTGCATATGCAAATAAGCAAAAAATAAGGTCTTTACAGGCACTCCTAAAAAATGCAAATGAATTCTGACATCTCAACTCATCTCAATGTACTTCTAAGGAGGTACTATAAAAAAATAAAGGATCAGCTGTTAAACTGAACATATTTCATGTTTTACCCCTCACTTACTGTATACTCATTATTGATAATGGTGCAAACTAACGAGAGAATTGATTGAGTTAGTGTAGAGCTGGAGAGCACAACCAAAGAATTAATCAGTAAGGGAGCAGCCCCGGATCTATTGTGAGGAGACGGTTTGGCTTCGAAAGGTCAGACAAACAGCAAAACACGGTCATGTATGCTGGAAAAACTGAAGCTAGCAGTATTATAAATTTATTCCATCATCTCAAAAACCAGTATGATGTTCAGTACAAAGAATGCATCAAAATCCGTATTGCTCAAAGCAAGCATTAGCATCTTCATTTTCACAAGGTGCACTTTACAAAAAAGACAGTGGTAAGTGGAAAGAGGTTATGGCTATGGATACCTAACACACAGCAAAGAATATGGCCCCCATCGATAAAGTGCTTCAAACTATCAAACAAATTTAATAGCATCAATATATATGGAATATTACTACAATGACCTAAAACAGTGAGATGCTGTTTTTTAGCCATATTACCCAGCCATAGGTATAAGTAAGGCAAATAGCAAACTTACACACTGACAAAGAATCAACTAGGCATAAGTGCTGCTAGACTGAGCACCCAATGAAGGCCCAAGTACAAGTATAAGCAGTAGTGGAGCGGACCTACTTTATCAGATGATCTAAACAGGAAATAAACAGAAAATTAGTCAATTATGCATGCTTAGCTCTATGTATTAGCTTAAGTAAAAATAAAGAATCCAGGGGATTGCAGGTCTTTGCAAAAGAATATTACCAAACTCTAAGCCATGTTGCACCTTTGTAGCTACAGGGTTGGATCCATCATTGCATATACAACATCTGGCTGTTCTTGTTTCTGGGTTCCTTTTCATAAAAGTTCAGAAATGTTCAGAAAGAGAAAGTAAAGTAAAAAGTAAAAACTTTCAGCATGTTAATGAATCCCGACATTTCCATTGTATGTACAGTATGGGCACCTTCCCCTGTGCCCCATTCTTATCATATAGCACACAGTTGAAAAACATGTCAGGAACGGTTGCTTGCTTAATTTTGAATGTTGTGCTGGTGCTGCAGGTTTTTTAATTTCACTGGGAGCTGCACTTCTCCCACTCCGCTGTGTGCCTCTGCTTTAGGTGCTGGAATAAATTGGTTGTGCTGCTTCCTTTGGGTGCAACAGTTTTTAAACAGACTTTGCAACGAGAACTTGTTTAGTCTCTATCCGAAGGCACAAAACCGAACCATTGTTTGTGAATCTGCTAGAGTGTTTGGGTGCGGCGCGCTGATTTACCCGTGAACAACGGTGCATTGCATTAATTCCGCTTTTGGCGCTCGTGTGTAAAATAAGTAATAAAATCGATTTTCATAAAAACACATCGAAAACGTCAAATTAATCAATAAAAATTGATTTATCACCAACCTCTAGTCTAAATATATGTATTCGGTTAGTGTAAACATGCATGATGCTATCACAGCGAATGTGAGGCTGAGACTGAAGCATTACCATTTGTTTCCGCTGAGAGACATGCCTCGTGACTAATTTTCCCACGCATACAAGTTATCTTACATCGGCGTTCATGGATTGACTTCTGAGATTCAGATTGAGTTCTAGGTATTTTTTTTTTCAAACTGGTTGGTTCGACTTTTAAGAAATTCAAGTTCAAATGTGTTTGAGAACTGAAGTACCACTGTATTTGGAATTTTGATAAGTGTCATCTGATAGGATCTAAGAAAATGTTTTGTGTAGTATCACATAAAAAACTTAGCAATGAAGAGAACAAACAAAGAAATTGCCAAGAACCCCTATATCTACAATGTAGCCAACGCCTGGTAAAGAAAAAATGCAATCACTAGCAGTCGGAGATTACCAGGGCCACTAACAAGAAGTGAACAATCAAACTAAAGTTACCTTGAGACCACAGGAGCATCTGTGACTTTGGAGCAGGACATGTAGCCCAGATAATTCTATAGCTGTCCCAGGGGTCAAAAGCATGAGCACTGAAGCATTGATTGTGCTTGTCCCAGAGTCCCTGCTTAGATGAACCCCTGCCCCCAAAACAGTTTGCTTATGCAGTCTGTCATCATTGACTCAATTGGTTATGCAGTCCACAAGAACAGGAAATATCCACATCAGTGGCAGTCTCAAGAGTACCCTTGTCAAGTTCCTAAAACTACGCAGAGGCTGCACCCCATTAATTATATGTCAGGCACAGGACACCACTTAGGGTACAATTTAAATTGTGCTTATCCTATAGGGAGTTTGTGGTTTATATAAAAAAATAACTTTACAATAAATATGTAAAATCACAAGTTGAAGATAGGCAAGTGTTTTGCTTTCTCACTGGTAAACCATAGTAGAGGGAGGTGGAAAATAAAACCTCCTCCACTCTGATTGTCAACATAGTCAGCACATAAAGCAATACACTGAGCCCATTGCTGGACTCCGTGTTCACATATGATTGTGTGGATACATTACTTCAACAATTTTTACATTTTTGGGTCTGATCACAAACATAAAGTCAACCTACAAGGACGAGACTAAGTCGCCTAATATCAGCAACACAAAGGAGATGATCGTTATAGAGCTGGGCGATAAATCGATTTAATCGATTCATTCAAATTTACAGTTCAGGACGATGTGTTTTCAGGAAAATCGATTTTTTTAAAACTTTTTTTACACACAAGCGACAAAAGCGGAACTAACGCAACGCACCATTCTTCGCGGGTAAATTAACACTGTAGCAGATTCACTAACAACATGGCAATGACAGGGGAAAAGCTGGCATTTGTGCCCAAGAAAGGTGTTGCTACATCTGTAATATGGAATTGGTTCGGTTTTGCGCCGTCGGACACAGACCAAACAAGTCCTCGTCGCAAAGACTTCAAAAACTGTTGCAACCAAAGGAAGCAGGGCGACTAATTTATTCCAGCACGTGAAGTAGAGGCATGCAGCAGAGTGGGAGAAGTGCCGCTCCCAGCGAAATGAAAATAGCCGCAGCACCAGCACAACAAAGTTAAGCAAGCAACTGTCCCTGACACATTTTCAAACTATGTGCCATATGATAAGAATGGGGCACAATGGAAGGCGATAGCAAACACTGTCGCAATGTATAGTGCAAAAGACATGGTGCCCATACATGCTGTGGAAAAGCTGGGATTCATTAACATGCTAAAAGTTTAAGACCGAAGTATGTGCTTCATTTTTCTTAACACTGGTAATTTTTCAAAAGCTTTCTTTTGCACTATGTCAAGCCCAATGGCATAAAATATGTACTTAATACTAAGCTGAAATGATAAAATTGTGTTTTTTTTTCTATTATTATTACAAGGGGAAATCAATTAAAATCGGAAATCGAATTTTTGGTGAAAAGATTGAACTGACTGAGATTTAATTTTTAGGCCATATCGCCCAGCTCTAGATCATTAATTTCAGGAAGCAGGAGGCAGACCACTGGCAAGGAGACTGTGAAAAGGATCAGCAGGTTCAAGCTCCTATGAGTCACCATCACAAACAACCTCATGTGATCAATATACATCTGCAGCAATCAAGGACACTCACGATCTTCTATACTTCTACTGACACTTGAAGAAAGTCCAAATTTCACCAACAGTCCTCACCAACTTCTATGGATGTATTAAAATGTCACTATTCAACTGCTCAGCTGAGGACTGTAGAACACCAAGCAGATTGATGAAAACTTTTTACATCATCTCCAAGATATAGCTGCCTTCACTTCTGGATATTTTCACTACTGGCCGCCTCAGAAATGCTGACGACATCATCACGGACTTGGCACCCTGCACAGTCACTTTCCCCCTCTTCCTTCTGGCAGATGGCACAAAAACACCAGCAAGTAAACCAAAAAGGTTGAGAAAGTTTTCTGCGGCAAGTCATAAGGTTAATCAACAGCTGCTAATTATAAGATATTGCAAAATTAACTGCTGATCACTTGCACATTTAATTTATCATCACCGTTCCCATTTCCCATCTGTTCTTACGGTACATTTTTAATGTTATTGTGTGTTATTTATGGTTTGTGTTACTGTTAGTACTGTCATTATTGTCTGATGCAGCTCTTATTGATATTCTTTGTTAATGTGGTGTGCAGGAGGCATGTATCTCATTGTCAGTACATATGACTATCAACTTTTGCTTGACCGGTTACATCATCTTTGTCTAGGGACCCAACATGATACTGAGCTCCTGTCATACCCTCATGTGCTTCGGTTTAGTCTACAAGAAGTCATCAGCACTCCCCCTCACCAGAATACTAATCAGAATATTGTTTTTAGCTATGGCTCATTGACTGTGTGGATATTTAAACCCCCATGCTTTTACCATAGCTGCAAAGTCTTCATTCTCATTCCCAAGCAAACGGAGCATTAATCTGATTCATCATAGATAACTTTCTTTCTGTGTGTGAGGCATTTTTTGAATTACTCTTTAATCACTAATTATGACTATTGGGTTTGAGTTTTGGATCTTGGAAATAAATACACTATCTTGAAAATAAGATACACCTGGATCTAAATCTGGTTAAAACCTTCCATAATTACAGTTTCTGTAAAGTGCAGAGTCTGCCTCCTTTGATGAGTCAAAAACATATTGTACCGTGATCTCAAGGAAGAAATTAATCAATGGCAACAACCAAGACGATTTGTGATCCAGTCACTCAAACCGCTTGCTGAGGTGGTCTGGGATACACTTGACTACGTACTGTGTCTTATGTAATATGCGTCTGAGTCCGCGACACGGGCTTCACAATAACTGTGCACAGGGCATTAACGAAATATAAACACATGCACACCTTGGCGACACATGATGACACACATGTAAACGGCAATGCGTCGCGGCCGTCTACTCGTGATCGGATTTTGAGCGTAAGCAAGACTATAAATGTGTGTAATATACAGCTTGACAATGTCAAATAAGTTCATTTCATGTACTGTCTGATAAAGGAACATTGGCTTATAAGATGGATTTTTTTTAAAGAGCAGCCAACTTTCAAAAATTGCATAAAACAAGGCAATTTCTTTTAGTTTTTATGGCAACATTCAGATGATGGTTTAAATTTTTTATATAAAGACAAAACGTAATCTGAGTTCTCCAGTAACAATTACTCGTTAATTTACACCCCCATCTTCACCTACGGCTGTTAAATGTATATGGTATCATGTATACTGTATATACATAATTAATTTCAGTCGTACTCATAATGCCACAACCTAAACAACACAACTATATCAAAACTAAGTCTGCATTGTTACTTACCTAGCACGTACAGTACTGTCGACCAGATGGAGTTAACAAGTTACTGTAGTTAGTTGACTCGGCATGCATTAGCGCCCATACCCGTATACTGTTTCCTGATAAAGCAACTGTATTTGATCAGAAATTTCAGACCTACGGCGGTTAAGAGATTTCCTTGGCTAACTCAGCAATAGTAAAAGTAAAGTTATTTACTAGGTTCAGCTGTATATAACAGATCTGGAGTAAGTAACGTCGCTTGTGCTGTAAGTGGGTCGAGTAACGCACAAGCGCGCGGGTCTGCCGTAGCCTCACTCGCGCTAATACCCTAACATACAAAATCCCGCGTGGCCTAGCATCATTAGCCATTCCGGCTCTGAAATAGCGACGATGAGCCTCTCGTCCATTCTAGCTGCGTAGCTACAACATAGCAGCTGCTTATTACCACTCAGTTAGTAGTGCCTTATCTCACAAATATTGAATTTTGCTGATTTTTGTTAAATGGTGAAACCCAGTCTACAATGCCTCAGCGTTTACTCCTTCGGAGAAAAAAAATGGACTAGAATGTCAATTGAGTGATAGGGCGCACACAAAAATGTATATACAGAATAGTGTTGCAAATAATTAATACACTAGCCTCATTAATTTACCATTTGAATGTGAGTGTGGTGGTGGCTCATTTTCTTACTGTTGCTTTTACACCGTCTGCAGGTTTAAATCTCACCTCATTTTATGTTGTGTGGGCTTCCATACATTTCCAAAGACATGCAGTTATGTTAATTGGCATCTCTGCAACCCCCCAAGGATACTGTTTCAAAGCCATGTTTAATTATCTTTTTGGTTTGAAATTGAAACCATCATTTAATAATGATTTTCACATCCTTGGTGACAGATATAATTAAAAGTCTAAAAAGTGGTTATTAGCCCAAAATTCTTTCCTAATTGCAGAATTAATGTCTTCCTGTTAACAACATAATATGTCAGGTTCATTTACTCCTTAATACATAGAACAATCCTTTGTTTTGTAAAAACACATATGAAAACAATCTAACCTGGGGTGAATTCAAGTGCAGATCACAAGAGATATGTGAGGTCTGCTATATGTAAAAATATAATGAACATCTAGTTCAACAGATACAAATGGTAGCTACCTTTTTGAATTATTGTGTCCAATCATATATTCACTGATGGCCTGTATACTATGCTTTCAGTTGGTGATTGAGTATAGTCTTTATTACCCTATATTTTATCTGCAGATCTGTCTGGAAACTGATGTCTTGAACCAAATCCACAGTCAGTTCACTGCTGATCTTTCAGTATGGTATTGGCTGTCGTAGAGCCTTTCTGCATGGCATAATGTCAAGTCAGAATTCTGCACTGTCTCTCTCCCAGAGCATATAATTGAGGTTACATTTCTTCTTAGGGCCTGTCTGCATTTTTCAGAGAGCGTCTCTTTCACCCTCCTACCCCCAACACAATAGGCACACACCCTTATCGCCGCCACAGATAGTCAGTGTGATAATTACATATCACTGACTACAGGAATGCCCACTAAATTAGCTGCAGATGTACAGAGGTCATGCAATCTGCTGAAGCTGTGAAATATTGCCAACAATTCTGTCAGTGAACTTCACCAGAGCAGAGATGCAGAGGTCAAGTTACTGATGGTTAACTGGACAATTATTAGATCTTGCCTGAGATCCTTCTTGGGTACCTGAACACAGTTTTTTCCCCCTGAGGCAACCACAGAGTTTTTGATAAAGCAATAACCCACAAGATTTGGTTCTTCCCATTTGAAAGTCATTGTCATTATGCACAACATGGACAGGGGTACCACTCAAAAATGTAGACATACATCTTATTATCATATGCAATTTTTAAAAAACCTTAAGAACAAATTTTATTTTAAAAAGTGCACAGTGTAGATTTGATATATAAAACCAAATGTATATATTCCTTGAGCTGGGCAAATGAGAAAAGGTTGCTAGGCAACTGAAAACAGTATTCAGTCGAGCTAGCTAACGTGAGAATCTCAAAGGGTGGCTATTTTCAAACACTATTATGCTACTTCTGAAGTGAAAGCTAGTAACAGAAATGCCATTTCATAAATGTTGGGACATTTATTAAGCAATAATAAAATGATCTCAGAGTCAACAGTAATACTGGATAATGTTATTTACATATGAGCTGGTGGAGCGTTTGCATCGTTAGAAAATGTCGCTCCAAAATTTTCCTTTCTTCATATCTTTCTTGCAGCACATCTGTGGTGAACTCTCTGATTAATGCTTGCTCATGGAGAACATTTTTCATACCAAATCAGACCATTTTTGCACCCGGGTAGTGCGGAGGCAGTGATGTAAATGGGTTGTTGATCCTGCCACATTCCAAGTCATATAAACAGAACTGCATTTGTTTACATTTTACCAGTGCAAGCAGTGATGATCATTATACCAAGGCTAACTCTATATTATGCATTAGGTTAGAACACAGAATTAACTGAACTGGAAGATCAGAACTTTCCCTTATGACATTTCTCATAACATCTTTTATGTTTTGTGCGAGTATTGTATGACTGAATGATTTTAGTGGCTGGGAAAATCATTTTTATGTACGCATTTTATGGTAATGAAGTCAAACTATGCTAACTCTATGCAACACACAGAATGTATTTTCATTCAGTTCACCTTTTTTATGTTACTGACATGGCAGGCCTGGAAGTCTAAAGCCTGATTTTACAACCAGTGGCACATTGCAGTGATTTTTATGTGGGTTTTTTTAAGGAATGAGCAGATTGAAGAGAGAACATTCAAATGAAAAGATGCGCTTAAATAATGCATGAATCAGATTTTTCCTAAAATGTTAAAAAAGGAAAGAGTCTAAATTTCCATTTGTATTTAGGCAAGCTGAAGTGAAAGTAGAGGGTGAAGAATCCAAACATAAGTAATCTGGACTAAGGTATGTGACGGAAAACCTCTGGACTATTTTGCTGCCGCGCTATTCTGACATGTCAGATTCAACAAGGCAAAACGGCGTCTAGTTCTGGCAGTAGACTCAGCATGAGTCCAGTGACGCTAGCACCAATCTGTCTGAATGGAGGCTATTACTTCCTTGGAATACAAAGTTGTTTTGACTCGCTAGCCTGACAGAATCACAGCCAGGACTTTTCCTTTTTCCTGTGTGGCACTTTTATAATTGTGAGTCACCAGGCTCATCTCAAAGCAGCAGAAGACCCCCAACACTGACAAGCAGGAATTCTTCTGTCAGACACTTCTGAAGCTCAACAAATACGCTGAAACCCTGAATGTTTATGTCTAAATCACTGTCCATGGAGTCACGCTACACTAATAAGGCAGAACTGAGGATCCATGTGAACGCCTTAGTGTTTAAACTGGTTGGAACATTTTCTTTTTTGCCAATATGTTTATAAAGCAAAATATATCATTAAAATGTGACATAAATTACATTTAATTTTTGAAATTGCAGTGTTAACTGAAAATTCAATAAGTAAATTTAGGGAATGTAGGTTTCTAATCTGATTTTTTAAAAATGTCCTTGTGTCGGTATTGATTGCCCTATTACTGCCACACAAGTTATCAAAGAAGCAATATCCTTATAAGGCCACGTGCATGGTGTCCGCAGCATAGGCCTCCCGCAGGGAGGAAGCGCAACTTGCGGTGAAGGGTGGGGTTAAGCAGAGCCTCACTTCAGCAGAAGGAGGATGTAACGGACATCAGTGGTGCCTCACTGGGGTGAAGCGGGGGGGGGGGGGGGGCGGAGCAGAGTGGTCGAGGTCACGTAGGGACACCTTGCCTTCCTCGCCCAAGGGAGGAAATCACATGTGCATGGGCGCCGGGAATAAGGTT
>JAABNY020000002.1:20300247-20313504 GCA_015164015.2 Brevimyrus niger | reverse complement strand
CTGAAGCTGCTCTAGCAGCTGTAGCCTATGGGGGGGGAGGGGGGGGGGGGGGGGGCAGCCCCAGGGTCACCGTGAGGGGTCGAATAATAACAGAAAGATGAATACATAAAAACCACCACCAATCACACGCACATGCTCGCCGGGGCTGATACCTTACGCGAAATCCCACATGAGTAATTCAAATTAAATGTTAAATTATATCATAAAAAATACATGTTTAAATAAATGAAATGAAAATAAAATTTGAATGCGTCAAAATGCCGAGATCTGCTGGGAGCGCCGGGAGGGGGTTGCCCGCCGATCCGCCCGGACGCTGCTCCTTCTCACCATTTTTCCAATGATCCCGGTGCCCACGCTCTCCGCGGCCACCTCCCGCACGAGGCGCCCGTGCTTCGCTTTTATGAACATCACCAGCATCATGCCCACCAGGCGAACCGTCCGGATCTGCGGACAGAGCCTGCAGTGTAAAGCTGGCCGTGCCCTCACCCCCCCAATGCCCGCTCATGATGACGCCTTCTGACTGCCACCTCTCTGTTTCCATTGCACCCTGTGTCAATATGTATAAAGCACGTGACGGAATTGCATATGTATGCATGTTTCTTTACTTATGTGTGGGAGCAGTATGTAGTTTTTGGCTTAAGGGTACGTGACTCTGTTGGCCAAAAGGTTGAAAGTTTGATTCCCATCTGAAAAATTATGTATAGTACATACAGACTATGGGCATTTAACGGACTCTAATGGCCATCAAGGCAGTAGGCAGAATGACTAGCACATTAAATCCCAGATGGGTACGTGTTGTTGAACCCTTTATATAATTTGCAAAAATTTGGAAGTGTGCACCTATTTATCACTGCAACCAGGATTCCCCGGCTGGCCTCACCTGAACGTACTTGGCCTTGGGGTGCAGGGAGCTCTTCACTGCGTCGACCCATTGCTGCTCCCGCGAAGAGTCCAAGTAGAAGAAGGCCTCTGCACTCAGATCCAGCTCTTGGAAGCTGAAGGAAGAACAAGTGGACATGTAGAAGTCACATGACATATGGGTCATTCTGGTTCAACTCAACAAATATTTGGTATCATCCAACATTGGGTTTAAGGGTTTTATTTCTGTTGGAGCTCAGTAAAACCCTTAAAGCAGAAAATTCATTTTTTATATGTTGTAAATGGAACCTAGAACTTTCAAATGACACAATGAAAGTGACAATATTTTTGCTACCTTTTGAGATTCTGGACCTCTTGACAGATGATAAAAAGAATTGTTTATTTTATGTTGAGTACATGCTACAAGCTAAATAATAAATATTTGGAATTAGGCTCGTATGTCCACAATTTTTCAGGTGCCTAGGCGTTACTGTTGCAAAGATAGAGACATCTGAAAATGGCCAACCAAGCATTCTTGCGAACGGAAGGAAAAACTATTTGAATTTCAAGCCAGTGTAACTCCTAAACTATATGAGCTAAGCCGGGGAAATTTTGGATTTTTTATATTGGACCAGAGGCAAACAAAATGCCACAAAACGGAAGTCTGAGATGAGCTATTTGTTGCATTGAACCAGAATGACCCACATATGAGGTCATAAGACGAAGTTAGCCATGTGTAGCTGGCACTCCCTCCGTGTCAGATGGTACATTCCTCTCACATTCCATTCACTATCCTCTCACATTCCATTCACTATCCTCTCACATTCCATTCACAGCTCACTGATATCTGGATTTCAACTTGGCATGTCCCTGTATTAGAGCTGATTACGCTGGGCTGGAACAACCTGGCAAATGGCACTTGTAGAAATGAACAGATAAGTAGATCTACTGTACATGCACAGTTCATTGATGTGTACCCTCCTGGGACTCAAAGCCTGGCCAGTAGCAGGCCTGCTTGAAGATGATGCCCCCACCCCACACACACACACAGTAGACGAATCCCGAGACTGACCCCACGGCATAGATATCCGGGGGTTCCTCATCACACCTCAGCCAGGGATCTAGGGTGCTGTCAGGACACTGACCGTTCACATTCCACGTGCCAGCGAAGACCCTGCAGGGCAGAACATGGATGAGGCGGGGCCAAATCAGCCTTCAAATCAAGCTGAGTTAAGACTAATAGGCCTTTAGTTTTTAAACAAAAACAGTTGAGTACGGCACACAATTAAAAATTAACAAGGTGCTACATAAATTAACACAAGACTAGCAACATAATATAGCAAAGCAGACTGCATAGTGTGTAAAAAATGTGCAAACATTGCAGGACAGTGCAAAAAGACAGTTGAACTGACACTGGCGAGTGCAAACAGCACAGTAAACCCAGTACTGATAAGCTAGGTGGGCCAGCAACAGCCATATCCATGGAAACAGTCCCGAGGTCAGAATACAACAAGAATGATGTATGACTGCTACAAAATACATAAACCAATGAAGTGTGGAGGAAGTGACAGTGACAGACCTACCAAGCCTGTTTCACATGCCTTAGACATGGATTCAGGAAACACAGAGTGATCCCAGCCCCATTACCATAATCATATTAAAAGCTGTGCAATGCCAGTCTGGGCCCATCTTAAACCCCTAAAGGCCAGAAAAGCACACCTGAAGTTGTGGATGTCCACGTATTCCTTCTCCCTCTTGTTAAGGTGATGCTGGACGAGCGTGGTCTGCTTTGGGATGCTGGTGGTAGGTTGCCACCCAGGGGGTGCGTTTGGAGGGGGCCTGGCACTGACAGTGGAGGGCCGCAGCCAAGAGCAGAAACAGCAGGTGAGACAGCGGTTAGGAAACCGAATTAGCAGGCAGTTGGCGTATCAAGCCTGTCCTGCTGTTTATTTAAACAAGATTAAGGAAATATTCCTGGCCGTTGCTTGGCAACAAGAGGAAGACATGAGTCAAGAACAGGATGACTGGGCCCAGAAACTACTGGCCTGAATCATTAGCACAAACCGTCTCTCTCACCTGAAATATCTGAGGCCCCGTCCAAACATACTCTTCATAAATTATTTAACTCACATGGAGCACATGACCAAGAAACAGCCGCACAGATCACCCAGGAATTTGATCGCTCGAGAATCAGGAATGTTCCACTTACTCTCTGTTGCCAGGAGTATGAAGGAACCCCTGTTTTCCTTGTACTTCAGGAGTTTTAGTTGGTGGGGGGGGTGGTGGCCGAACTGGGCGGACCGGCTGGTTCTTCTTCTCGTCCACCTTCAGAGAGTGGCCGAAGTGTTCCTCAAAGCCAAAATCGGTCACCAGGGAGACGGCGCCATCGAGGGCTTCTGCTAAGACGAGAGGGAGGCTATTTTAACCGCGGCTGACCCAAGAGGACGAAGGATGAAGTGTGTCTTCTGTACCTGTGCTGTTGATGTGTTTCAGGGTGACTGAGGTGGGAGGGGGGGCGACTGGCTCTGCAGGGAGGGCTCTGGGGGTGCAGTTTGGGGCAGCGTGGACCATCGCTTTGGGAGGAACAGCTGGCGTGCTTATAGGCGGCCTGGCCTTGGAGAGGGCTGAAACAAGGCCAAACTGATCATGTACATTAATATGGATCCGGTCCGCTGTGGACACTGTCCTTCTAGCTTCAACATGAGCTGTGAGAACAGACTCAAGCAGGAGAGAAACTTGCATTCGCTCGTTTGCTTTGTAAGACTAAAGCACCGTGACACCGTAGTGCAGAGTGTATTTACAAATATTACAAACACTATCACCACTGAGTGAATTCCAGTGACATCACCCGGAGTGCCACCTCCAACACCTCCGCTGGATCGCCACCAAGCACGCCAACTGGGCGGGTCCACCAGCGACACAGAAGCAGCCATTTCAAATACCTCCCAAAGCAACAGCTGCCAGCCGTGCCAGGTTTGGGACTCTGGCACGGTGCGAGATTTCCTAGATATGAACGCCAGGGGATTCCAGCAATTACAGCTGGCTTAGTCAGGCTCAGATGTACGTGTTTACACCAAGGGGTGCAAAACGTCTTAGAAGTACAAAACAAAAAAGAAATAAAGGGCTTTCAGAAGGAGCTTCTGGGTGGTTCACTGAGAAACTGCTAAATGGCCCTATGACCCTCAGCTGAATAGTAACAATGAGAAAAAACCTAAATGGAAAAAAAAAACATGGAAAAAATCAAGACAAACTGGTTTGCAGGTAAGTCTTTCAGAGCTGCTCTAGATATAATAAAAATCTTTTCTTTGCTGTCATTGGGAACACCAATGAAACCTTAAACTCTGTAATTAAATTGCTTTTTCGGGGCTTGTAAAACTGTGAGCTATGCTGCGTGCTGGTGCCCGCCCCAAGCTGGGGGCTGCACACTCACACTCCCACACACCTTGCTGCCTGCACTTGTCCACTTGCGCGAGGAAGGCCTGACTCTTCTCATCGTCGGGCAGCTCCAGCCGCAGCTCAGGGGACAGCTCACCTTGCACCCGCAGGCGGATATGGGCTGTGGCAGCACACGATGGGGGGATGGGGGGGTTGCAGACGTAAACACGCTCTCGGGGGAACATACCAGGAAGTACTCACAGATACAACATACCCCACACTGTTAGCATATGTGATTTTTACAGCATCAGCATTGTCAAGTGAGTAATTATCGTGCAACAGCTTCTCTGTAAAATCAGCAGCGCACAACAAGGGTGCCGGTCAGCTTCTCTCGGTTTCTATCCGGTTTCTAATTGCTGTGGACCACGTGACTCCACCCCGGGGCCATTCGGATCACCTGACATCCCAGAAGCTTTTCCCAACTACTCACAGCTAATGGAGAAGTCGATAAGAAGGGCCTCCTCTGCCTCTGCAAGGAGAATCATTGAAAACGTTCGAAAATAATATGCATGTGGCTCACAAAGGGTTTTTTTAAGGGGCAGCAGGACATGAAATACAGGAAAGTAGAGGTTGTTCTGAAGTGACCTTATGTTAAAAGACCTTGACTTATTAGGAAATGAGGACCTTTCCTGTTCCGAGAGTCTTTATGACACTGTAAATAATAGCTTTTTTTCCACAATATAACTTTGAGTACTTGGTTACAACAATGTACAATATATGCACAGCGGTAGGGCAACATGTACAGTAAGTGACATATCACAGGGAGCCTCTATCGCTGTCCATTTGTATCCCAGAGCACCCCCATTAAATGGTGCCTCATGCGGACTGTCCTGACCTTGGGAAAAGCACGCAGAGGACTTGGGTCAGCTGACGGGGTCTTGCGCCTACTTACCTCGCACCATGTGGAAATGGGTATTGATGGGGATGGACAACTGGGGCACTGGTCTCGTCGCCAAGTCATCTGGGTTAGCTAAAACTCCTAATCTATCGGGGGGTGAAAACAAATCGCAACAAGTTTACAGAACTTCATTCAAACTGCTCATCTAAAATAAAGAGAGAGTTGCATTGTGGGAAAAGTGTGCTAATTCCAAATGCATTTTAAACAATGGGACCTTGTGCCTCAGCCAGCACATGGCAGCAGGCTAGGGTGCAGCCTCACTTACAAGGAAAACCTACTATCCAACTGTACACATACATATTCCTTTAACTATTAAACAGTTATTAAGTTAGATACACAGCTACTGTAACTGCTGATGAACACAAATGCAGGCCTGACATTGCCTGTTTTGCTTCAGGATAAAATTTCATCATGGAGAAAGAGACACACACATCAGAGACTCAACAAAATTATTCCACAGAAAACCAACATTCAGCAGTCAGTACTCTGCAGAAATACATCTGCATTTTCCTTTTCAGTCCGCACAGCCCAGCCGCTCCGGCATCCCTCCAGCGTGTGAGAAATTTCACATAAGACGCTTCTTGTGTGTGACTCCCCGGCACTAGAATGAGCTGCCAAACCACATTTGTCAGATTCCATCCCCACCACGAAGCTCCTAACGACACTGTTCCAGGAACACCTCTACTAGTCTACACCGGCCCACATTCCCCCAACGGTCATAGTACTGCACTTTCTTTGCTGATCTGAATAATTGTCTCATTACATTCTTGCTTTGTTGGGAAGGTGTTGCATCACTCTTGCCGCAATACTGCTTACACTTGCAACTGGGCGTTCACTACGACCTCAGCCTAGCTGCACTTATGCTGAGTTGACTGCCGGACAGCCCTACATTAGTAATGCACCGTTTACCTCACTTGAATGAACCCCAAGTGCTGGGAGGAGGACCTGTACGGACACATGCCTGATAAAGTAAAGCTCCTGACCAACCAGAATGCAATGCACCGGAAAATACCATTGTTGCATATGGATGAAAAGGTGTCCTAGTGACTGTTTGACGTGTCACACCAGTCATGGGTGCTAGTAGGTGATGACAGGGTCGGCCCTGGGTGTTAAGACACCTCCTCCCCTCCCCCTGCACGCCCCAGAGCAGTAGATAACAAATTTTATCAGTTCATTTATATTAACAACATTTCAGTAGCACAGGATATCTGGCTGCTTAACTAGGTAGCTCACATCTGTTTCAAGAGAAAAGGTGTGATATATAAAAAATCATGTAAATAACTGCAATGTCACAGTATGCAACCTGTGGTGTTTGTGATACTTTTTCACTTGTAGTTTTGCGCTGTTTAATCCAACGACTCCCCAGGACACCAGGCATGCTGCCCCTAGGGCAGCTCCAGCCCTGGCAGCTGGCGTACATTTTTTTCAGAGGCTTTGTATACTTTTAGGTAGGAGACTGATCCGGAAAGGTGTGTCCGCGGAATGGCTTAAAAACAAATACAGGCAGCTTTGAGGAACAATGAAAGTGAAGAAGAAAAAAAATCAGCCATACATTAGTAAATCATGTGACTCATGGCCCTGGGACAGAGGAGAGAAAACCAGCCTGCAGCTGTCGCACTGTGGCTAAGATTAACCCCCAGGTGAGTTATGGGACTCCACTGAAGCAGTACATGCCACCCCCAGTGGCAAAAGCACAGGAGCTACTACCCTCTTAATCTGTCGCTACATAGCTCACGGATGCAGCCGGCCCCATACATGCTCCACTGCTTCTCCTGGGTGCAAGAGCCTGCCTGCGTCGTCTCGAACCTTCTCCCTCCGCGAGGGCCACAGAGCATTCTGGACTCGGTCATCCTCGGCCCAACCCGAGCCGCGAGCTCCCTAGAGGTGAGGCCTGGCCTCAGGGCGTGCAGTTTAAGTGAGTTTAAAAGGCCACATGCGTGTAGGCTTCATCGGCTCCGGTGGCCGGGGCTTAGGGGCAGGGCAGAGAGTCAGTCCCCCAGCGAGCAGCACCACCGGGGCTCATCATCCAGCAGCCAGACCGAGCCGAACCCTGACCCAAACCCTGGCCTCCTCAACTCTCCACAAGTGCCGTCCGCAAGCGAAGCCATTTTGCACAGGCTGAGGGAAAAAGGTGACTTACTGGAGCAGTTTCATCAGTAGTCAAAGGACTTAAATTACGTTTAGGTGCTTTTACTGATATTTGTACTCCTGAATACAGTCGGCCTTCCATATCCACAGATTCCGCATACAGGAATTCAACGAAGCACAGGTCAAAAATATTCCAAAAAATAATAATAAATCCAGAAATTTACAAAAAAGCAGGACTTGAATATGCCACATGCTGAGCAGCATGCTGAATCCATGCAAATTAAGTCATGTGTAATGGTGTGTGTGTGTCTGTGTGTGTGTGCATGTGAGAAAAAGAGAGAGACAGAATACATTTATATTTTCTGTATTTCAAACTATATATTATACATGTACTATGATAGTTGCTGCATAGCACTTGCATAGTATTAGGTATTATGTATTGTAAATTATCTAGAGATGATTTAAAGTACATGGAAGGATGTGTGCAAGTTATATGCAAATACAAGTACTATGCTGCTTTATATAAGGAACTTGAGTATCTGTAGATTTTGGTATCTGCAGGGGATCCGGGAAGCTGGAATCAGTCCCCTTTGCATATGGACAATCGACTGTATTTTACTGGAACAGTTCGACTTGAAAACCTCAGTTAAGAGCAAGATTATTTCTTGTACTTAAACCAGCAACCTTCTAATTATGACTCTACACCCTTAAAGTTATAGTTTTCATATATTATAATACAGAAGTAAACACTTTGCCAAATGATGTCATAATGTCATCGTTATTAAATATAACAAATCTCCAAACCCTGCAAGTGGCCCTGATTAGGACAGAAGATGGAACAATGCAGGGCTTCACACTCACGTACACAAGAGCATTTTAGAGATGCAATGAACCTATAAGTGCATGTCAGTGGATTGCCCAGAGAATAGACCATCTACCAGTTGAAACAATAACCATAATGCACTTGGGGGCTTCCCTGGCCTAAGGATCCATCATTTTCCAGCTATACATGACTGCTCAGTCCACCAATCAGCACTTCTACTGACAGCACCATGTGCTCATGTAGCATGAAAAATCTGCCAGCTTGGCAGAAGGTAGATGCAGCCCCTCAAGCAAATACCCATTAAGAGCAGAGGGCAAAAATATAGTAATCACGACAAACATGCTGCTGTCAAATATTGTCCGAAATAAAACAAATATAAAAATCTGGAAGCTTGGAGGCAACCAGAGACCTGGATTTTCATATGCATAACTCAGCTGAAGCACAAGCAGAGTGATGGTGGACACTTACATGAAGCGACCTGAGCGCTCGATCAGTGCCAAGAGCCTTGGTTCGTTCTGGCCAGGCTGCAGTTCCTGACACCTTAAGGTCTGAGCAGGGCACCACCGTCAAGGAACCCAGCGGGGGGTCACTGACTCTTACTCAAATTTCAGCACATGCCAATCTATTTTTTTTAACAACTACTCCAAGTATGATAAAAAATATATATATATGTCAGATGGAGAGGGTGTATATATAAATATAAAAATAACTGCCTGTCAATTACTGGGTTTGGATGCTAATTATAGCACTGATAACATTCACACACAACCCGTCCTCTTTTGTTGTAGGTATACCACTCAAATATAACATAAAACATCGGTATACGTGGAGTGATAAAAATTACTTTCAGTCTAAATACTTAAAGATAGTTTGAGAAACAAATACGTGTAAGAGTCGTGCCTGAACTTGGGTTTTCGTTTGTTTTATTGATAAACGCTAACCCTAAATTATGCAGTAAAGCACGTTTTACGTACTTCAATATAAAAGAAGCAGGTTATTTAGTTAATAGAGAATAAAATGGAATGAAACTCCTGGTCTTAGGGCCGACATGAGACTCAGCCAGGCTACTGACACAGCAAGACAAACCATAGAGAACAAACTACTTAATGTTTTCGCTTTGCCACTATATCGCAGAATAGTGGGTTACAACTATCTCTTAGTTATTAAACGCCCTTCAGCATTTGACAGATACTAATGTTAGCACACTTCGCTAAGTCCAAACCTCAAACTGCATACGGAAAGGATACAGTCAGACACTTGTCCTCGTCCAGTCCGAAGCCCACAAATGTATCCATCACGTTCAGTTAAAAGTCATCACCAGCTGTTGCTTCGACCCGTATATATATACACATATAGTTTTCCTTTCTGTTTTTGATCGATCGGGACTCTTGTATCCGCCAATTTGAACAGAGGTATCCACAAGGTGATATCAGGGGACAGCGCGATAATAAACCAGCCCCTTGGTTGCTCCTTGTTTGGCCGGACGATGTAGCTCCTTACGGTTGTTATTAATGGTGTCAGCCGGCCACCCGGCTCCGGTCTCTCTCCATACGGACACAGGATTCTGTGTGGCTGAACCTGTCACTGACTGAAAATGAGTCAATGCACGTCACAGGCTGCGATCTGTCATCTAAATATAAGATGTTGCATGCATTGCACACGCAGTAGATGGTTGCATTCTCTCAAACCACACCCTCCTGTTTTCTTCGTTGCGGGCCACCGAAAGCCATTACTTATGTGTGCCTAGTTGTGGTGTGTTTCACACGCAGCCGACCACGCCGTCGCTTGTCCCCTTTTCTTGTAAAAGTAGCCGAGGAGAGTGGCATGGGAGAAGGAGTATCTGACAAGCACAGACGAGGTGACACGGCTGCGACACCTCGCCCAGAGTTACAAAAGCAGAGTAGGGAATTGCACCATGAATAGGCAAGCCCGGATACATTTACCCACAGATAGTGTGTGGGAAAACAAAGCCCAGTTAAAGAGATGATTAACTAATTTGGCCATGGCTGGTTAGGTGAGTAAAGACGCTGCAGAAAAACATCATCTACATAAAATGGGTTTCGCACGCATATCCTTCTTGCTGGAACGGCTACACAGCAGAGTTAATCGTGCATGTTTGTGCCCACGATGACAAATTCTTACGAAGCAGAGTCCAGATTGGGGGCGGACACCAATAAGTCGCAGTATTTTCCCCGTTTACACGAGCTGGTGACATGATGTCATGCATGATCCGCCAATAGCGTGTGTCGCGGTGTTCAGGAAACGGACGGCGGTGCGGACAGCACTCTCTACCGGTCGGGAGGAGTTATATTCAGCCAATCACTTACACCATCCTTTCAGTTACAAATGTATGTAAAAAGGAAGTAATTAACGCTAAAATCGCACGTTTTAACGATTAAATCGTGAGTATATGTGTGTAATCAAGACTACCAGTCGACGTAGTTTTGATACGATAAACTGTTTATGAATATAACAGGCGTCATTCATCATAAAAGTATGTGTTACAATTTAGTAAGGGAAAATACGTTAATTACAGACGTGTACCACGTTTATTGGATGACTGTTGCACCTCACAGAGTAAATCTAGACATTACAGCACACTAGAAATATAACTTATAACTAGCATTAATGTTTATGTTGCTTCACATGAAGCAGTTTCTTACATTAAATATTTATCAGTATTTCCAGGCATAAGAAATGAAAATTTGAGATAGAGAATAATAAACAGTTGTATTTTCACTCTTTTCAAGTGCAAATTTGTTCACGTGGCTCTGCAGTGAAGGCCAGTCCCATCTGTCAGGCGCTGATGGCCCGGAGTTGATGGACAGCATAGGGGCTGGAGTCCTGGGCCAGCCAAATGTCACCGTTGGGCAGCTCCTTTGCCAGCTCCTCTTCTTCCTCATGCCCATCAATCCTGACCATCCTTACCATCAGCTCAGGGCGAAAGAGCTCAGTGGTCCGGTATGTGTGGGTAAGGTGGCGGAAGGAGGACTCCGAGGCTGTGTCATCGTCTGGCTCCGTAAGCTCAGGAAGTGGGCCCTGAGGGGCTTTTAGTTCATCTTTCAGGTCGGAGAACAGCTCCTTAACATCTTGCACCAAGGTGGATTTCAGGCCGAATAGGCATAGGAGGAAGATGAGACCAGCACAGATCCCAGACACAAAGTAGAGGGCCACCTTCTCTGGAAGACCTAAGGGAGGACATGATGGAGAGTGCTGTCTATGAGCAGGGATGCAGATTCACCTCCACAACTGACCCTGGATCCGTTTGATCTTTTCAGTTTTTAGCCTTGGGTCTCCATTTTGGGGAAGATAAACTGGTATTAAATCAGTGGCTAAGGGCATAAAATAACTAGAGTCAGTTATGAAATTGAGATATTTCTAGTTGGCGAAAATGCAATGCAGTCATGGCCAAAAGTTTTGGCAGTGACACAAATGTGTTTCGCAATCTTTGTGTCTTTGTTGCTTCGGCATTAATAGATTATCTTTTATGTTTCTGTGATATACTAAAGAACAATTACAAGCATTTCATAATCCAAGGCTTTTATTGGCAAATACACCAATTTTATGGAGAGTCAATATTTATATCTTTTTTTTTCTTCATAACTTCTGCAATTCTCTCTGCCAAGCTGGATATCAGCTTCTGGGCCAAATCCTGACAGATGACGATCCATTAATGCCTTGTTAGTGCTTTTAGTAATCTAAAAGTACGGAAGCAGCAAAGTTTGCAAAACTCAAAATTTGTGTTACTGCTAAAACTTTTGCCCATGACTGTACATGTAAAATATTGGAGATTTCCCCTGATTTAGAGGTTTTATTAGTTCATTTTTTACTTAAGGTATTTTAGGTTCTTATTAAATTTAGTAGATTTAATATAATTAAAAAGCTGCCTAAAAACTCAATGGCTGTGTTTGATGAGGATCCCCCAAAAAACATTCATACTCTCTGGAAATATATGTCTGTATCTATGACTCAGTGTGATATTATCTGCATGATTCCTACAAGAGGATTTGTTTTGGTAGGTATCCAGGCCCACACCCCCACAATGGAAAACTTGCAGCTTCTGAGGCGTAATGCACCAAGCAGCCCCCACATACCCTTTATCTGGGCAAAGATTTCCAGAGAGTTGGTCAAAAGCACCATACTCTTTGGTCGTGCCGCCCCTGGGCCGGTGTACCAGCCACCTGCAGGTGAGAGGGGACCTGGCTTAGCAGCTCAGTAGCTCAGCGGCTTAGCGGTCTGGGCAATAACTCCTTGTTATGTTGGGTGCTAAAGGTGTGCACCTGAACCCCACCTGTGTTCTAGTATCTGAACCTTTGTATCTTAGAAATGCAGACTTCAATTTCAGCTGATTCACATTCCCCGTGTTTTTGTAGTTAGTCCATATCCTTAGTCGCTATGCTAGTCTACTCACCCTTTGATATCCCCCGGGAAACCTCAACAGGATACCAGCACATCGTGACATGGAACTGAGCTGTTATGGCGCTGACTTTTATGCGGCCTGTTTTAGTGAGACAACCCTTCGGGGCAGGAGAATCACCCGGCCACAGCAGAAAACAGGCCTGCTGCACGACAGGCGCCCTGTTACCGTGTGTGTAGTCAGCGATGGAGAAAGGGTCTACAGTGCCCTGGCCAACGTCCTCCAGCAGATACCTGGGAACTGGATGAGACGGAGCAAGATTTCATTCGAACCAACCAGTTGAGTGCTCTGTGGCTGTGACTCTTGATATTCAACTGGTTGAATTAAACTAAATCTTGGTCTAGGTTTGTACTTTCTGGACATACACTTTCCACCTCTGGATTCTGATTCTGACAAGGTCACTGGTAAATCAAGGAAGTTCTGTATATTCAGTGGAGATAAGCCATGGTTTCTACAGGTTGCTGCTTAAGGAGCATTTTATTCAAAGTGATTCACAAGTTTTAACGTTTTATAAAGTTATTCTACCTACTGCACCTCCTAGGCTTTTTTGCTGCAAGTCAATCATAAAAACATCAATAATAATAATATTATAGATAGATAGATAGATAGATAGATAGATAGATAGATAGATAGATAGATAGATAATTAATTTTCAAATTACTCATTATTCATTTAGAGTATATATCCATGCAACTGTGTTATTTTTTGCATTTTAGGCCCCTTCTTTCTCAGTTATCA
>JAABNY020000002.1:20289922-20300147 GCA_015164015.2 Brevimyrus niger | reverse complement strand
AGGCTTTTTTGCTGCAAGTCAATCATAAAAACATCAATAATAATAATATTATAGATAGATAGATAGATAGATAGATAATTAATTTTCAAATTATTCATTATTCATTTAGAGTATATATCCATGCAACTGTGTTATTTTTTGCATTTTAGGCCCCTTCTTTCTCAGTTATCATGCATTCCCTGCAGTATCAGTGTGCTGACTGTGGCTCCATGGCCCATAACTCACCACATGTGAAGGACACCCGCAAGTGCTTCCTGAGCCCTGGGAAGCAGGGGTCCCCAAAGCCCTGCGTGTCAGCCACTATGGAGCAGTTTGTCCTGCCGTGACACCTGCGGGATACACGCCTCAGAGCAGAGGGTGACAGGCACTCTGAAAGGCACACAGACAACCTGATAGACACATGGACTGCCTGCTAGGCACACAGACAGATTTCTAGACACACAGGCAAACTGCTAGACACACAGACAGACTGCTAGATGCACAGACAGCTGGCTAGGCATATGGGCAGACTGCTAGGCACACAGACAGCCTGGTAGGCACACAGGCAGACTGCTAATCATACAGGCAGACCGCTAGACACACAGACAGACTGCTAGACACACAGGCAGACTGCTAGACGCACAGACAGACCGCTAGACACACAGGCAGACCGCTAGACTCACAGACAGACTGCTAGACACACAGGCAGACTGCTAGACACACAGGCAGACCGCTAGACACATAGACACTCTTGGATCAGGGTTGGAGTCTCTGCCCCACCCTGGCTCTCCATGTGTGAAGCTTGCATGTTCTCCCCAACCTTCAGGTTCTCTTGTTCTCCCCACAGTCCAAACACATATTAAGGTTAATTGGCGTTGCTGATTTCCCAGTAAGTGTAAATAGTGTGCATGCCCCAAGATGGGTTAACATCCTATCCACAGTAATTCCCTGCCTTGTGCCCATAGCTTCTAGCATAGACACTGGACCCCCCGAGACTCAGAATAGGTGAAGCGAGTTTAGGAAATAGATGGATTCTCACAGTAGTTGCCCTATTTTTCCACTAGAGGTCAGTAGATGTTGACACAGCTGGGAATTAGCACTCTGTCTTCAGGAAAGGTTGCCATAATGTTGTTTTTTTCCAACAGCCTTCCTGAAAAATGATCTGATTAAATTTGGGCAGTGATTTGTCTAATGGAGAATCAGAGTGTGACAAAGGACATGTAAGGAAGACCACACTGCCGCTATCCAGCCCCTGTACAGACCTATGTCGGGCGTGGCTGTGTGCTCCTGTGGGCAGTGGGGGCTCCCGTGCAGCTGGTGCCCGAACGTGGCGGAGTAGATGGCCAGAACGGTGCTGTTCTTGCACGACAGGCGCAGCCTCTCATTCTCACATACCAGCCGGCTCCGGTGATTCTCTGATGTGGGTAGGGAGACATTTCGGGAGGCTATTTTTCACCTGTGCTCGCACAGATATTCTGTGATACCTATTGGTGCTGTGAGACGACCTGTGATAAGCAGTGCAATTCATTTCCTTTAAAAAGCCGACCAAAAATAATGGCCAAATATATAATGCAAACAGAAGACAAAATTCTATGATGCAGTATTAAAACTCCTTTTGTTTATATAACTTTTAGATTAGGGGGTTTCCTTACACCTGGGTTTGAACAGATGACCTACAGGTTATCCCAAAAACCAACATACACAATGGTCCTTTCTGGATTAGGATGGCCACTCCTGATATTCATGTACTTACAGTGTAAGACCATAAAGAAATGAAAAGTTAGGCTTAAACAGAAGTATGAATTGTATGACTTAGGCTATGTTCACACTGCAGGCCTTAATGTTAAATTCTGATTTTCTGTTCAGATCGGACTTTTTGTTTGCCTGTTCACATTACTCTGTCTAATGTGGGCAATATCAGATTTCAATGTGAACGGTTCACTATACTGAACTGGCCCAATGATGCGCTTGTGCAAAAACAAAGACGTCATTTTATTGGTCCGAAAACTGCCCGGTTACGACATGAATCTTCCAGTTTTGCCTGAACAGATTTATCTCCCCAAATACTATTGAATCCAGCACCTCACTGCCCCTCCACTGGCCAATTTCTGTGCTCTCTTGTATGTTTGGCGCTCTGACAGAGACATACGGTGACTTACTTGAGACAAATGTCAATTTAGAGTGATGTAAAAGTCGCATGAATTCCGATTTCACTGAGGTTGCATTGCAAAAAATCAGACCTGCATCCGATTTATGACCACACATTGAAGTGGCCCAAATCAGAATTGATGAAAAAATCAGATTCCATGTGATTCGTGCTGTTCACAATTTCATGAAAAAATGCGATCTGAGTCACATATGAGCAAAAATCGGTTTTGGGCCACATTTGTCCTGTAGTGTGAACTTAGCCTAATAAACTCCTGAATTCTATCTGTTTTGTCTGTTCACAGGCTGCATGTTATCCGTGGACCCGTAGGGAGTCTGATTGAGTGGCGCTCACCTGGACGACACTTGTAGGACACAATCAGGTACTTGCTGGTGTAAGGGCAGGGGTCCAAGCCAAACACGTGGCTGTTGACAGGTATGCTGCAACTTCGCTGGTCCTGGCATTCGTGCATCACTTTCTGGTGGCACACGAACCCAGGATTAGGACAGGACGAGTCCCCCTGCCCCCTCCCGTGACGATGTGCCACTACCTGGACGGCGACAGCGGACGTGCAGTCCACACTCTCTGCGGTGCTGTTGGCGTGGGCCGGAGGGCACAGGTTCTCGCTCGGGATGCGACGGCCGTAGAAGGCTGAGAGGACGGCGATGGCGGTTCTGGGGGGGCAGCTGATGGAGAGGGTGTCACCCTGACAGGCGTGAGTCGTGTGGTTCCGCAGGATCCTGTGCAGGTAAGCTGGGGGGTGGGGGGGGGGGAATCAGACCCATGTGAACGGGTCGGCAAAAATGACACAAGTGCTAGTTACTGAGCCTCGTGGTGGGGGGATGTCCCCGTGTCATTTTAAACACTGTTTCATAATTTAATTTAATGTAATGATGTAATGTATTAATGAAATCGTTTTCAGCCCTTAAAAAGGCTGAATATTTTTGAGTTTGAATTTCACAGTATATGTGCAGATAAATGCAAAAAAAAAACATTTGGATAAACGCTAAAAAAAACACACTAGTGCCATTTTTTTGCCTTTTTAAATTTGTTGGTTCTTTAACCTTTTTATTCTTGGCATTTAGCTTCAGTACGGTTTACAGGCAGAGATGACACAATGTGCTGTGAATGAATGAGTGTTCTCCAGGGTGTGACTCCTGCACACTAATGGCCCGTGACTCATATCAAAGGAATGTCCCTCCTTAGTGTTGCCATGGCCATCAACCAAAGTGCTTCCCAAAGTATCTAAAGTATTTCTGCATTTGCTGACCATTATGCCTCCCAGCTCGTTGGATTTGGTCGGTCAGTGGGAGTGAAGCCTGGGGCTGAGAGACGCCCACAGCAGCCAGTCCTCATTTCCTCAGCTCTGCTTTTCTGTGTTCTGCGACAATTTAAATTCTTATACATCCCATGAGAGGATCTCGCGATAACATCTTAGCCCGATCTTGGTCTCCAGCCTCACAGCAAACTGAAGCTCTGGCCACAAACCACCAGTCTTACTCATCAGACCTTAGCACACAGTCATATATAACTCCATTCATCACCGTCTAAAAATAAATGAGTCGTCAGGCAGGGCCCTTGATCGTCAAGGAAACAGAGAATGGATTTCATCCTGAATGGGCAGGTTTGCTATTTTTGGTTCTCTAATGCGTGTAGTTAAGTGTTAAGTTGTCGTCTTCTATAAATTACACATGTGGGCCTTTGTAACAGCCCGACTTAAATGGGCACAGCAGTGTTGGCGGTCGTTGCCTCCCTGTAACCTCCTCCGGTGACCCCACCCATCTCGAGGGGCGGTGGTGACAGGCGGCCTTTGGTGAAGCCGTACCAGGCACCCGCACACAGTGCTCTATTATTAGCCCCCTTATGTTATAGCCTAGCAGGGCAATCCTTATTGTCCAGATAGGAGCGGCGGGAGAGACATAATCGTATCTATACAGCTAGGAAATCTTCACAGATAAAGCACATACCCTGCCTGTTTGTGTATCTCAGCATAGAGCAAAGGCTTTTCTGTTGAGGTGTAGAGCTGTATTTAACTTGCCTTTGTGAGAGCTTCCTAATGTCTAGTCTGCTGTTGGTTTTTCAGTCAGTATCCTGTACTGATCCCTCCAAATCAGTTAGATTAGGAGAGCAGTGCTTTCTTGACCTGTTTACCCGACATAAATTTTTCATGAATCAGATTACCGGGTGATTTGAGCACTTGGTAATAGTCTTACTTATCAATGTCCATTCAGAATGGACAGCTGTATTCATAGCTAGGATTGCTATTTAAGCATATAAAGAACAAAACAAAAACACCTGCTTTTCCAGAGGGTTGTAGTAGGCATTCTCCCTTGGCCCATCATCATCTTGATGCCCACACCACTGACAGAAGGCACTAGTAAGAATCCACCCCCCGTCGCACTCACCTGAGAAGTCAGGTGCTGCCTCGACCCAGAGGGCACCTGCAGTCAGCCAGAGAAGCGGGTACAGCAGGTGCCAGGGTGCCACGGAGCCCCACCGTGCCAGCATTGCGGCCGTCTCTCCAAGCGGACCGGGTCCAGTCCGGTCCGGCAGCCTGCTCGGGATGCTTGCAGCCCCTGCTGCTCCAGAGCAGAGATCCGGCTCAATGCCACCATTGTCTCTGCCTGACAACGGGCCCCTTTGCTCCAAACCCACAGCAAACATGTGATTTTTGCGGGTCACCTAAGTATTTCCTATGGACGCGGGTAAGCGCCCCTCCCTCAATCGCCATCGTAGGGTGACAGAGAGTGTGTCTCAACGATTCTAGGAGCTAAGGGGCTATCAGGTCCCAGGTAAACAAACAGATTAGGTGTCACTCAAACAACCTTCATGAACAAAGTTAAAGAGAAATGCAGGTACTCCGGTAGCTCCACAAGTAGATCATTGTGCTAGCAATGCAAAGGGAGTGGGTTCAATCACATTGAGCATCCATAAATAGGGGAGGTGGCTGTAGGTTGGGCTTCTACACAGGGGGCCTGGCTGGATAAAGGGGCTGCACACCCCCTGCAGGTGGAACCCTAAGGGTCCAGTGCCAATGGAAGCCTGGGGCCTTGGTAGACTGATCCTGCCTTTATGGTAGATAAAGTGTGACTTCTCTGATGGTTATGGAGCCTGAGCTGGTGTTGGATGCAGACAGATACAGTTTATCTCGCTGTACAACATGGGCTCTTGAACCAAACACCTGGAGAAGAGCTAGACTGTATTCCACTCTGGGGTTTATTCACAGTCCTCCAGTTTATTCCTTGTCCTTGTTTGTTTACCCGGGGTCACCTCCCTTTGGATGACAGGCTCTGACTGTTATCTGTGCTTATTCAGTTCAGCATATCTGGCCTGCTTGGAGACCTTGGGTGGGGTGCTGGACGGTGCCTCCTCTGGGGACTCCATTGTTCTACTGAAGGACGTTAATGCTCACGTAGCTAACGACAGTGAAGGGTGTCGGAAGGGTGTGATTGGTCGGAGCGGCCTACACCAGCAGAGTTTTCTTATTAGACTTTTGTGCTCGTCACCGTTTGGCCATAATGAACACCATGTGCACCGCCGGCATAAGGCTGTTCCTGAGCGAGAGAAAAGAAGAAGTGAGCTATCAACTAATCAGCACCTGGTGGTGATTTGTATCAGATTGTTTGGGAAAATGCTGTACAGACCTGGTTGAACCAAATGTTGAGTAAGGGTTTGCTGGGAGGGATTGGCAGAGTCTCCTGTCTGGATGGTGTACAATTCGGACCCCCGGCAGAACGTATTCTGCATTCCGAAGGAATTTGGAGACGCTGAGTCCAAATGGGCCATGTTCTGTGCCATCATTGCCTAGGTTGTTGGAGCCAGTTGGGGAGGCACCTCCTTCAACCTGGTGGCGGACACCAGTGGCAAAAGGAGTCGTCAGGCTGAAGGAGTTTGTGTGACTGACAGTTACCAGCAGGCCAAGCAGTGTGGTTTTAACAATTGTGGAAGCAAAAAACCAGGCTGTGGGTCGAGTTTGGTGAGGCCATTCTAGCACGCCATTGGTCGACTGAGAAGGGAGATGCAGGGCTTTGCCCATACGGTTTACAGCAGGGATGGAATGCTGTCGTCCTTAACCGGGGATTTAGTCAGGCAGTGGAAGGACACTTTGAGTACCTCCTAAATCCCACTGACATGCCTTCCATGGAAGAAGCTGCACGCTAATATAACTAAAAAGATAGACTATTGTAGATTCTTTCTTTCTCATCAACTAACGAATATAATAAATCAGTTACAATATTTAGAATTCTGCTAAGACCAAAAGGATTGCACACATTACACATATTTTAAAGTCCTTACACTGGTTACTGGTTAGTTTTCATATTGAATTGAAAGTTTTTTTACGAGTTCATAAGGCATTGCATGGACTTACACTGGACTGTCTCTCAGAAACGCTTTTAGCTTATGAACCAGGAAGGGCCCTCTGATCATCCGGTTCCTCTCTCTTATCTGTTCCACATTGCGGAACAGAAACATTTGATGATTCTACTTTTAGCCACTATGCTGTAAGACTCTAGAACAGCCATCCTGAGGATATGACAGGTGCTGAAAACATAAACTGTAAAGTGGTGTCTTTGGTCTGGCTTTTATGTAATGTTTTATATTGTTATGGTTTCAGAATTTATACCTATATTATTTCTTTATTATTATTATTTGATTATTTAATTATTTTTTATTTTTGCTATGTATACATTTATTAAATGAATTACTTACAAAGCGCTTCGAATTGCATCTGAGTTGTTTTGAAAGTGCTATATGAATAGTTTGATTGATTGATTGATTGATTGATTGATTGATTGATTGATTGATTGATTGAGAGAACTTGGAGGAACTTGCCCATCACTGGGTCTCCAGTCACTCAGGTAGTAAAAAAAACACTCTTCAGTAGTAAGGCTTTTGGGGTGGATTAGATTTGTCCTGAATTCTGAATTATTAATGTTTGTGTTCTGTCTCGGCTGACGCTCCTCTTCAACACTGCGTGGAGGTCGGGGGCAGTGCCTCTGAATCAGTGGTCCCAGTCCTTAAGAAAAGAGGCCCGAGGATGTGTTTCAACATTTACGGGAACCATACTCCTCAGGCTCCCTGGGAAGGTCTATACAAGGGGAACTCTGTTGATTCAGGAGGAGCAATGCAGATTCCATCTTGGTCGCAGTACACTGGACCAGCTCTTTACGCTCACAGGGATACTGGAAGGTTCATGGGAGTTTGCCCATCCAGTCTACATGTGTGGACTTGGAAAAGGCATATGGCTGTGTGCTTTGAGGGGTCCTGTGAGGGGTGCTTCAAGAGTATGGGGTGCAGAGTCTGTTATAATGGGCCATTAGGTTTCAGTATAACCAGATCAAGAGCCTGGTTTGCATTGCCAAAAGTAAGTCAGACTTGTTTCCAATGGGTGTTGGACTCTGCAAAGGCTGCCCCTTCTCACTGATTCTGTTCATAATCATTTTGAGTAGAATGTCTAGGCATATGCAAGGGTGCAGGATGTCTGGCTCAGTGACTTTAGGCCCATCCTTTGCTCATCTGTTTCTGGATTGCAGGGGTACCAGTCTAAGCAGGGATGCCCAGACCTCCAACTCCCTTGGCTGGCCGAGAGATGCAATCTTTCCGGCATGTCCAAAACAGCTCCCCAGGAAGGCGTCCAGGTCCCAGGAAAAAATCCAGGATTTTTGCAAATGATGTAGTCCTGTTGGATTTGAGTTGTGACCTACAACAAGCACTGGGGCATTTTGCAGCCAGGTGTGAAGTGGCTGGGATAAGGATCAGCACCTTCTCAACCAGGAAAGGGTGAATAACCCAGTCCAGGTTGGGGGTGAGTTACTGCCTTAAGCAGAGGAGTTTAAGGGAAGAATGGATCAGGAAACTGACAAGCAGATCTGTGCTTCTAATAGGCTGTTGTGATGAGTAATAGCTGAGTTGAAAGCAAACGTACTGGTCGATTTATGTTCTTGTGGTCACTTATGGTCACAGACTCTGAGTAGTGAGAAGTATGAGATTGTGGGTAGGAGTGGCAGAAATTAGCCGCCTTTGCAGGGTGTCTGGACTCAGCCTTAGAGAGACAGGGAGGAGATCGGACATTTAGAAGGTGCTCAAAGCAGAGCTGCTACTCCTGCTCATTAAAAGGAGCCAGCTGAGGTGATTCAGGCATCTGTATACGGTGTCTCCTCTTATGGGCATGTACAACCAGGATGACACCCCCCAGCAGGCTACACAGGAGGTCTCTGCTGGCCCTGTGACCCTGACCCAGATGAATGTTTCACAATGTGTGGATGGATGGAGAATATGTGTAGTAGTAAGATTTTATGCAATACCCTCCACAGTAATCCCCAACCACAATCTCTAGCCACTCAGCCTCAGGTCTGGGTTTGGAATGTGTCCCCCAAGTCTGTCCACCCTATCCCCACCACTGCCTTGGCCTGGATTGACCGGATTGTTACGTTTGGCTCTGGCGGGACGTTTTTATTTTTCTGAGTTATGTTTGTGGAACATGAGGTTCTCTGTGAAAAGAGTGCAAAACAAGCTCACCACCAGACCAAGAACAACGGACCTCTTCACTGAAATGGTCTGCAGGGCACAGATAAGGAAACTTCCAACTGGTCAGTGTTTTGTAGAAACTATTTCCGTGTAATAATAGTTTCCACCTCAGGGAACGGGGCACAGCTGCTTTCTCGTAATCATTAATCAGAACGTTTCCCATTACTCTGGATGGTACTGGTATTAACGACCTTACAGTATTTTGCAACTGGAAGCCAAAGTAATTTATCTTCTTCAAGCTGAATTATTCAGAAATCTCAGCAAGGTTATGAAACCCCCTAAAATTTGGACGGAAAGGCCGACCCTGAGGGCTTGGCGTGAGTTTGCTGTTCACTGAGAGGAGGGTTGTTATTGGCCAAGGGATTAGTGGTAACGTTTCAGCAACAGCTGGCAGCTGCTAACGGAGCCGGCAGGTCGATGGACTGTTTAAAGGGTTGGTCCAAAGCATCCCCTGCACAGTGCGGAGGAGCTGCTTTGGCAACAGGGCTTAAGAACTCTCGAGAAGAACCATATCCCCCCTCCCCCACCCCCACAGGCAAGACCAATTGAACTGGGGCGGTGCATAGCTAAAACTAAGCATGACACAGTGGTTCTTATTAAGGTATGTGTGTGCGTTTTTAAGAAAAGTTATAATACTATTATGATACTTCCCAATTACATGATACTTCCCAATTACATGATACTTCCCAATTACATGATACTTCACTGTTATGAATTTAATTTATAATTATACAAGTATAGGTTCTTAGGAATTATTTGCCTTTTCACACTTTCCTTTATGTTTTCCATGAGAAATGTGGATGAACAGAAAGCTGGGGATCGGAGCACTGGGTGAGCCTTTTATCTAGTGTCCCTTGAGCAGCCTTTGGGGTTAAAAGCCTTCGTCAGAAAAGATTATTTCCGGACATAAGTACAGATTTTTGACTGCAAGGCATTGTGGGCAATTTCATGAAATGGCAGCTTCCTGTCCAGGCACAACTCCTTCTCTTTAAATTTCCGGCATTTGTTATAGTTTCCATTTTCCACTCTGGTGGCCTTTTACAGCCTCCCTGCAACTGATGGAAATTCCTGTCACTCACAGGGACACATGGAGCTGACCTCCTGCAGGAATGTGCATCATTTGTGTTCAACTCATCATTTAACTCTTTGTTTCATCCCAGGATGTTTTGACCTATAGACCCCCTTTATTATAACTGTCCTTTAAATGCTGAATTATATTAAATGATATGTGTTGTTCTGATAACGAAATAAAAAATATAGGCTATTGATGTTCTTTTTTATTTATGGTCTGTTCTATGTGACAGCCTCCATTCTGGCTGAGTGTAAGGTTTGCTCAAGGTGACAGCCTCGACTCTGGCTGAGTGTAAGGTCCGCTCAAGGTGACAGCCTCCATTCTGGCTGAGTGTAAGGTCCGCTCAAGGTGACAGCCTCCATTCTGGCTGAGTGTAAGGTCTGCTCAAGGTGACAGCCTCCATTCTGGCTGAGTGTAAGGTCTGCTCAAGGTGACAGCCTCCATTCTGGCTGAGTGTAAGGTCTGCTCAAGGTGACAGCCTCCATTCTGGCTGAGTGTAA
>JAABNY020000002.1:20261756-20288196 GCA_015164015.2 Brevimyrus niger | reverse complement strand
CACCCGTGAAATGTGCTGTTCCATGTGGTGTCGGCTGTCATGAGCGTCTTTCTGTAAGCATCCCTTTTCCACAGGAAAGAACCTACTTTTCTTAGTGTGGTGAGCTCATACTAACCCATCGTGATTCAGTGATTCAGTTCTGTGGTAATTCAGTTTTGCAATCGAGGGCAGTTTATGCCAGGCCACACCTGCGTGTGGGAAAGCCCTCCCAGACACATGATCTGGGCAATCTGGGAAAATGGTCCTTTTCTGCTGTCATTCTTACTGGCTTTTTCCCATTTTAAGATGAAAGGAGTTGTAAGAAATACAACAAAAAATGTTCAAAACACAAAAAACATGTAGTTTCAGCAGGCGCCAGAAAGCAAAAACAGGACTGATAAGCATCAGTCGGGCTCAGAGTTACTGAGGGGGGGGACAAACTCTTACAAATAAGCATGGTAAAAAGGATCAGGTATAAGAAAATTCTCAGGGTCTTGTTCACGAGTGAGGGTAGGCGAGATCGGGAGCTGGATAGACAAATCGGAGCGGCGCCTGCAGTTTTGCAGGCGCTTACTCGGTTCGTCGTGGCTAAGAAAGAACTGAGCCAAAAAGCAAAGCTCTCGATCTATTGGTCCATCTTCATCCCTATCATCACATACAGTCATGAAATCGTGAACACAGGCAGCTGAAATGAGGTTTCTCTGCAGGGTGTCTGGGCTCTCCCTTAGGGATAGGGTGAGAAGTTCGGATATCCGGGAGAGCCTCAGAGTAGAACTGCTGCTTCTCCATGTCGAAAAGGAGTAAATTGAGGTGGTTTGGAAATCTGGTGCGGATGCCTCCTGGACGGCTACCCGGAAAGGTTTTCCGTGCATGTCCTACAGGGAATAGGCCCCAGGGCAGACCCAAGACTCGCTGGAGGGATTATATCTCTTGGCTGGCCTGGTAACACCCCAGCGTCCTCCCCGAGAAGCTGGTAGAGGTAGCTGGGGAGAGGGTGGTCTGGGTATCTCTCCTGAAGCTGCTCCCCCCGCGACCCGAACCCTGGATAAGCGGCGATAATGGATGGATGGACCCATAAGCTCATGTGTTGCACCTCTGTAATGGACCAAACATCCGCCCCCCCCCCCCCGAAACTGTTCTGTATGTGGCAGGATAAGACAGGGTTTCTGGGAAATCTGGAAAAACTAGGAAATCATACAAACTTGGCACCAAGGACAGGCAGATCTGGTGACAGCGTATCATGGACACATGTGATGAAGGGCAGCACATCGTCATGATGGGGAAACCACACACCTTTTCCACAAGATCTTTCCCTGAGTGTACAACCTATTTTGAGCCTGGCACCAGGCTTTTATACAAACGCCCCCTTACTCCCCATTCTTTTGCCCGCCCTCTTTCTGGCCTTTTAAGCCAGCCCCCCATGGGGGGAAACAGCTGTAGGAGTCAACCAGCGCATGCACACACTGAGACACGCACGCACACACAGAGATTTTGGCCAGGATTGGTTACTCAGACGGGTTCCTGGAATCTCCCCACTCCCCCTCACACAGCACAACGGACACAGTCGGAGACACTTCCCTCCACGGAGCTAACTGGATCCCTCCAATCCTCGGAAGCTTGGCGCTCACTGGCCAGGACGCGGCTGGGATAACTGGGATATCTGTGGAGATATTGTGCTTCGTTCTTGTCGTTGCAGAGGAACAACATGGCTCTGAGGACAAACCCAGACAGAGAGCCCAATATCGAGCTTTTCATTAAGGTCAGTCCTTCATTCTTCACATTTGTCCACATGCCTCAGTGTTTACTTACTTTCCTTAATGTTTAGAATAAGTGTCAGAGTCTGTAAGCTTTACGGTGAATCATTGTGCCTTTACAGTATTCCTGGAATGTTCTAGTCTGAACATCTGAAAGCTATAGTGGTAAAATATCATTACTCGAGTAAGTAATATTTTTCAAAGTAGGTTATTTTTCTCCCTGGTGGAAACTAAAGTCAAATGAAGATGAGTCTTCAGAAAGAGAGTTTCTCAGCCGAAATGCTCCCATTTCTTTCTGCTACATATGGCTTTATATGCCCCTGAGTAGTGCTGACATTTTTAGAGGTAGGATCTGGAATATGGGCAGGATAAGAGTATGGGGAGGATAGCTTAACACACAGCACCATTCAGCGGAGGTTAACGGGGCTACGTCAACGATTGAGCTAGCATTCCCGGTGAGACATTTTTATCATTCTCTCCAGAAAGTACATACAGGAGGCCCCTGCCTTATCAACATACAGACAGCATGGGGTGGAGCTATGTTCTGCTTGTCCCTGATGCTCCAAAACCCTGTGTTTGGCACAAACTCTAAGCCAGGACACTCTATTTGCCGCCACATTTTCCGGGACACTCCCTGTGGACGGCCGGGCACATGGACAAGACCCCGCCCCCCCCATTCATCACCACATCCTTCTCACACCCTTTATTTTGATAGACACGTGAACACAGCCCCACCTCCCCATCTGCTGCCACACCCACCCCGGCACCTCCTCAGCTCATCATGTGACTGACACGAGGCTTGGACATCTTCCACGCTCCCGAAAGCCTGCTTAGTTTCACTACCGCTACGTTTGTGACTGAGTAATGCTCAGATGTGTTCAGCTGTATTCGATGAGGGAAGTACATAGTTCTGCTCTCCATGGGAGGAGCTGTCGCGCTGAATCTGCCTTTCTGATGGTGCTTTTCCAGCATTCCATGTCAAACTTTCCAGAAAATTCCTCATGGTGTGGGTTTACGACTGTTTGCAAAGCTATAATCTCGCTGGTCCATGGTTGCTGGCTATATCCTTCATTCCAGCTTTGTATTTTGTAGTAGATGGGCAGCCATACAAGTTTTAAACTTCTTAATGGTGACTAAATAATCAGGACGCTTGCTGCAGCTTCTGAGGGGGAGTTGTCTAAGGGCAGTCTGTGGGCTACAAAACGTGTTCTTCCATGTTTCGCTCTACAGGCCGGCCTGGATGGGGAGAACGTAGGGAACTGTCCTTTCTGCCAGAGGCTCTTCATGGTACTCTGGCTGAAGGGCGTCAAGTTCACAGTCACCACCGTCGACATGAAGAAGTAGGTCTGACCCTCTGACCTTCAGCCTCTTCCCTTGCTTGTTGTTCTTTTCATCCTCTGTTTTGTCACATACAGTTACTATGACATGCATGAAATACTATTTTCATGGATCAAAAGATTGTGTAGCTGCACCCTATTAGACTTTAGATTCCTGACAGATTTAACCCAGTTTTTTGGCCTGTGACCCCATTTTTGACATCACAAATTTCTGGCAACCCCATAGACATTTTTTTTTTTCTAGAATTAGTTTTTGACCATGTTTGTTATACCTTGTTGCAAATACAGAGTAGCCAGGTTACTGCACAAAGTCACATTTTATTTTCCCTGATCACATGTACAGTTAGACGAGCTTGTCTTTACAAAACTGAAGGTGATCGTGATCATTTTATTTGAACTCATTTATATTATTTATTTATATTTATGAAAGCGAAACAATACAGTTGTTTAAGATTATATGTGGTGTTTTAATCACAATTTTTTAAAGAATAATAATTACCGGTAGTTGAAAAAATATTTTTTATCAGTAATTTTTTTTTATCAATTACTAAACATTTCAGTGAACCCCATTTGAATCCCAATATTGAAAAACACTGATTTAACCCAATGTAGATGCACCCACAGCTCCTCTCTCAAGACGTCACTCTCCTCTCACACGAACCATTTACTGGGGCAGTCACTGCAAGGAATGCTTTGCTACTATTAGCATTGTTGCAGATGACTGTGTACGCATGTGTTCGTGTTGCTGCGTTTTAATGGTGTAAAAGAGATGTTTAAAACACTATGATTTCCGTGGTGCGGAAAATGCGGACAGAAAGGCGGAATCCAGACATAAAAAAAAAAAAATATGGTAGAGTGTAGAAATCCCACGGAATTAACAGGTTTCTCATAAAATTAAAGGCCATTGCAAATTATTTAGAATGCCAGCTGTTCCTTATGGTTTCATTAATTTATTGCTAGGTTAAATAAATAAATAAATAAATACCCTAATGTTATTCAGACCAATGTTTTTTTATATTCATTTGATAAGACCTACAGCTAGGTAGCTAACTACCGTTGGCCAGGTAAAATAGCTAGCTGCTTCATGAACAATATTTTCTTTTCATGTTAAGTTTGTTGTGTTCAAAGTAAATAAATATTGGTCTGTCAAAGTTCTATATGCTATCAATTTTGTTAAGGAAATGCTAAACGCACTCTTAAGCCATGTACTAAGAGAGGTGTTACAAAGCGTCATTTCCCAAGGTTATCTTGCAATGTTTTGTTGCCTTTCAGAATTTTTACAGAAGTTAAAGTAATCTTATTCATATATCTTTTCTCTTCTGTTCTGTCCACATTTGGAACAGAAAATAACCAGGTTGCATTACTTACATACTGTGATTCTTGGAATTAATTTACTTCCTACATTTTTAACAGTCATTTAGTGACGGTTCCGGAATACATCTCTGAAGTTACTCTCCCCACCCTGCCGGTGATCCCACTCCCATCCTGCCTCACAGACTTACTGCATCTTCTCTGGCATATTCGTGATTAATACTAATAAAAGACCCTGAGTCCAGGTTGACTGAGCAGTACTTGATGGCAAGATTACAGCGGCTGGTGTGAACATGTGGAGGACGACAAACGATCATTCAGCTCTGCGTTACGTCAGCATGGTGCCGTGCATTTAGGGAGCCACATTGGGCTTCGCAGCCAAACACAACGGCCAGCTCACAGCAGCACACAGTGCTGATGGTGACTAAGATTGGGTTAAAGTGCAAAACAGTATATAACCCGTCATGTCTCTTTTTGGTCTTTTAGGGCATTTCCTATTTAAAGCATTAGGAGCCCAGCATGCTTATCAGCTGTTACTTTCAGCATATAGCACACTGAGGCTTTACAGCCAACGGATGGGAGGGAAGCGGGGGAGGGGCGTGTAGGTTGCTCTGGAAACTGAAGGCCTCCACTTGACCCTAAACCACCCCCCCCCACCACACCTGCTTCCTCCTTTCTGCCCTCTGTGACTGTAGGAAGCCTGCAGAGCTGAAAGATCTTGCTCCAGGGACAAACCCACCATTTCTGCTGTACAATGGCGAGCTCAAGACGGACTTCCTGAAGATTGAGGAGTTCCTGGAGCAGACGCTGGCGCCCCCCAGGTAGGGTGCTGCACCACACCCTCTCCAGCTTTATCAAATACAGATGCAGAGGGAGGTGGGGAGGCCATCCATCTGACTGTCAGCCCTGAATCACCTCTGCCTTCCCTTCGCTCCCTACAGGTACCCCCACCTCAGCCCCATAAACAAAGAGTCCTTTGATGTTGGCGCTGACATTTTTGCCAAATTCTCGGCTTTCATCAAGAATAGTCCGACCAGCAGAGGTAAGAGTGATGGGTGCTGTGTTTGCAGCATGTAGGTTCCTACATCGAGATTCTTCTCCCTTCCAACTCTATCTTCAAAATAATGCGGAACATTACGACACTAAGCAAAAAAAGTGTGTAAATAAAAAAAAAGGATTTCCTTCTGAAATAATGATGATTTCTGTGTAAAAGCCAGTTGTGGAAGCATATTTGTGATCTGAAAGACTTCAAATACTCCAGTGCTGTAATTATGTACACATTAGAAATCCACCTCAGAATGAGTATTATTGTGGACGGACTAAAATACTGCCTCTAAATGAGTATTTTTTTCCTTGTCCATACTCGTATCCTGGGCCCTTACTTGCACAATGGACCCATGCAGTTCATGAGAAGGCGCTGCTGCGGGAATTTAAGCGCCTTGATGAGTATCTGAATGCACCCCTACCTGAAGAGATCGACCACAATTCTGCAGAGGACGTCCTCGTCTCCAACAGGAAGTTCCTTGATGGCAACAGGCTGACTTTGGCCGACTGCAACTTACTGCCCAAGCTCCATGTCATCAAGGTTGGTCACATTGAAGTTTCCACTGCATCCGCGTGATTCCATCCCAGCATCATACCCCACAGCTGTTACAATTGCTGAATTCCTGTATTAATTGTTGTTATTGGTGGCCCTTCATAGGGAAAGTCGTCAAGCTATCTTTTCAATCTGCTTATATGGAAAAATTATTTTTGTTGTACAGGTTGCTGCGAAGAAGTACTGTGACTTTGACATCCCCGCCGAATTCTCAGGTGTGCGGCGGTACCTGCGGAATGCCTACGAGCGAGAGGAGTTCAGCCAGACATGTCCGGCCGACGCTGAGATCGAGAGAGCCTACCTGAGCGTGGCCAACAAGAAGTGAACAGACCACAAGTAGGCCGGAGGCTGGAGGCGAATCGCAGTATGTATAACACCATGAAACACCAAGCAGGAAATGACCACCGCCTCTTTTTGCTGGATTTTCACCTTCTCCATGTCTCTGGAGAGAACCTCATTTCCATTCCTTCATCAACAGTCGTCTTCAAGCCCTGCATATAAACACAGATTAGGGTGCCTGGGAATTTTGCCTGATTCCAACATTAGTAAACAAGCGACGGAAGGAAGCAGCTGTGTAGACCTCAGATAATATATTACCCCTCTGAGATGCAACTTAGCTTTCCGCTAAGAACCCACCAGTCCTTCAATAACTAACTTGACAGGAGATGAACTTCTTAGCATTTTCACTTAAATGCAAAATAACACGGTCCAAGAAAACATGTTTAAAAACGTTGTCATAGATAAACGACTTTAAATCCAGTTATGCATTGTATGTTTGAATAGCTTCTCCTGCCTGTTATGTTTATATGGCACAGAGAGTTCTGATGTGCACTTAACTGTATTTGTATTACGCAACATTTGAATTTGTGTCCATAGTGTAAATATACATAAATATATTTTCCTATATACTTTATACTAAATGCGCACTGTGGTGATAGAGCTGAATGAAAATGAAGGAAATCAGCACAGTGGTTTTTAGCATACCCTTCTTAGCAGAGGTTTATTGATTTGGTAGTTGGCAAAAACATTTGTTTGGTGGAACAGGAACAAGCATCAAATGGACCGAATGGAAATAAGATCCAATAAAGTTTCTCACTCACTATGTATCGTTCCATTTATCTAACTTGAACCTTTTATGACAACAACCTGATATTTCCTAATCTCCAACGCATTGCAATTTGAAACACTTGAGAAACTAATTAGCATGTTGATGTGCTTGAGAGGAAGAGAGGAACACGTTGCTGAGGCTGCATTGCCACCTTGTGGACAAATGTATCATTGAGTATTGGCTCCTCATTGGCTCCTCTATATGCTATTACAGTCTTATTCCCTTGAATCATAATGTTCAAGAGGTTATGTGACTTTACTGTATTGGTGTTTTGGTACTTGTTTGTGGTGTTTTGATTTTTAACCATAAGGTTTGCTCTGGACAACATAAAAACACAAAACAATGCCCCTCAAAAACAAATGACATAGATGCTTTTATTTCAAAGGTACAATGAAACACAATGTTCTTCCAATCAAACGCACACTTCTTTTTAACCACAGGGTGGGGTGGCACTCCTCTAAAATTCAAAAATATATTTCTTTCTTAATATACAAAACAACAGACATGTTGTTTCTGGGGTCTGCAGGAAACTCATGTGGACCGTGGGTTGGGGGTACAAACACAAGGTCTCCATGGCCAGGCCAGGATGCGGCTCCTTTCTCACAGGAACTGAACAGTGAACTAGTTTGTCACGCAGTACTTCCAGAAGCAAGCTGTTCGGAAAAATGAGAGAAGAGCAGGGTTTGTGTTATTCCCGGTGTTCATTCCCGCTGAAGTTCAGCAATTCCACACTGCTGTAGGAGTGAGGGACCAACTGAAGGCTGGCATCTAAATTGAACCTTGGGGCTGCAAAGGTGACAAAATTCTGCTAAAGTTCCAGAAAGTGTTGTAAACATTTTTACAGGAATTTTGTGAACTTATAATGCAACTCCAACTAGTCAGCATTTTAGAGAATGCAGTTTTGTAGCTATTTTTGATTCCTACTTCTTCCCATGCATGTTGGAGTCTGCACCAGATGAGGAGAAAGGCTCAGCTATGATACATTAATTTTTGTTATTGATTGAAGTATAAAATTTATCTGTAAAAGAGGATACATAATTTTTAGAAAACTAAACAGCTATCCCTAAAATGATCCATTAAACAGGCTAATGGATGAGTTACAATAATTTGGCTAGCTAGCCAGCTAACTGGTGTCACAGTGGTTTTAGCAAAGTTTATTTTGTGATGGTGCAGGCCCAACTCGGCATCACCCCAATCGACAGGTCTTTGCTCATCTGAGATCCTGAGATAACAATAATCTGACACATACTTTTGTCTTTGGTCTCTCTTTGGCGATATACACACAAAAGTCCACAAAAGGCTCACAAATGTACAAGTGGAGAAGCTGGTGTTAATCTGGGCAAACTTGCGGCTCTTTGCGTCTGAATCCCACCCCTTCGAGACCCCAGCTGAACCGGACCATTACTGCTTGATAGAGCATTCATGACTGTCAGCAGATTCTTCAGATTGAACACATTCTGACTTTCATCATCAAGCCTAATGCCACGTGGCTCAATAATGTTAGCAAGGGAAGTGTATTTGTGCTCAATAAAATGTTAAGTTAAATCTAAATATCCTCAGAGTTTTTGTAAGTTTGACAACAGTAGATACAAAAATATTGATTCCCAAATAATTTCCATGGAAAGTTTCCTCCCCAGTAAATTCCTGGAATATACATCCCTAGTCACAATTCATCACTTTGCAGGCAAATATGTTGCAATCTGAGCCTTAATAATGATATTTCAGCTGAGGACCATAGCTGGCAAAACATAATGGTCTACAGAAGCTAACCTCTCTTGGTGGTCTTTGGCGGGCTCTGGCGAAAGAAGCCTTGGTTTCGCAGACTGTCCACAGGGGCCAGCTTCAGCATGGCAGTCTTTAAATCCTCCACCTGGTCCGAGAGCACAGTGTATTGAGGAGACAAGTAGGTATTATAACACTTATGGCTAAAAATCCACATGGCAACAACCAGCAGCAGAGGAGATGTCCAGGAAAATTAAGACCCTGAACCTCTGGGAGCAAATCGATTCCTTGTTGATGCGCCAAGGGACACAATCAAACTCAGTGATCTTCACTTCAGTTATAAGGCTATTAAGAGATGGGCTGACAGATTGAACGTCATGTTCTATATAAGCTTGATCAAAATTAGATCAAAGTATCCACACTGAAAGTACAGCTAATGTAACACTCTTGATAATGCAGCATTTTGACCAACCTTGGACAGGAATGACTGTATCATACATAACTGGGCTTTAATGTGTCCGGTATGTCAATCGATCATCTTGCACCACTTCTGTTATCTTACCAGGTTGCTGATGTTTTCTTGTTGTAGGGAATTTTTTGCTGCTCGAGCCACGCAGAGGAAGGAAAACAGTTTCAAAAACAATGATTAAGTTGACATGCGGACAGGACATATTTCATATATTGCTGTTGTTCTGCTTTATTAGATACAGTTTCATGCTTGAATGTTAATATTAGGTATTTCTCGCTAAGTAACGATACCACACACTATCCACTACCACTCAACAGGTACACAAGAATTTCCGCCTGTTGAAAGTCATAGAGAACCTTCCCTTACCTTTGGCCCATGTGTCACTGTTTGGACCCAGCTGGAATTTGACATGCCTGCGATCCTCCAGGTCCGTCTGCTCTCCCTCCTCCTCTGCTACCAGTTTCTGGATCAGTTCTAATAAGACATGAAATTTGTCACTGTCAATCAAAAAACAGTGACTTAACTAAATTTATTCTCTTTTGAAATAAACATAATGGACATTGATTCATCCCTAACCAAAAATGGTAGACTATAAATTGAGAGTGATAAAGCACTAGATTTTCTACCCAACATTTATATTACTCTAAGTGTGACTTATTGACAACCGAAAAATATCCAAATCATATTTTTGCTTTTGTTTAACTCATTTTCCCATTATCTGTACCTCTGACCTATCCTAGATCACAAAGACCTTTTCACCTTGTGACTTTTATAATAGTCAAATTTTCTTTTCAATTTCCAATTCAATTTGTGTATAATGCAAAGCCCCCAGAAAGTAAGATAGAGGTAACAGTGGCAAGGAAAAACTCCCTCATAGGAAGAAACCTTTGGAGGAACCAGACTCAAAGTCCTGATTTATACGCCCCCGTTTGTTAAAATTCAGGTACAAAAGTCCATGCCCTTAAGTACTATGAAACCTGCTGCCCATATGACATTTTGAAGGTCACTGGATAAATTGCAGATAGATCCTTCTTCATGCAGTCCTTTATTAACCTCTACCCTGGTATCAGTCTTTGGGTGTCATTACACCTTTATATTGTAGTCATAGTCTTGAACAGAAGTTCTAGATCTTCTAAACACCACTTGTGTAGACCATCTGGAGGAAAATATATGATCAAAAAGCAACATTTTGTGCATAGTTCAGGTTAACTTGGCTATGGAGCGTCTAAACCCTAGATAAGCATGCAAGCTTTGGAATTATTTCACCTACCTGCTGGGGGCACCAGACTCATGCCAGAATAGAGTGGAAAAGTCTGGGTCCTCTTTGCAGAATGCAGCATTGCAACAATGCAGATCAGCGCCCAGGTCAGCATCACGACGGCTCCTCGACTTCTTTCTCCACTCTTCTACCTCGGGGACTTCACTTTTATCTCTCCCTCGACCATTTGTCTTGACATCTGTAATATGTCATTGTGTCACATCAGCCCTGTGCAAACAGTCTTGACGTACTGGCACCCTCGTCAGATGTGATGGGGGACTGGTCATCATTTTAAATCTTTCCTATCTCTGGTTGCACAGAGAGCCATGACAAATGTTTAAATTTCAACACAATGGAAAGCTGGTCAGAGTTAAACTGAATAGGCAGCATCATACCAATAAAACACGCTGGATAAATACATTAAGCCACCAGATGGGGATTTGTGAAGTTCTAAAAATAAAACCATTTTCTCAGATAACCAAAATTATGATGTTGTTTTTGTTATCTTTAGTTATGACCTATTATCACTTGTTACCAGAAACCCAGTCATTTGTTTGGCATTTAATTTTGGCAAAGTTCTTCTTCACTGCACATAATGCACCCAACAGGTTTCCCAATTAGATCATGTTCCATTATACCATCATTATTATCGTTAAAGTTTTGTAGGGTTATTTACTTCTGTAAAAACAAGTTAAGCAGTGCTGATGCAGAGCAACCCCCTGTAGTAATCATAATGTAATGCTGATCACTCACATTTAGTTGTATTTAGATAAACAAATAAATAAATGTAAATTATTCTTAATAGAAAACTAACCAAATGCAGCACAAACTGCAGAGTATAAATCAGAAAGCACAGGATGTATAAAAGTATGCATTTTATAGTAGTTCTTGTTCCCAGATTTATATGGGGTTACATGGGCACTTTGTCAAAGTGAAAGGTTTCTAATAATGTACCAGGGGAACATTACTGAAAGATCTGGTTCTTGGACTGTGATGGATGGAAGTGTCTCACAGGATATGATATTGCAATAGGAAACACCAGGTCCTGCCTTTATTCTTCATCCAAGCCATCCCAGGTGAGGAATGGTGCCTACATATAAAATGGCCGATGACTACACACTTCTAGGGTCCACAAAGCTTACGGGATGTTGTAATTCTTTGAACTAGTTTGACATTGACAGAAGTTTAATGGTCTTTCCTCATGGTACCAGCTTTGTGCGTCATGACAGGTAATCATATTTTTGTCAGATTGTTGTTGAACTGAAAAAGTCAAACTGAACTAAAAGACATAGTGCTACTCTTGATGGTTTATTATCTTCAAATGTGCAATTGGGATCCCAGCAAATAATGTATAACTGTGTTAAAATTGTCCATTGTATGTTTGTGTGGGGAGGAAATTTTACTGACATCCATCCACATGGATATCACCAAAGGCAAGAGTTATAGGTCATTCTTTAATATCTCTGATTTGAAATTTCCTATAGTCATTCGGACAAAAGGGCATATGCATTGCAAAAATCTATATCTTCATGTACATTAACATCATAAATAAGAGTTTAGGCTTCAATAATTACGCTGTTGGTAACTACCTGGTTTATCTCGTACGTGGCGCTAATATTCCCCATGCCCATTTATGTTTTGTTCTACCGGTTGCACTTTGTGAGAATAAAACGTGCACTATGGCAGCGGTGGGATTCGAACCCACGCCTCCAGAGAGACTGGAGCCTAAATCCAGCGCCTTAGACCGCTCGGCCACGCTACCGGTAGAAAGCTAAAAACTGCTATACCACTTCCTAGGGTAGGATTAATTTGTCGCGTTTACAAGGGCTATAAAAAAGACTTTATTTAGGCATACGAATGCTTCATCGTTTGATTTATTTGTCGCTGGTATAAATAATTGCTATATATATACATGTGTGTGTGTGTGTGTACGGTATCCAATCGATATGTAAGTATTAATATATATCGATACTATGGTGTTACGGATTGCACTTATTTAGGCAAATGTCGCGATTCTCTACCCTAGGCGCCCCCATCCTGGGCTGTTCCCTGCTTTGCGTCCGTAGCCTCGGACATAGACGGACCACCCCTCGCCCCCCCCCCCCCCGACCCTGAATAAGGCAAGCAGTCACAGAAAATGGATGGATAGAGAGATACTGCGTACACCCCGCTAAATCAAATCATCCCTTTAATTCCCCGGTACAAAAACGCTGAGTTCAGCGGGGAGGGGGGCTTGTATTCCGAGCGCCAATCACGTACGTGAACGGTCACGTGTTTTACATACCCGGAAGTTGGCCGTAAGTGAAGAAACGGTTTCTTGGCGAAATTGCCATGATCCACGGAGGAAGAGACATAGATCTGTTACCTGCTAAATCCTACCCACGAAGCAAAGGTGATAGGTAATGATGATTTAAGCATTATGCACACATACGTTCACTGAACTTTAGTTATAACTATCTTTTTAGTTATCATGGGTTTGGCTAGCTCGGCTGCAGCCTTGTAGCTCCGGCTTGTTTTGATGCGTGATGTTCAGTTTGTTGTCATGCACACTTAGCGGAGTGCTGCGGGTTATTCACTTTCTATCAGTTTCACTTAATTTTTTATCAAGCTGTCCTCCAAAAATAGTCACCACAGAGCGCTTCACATATGAACTGCAGCCCCCAGACCGGGCTGTATATAAGTGAAGCCGGTACATTTACTAATTTATCCGACGCTTTTATCCAAAGCAACTTACAATGATTGAAGGGTTACAATACAGTAGCTTGATTGTCAGCGCATGATTAGCGTAAGAGGTTCTTTTAATTGGGCGTATTAGCATTTAAGACTCCTCGCTATACCTTATATTTCGGGCAACAGTAATTCGGTGTTCAGTGATGGGAAGAAATACACTAATATACAGATGGTATATTAGTGTATGATTTGGTTAATTTCATATTCTTCCATATTATTAAAATTAAAGTAGATCTTATGTTAGATCAATTAATCTAATCCGAAATATATATATATATATATATATAAAATGAATTGCGTTATTCAGTCAAGATAAACAAGTTAAGATAAAATAATTAATAACGTAAAACATTATTACAAAACTGTTTGTTAAATTTGTTAGGATAACTTAAATGCCTGTATCTTTATCATATAAAGTCAGCCGTACATAGCATACCTGTATGGTGATTTTAAATAGGACAAACCTGACGTGCTCTAATATTATTATTCTATTATTATTATAGCCTTAATTTCAGTAACATTTCTAAAAAGTAATTAATGTTATTATTAGTAATTTATCATTTTCAATCGGGCATCTCCAGATTTTTTTTTGCCATCATTCATATTTTCCCAGTTGCTTTTGGAGTTCGAGTATGTAGGAATTTTTGAGTTTATGTATTATTATTATTATTATTATTATTATTATTATTATTATTACAATCCTGTGAGAAGGAGAGTACTGTTGTCAAGGATGCAGAGTTTTTTTTCCTGTTCCTCTGGAGTGTTTTTTTGAGTTATGCAGTCACTGTCAGTGTAAATGATACAAGGCGCTGACGTGTCACTGGCCTCTTTCCGCTTTGCCAGCAGACTGCCGTGAACATGCTTTCGGAGGGTAGCTCCTTCATTAAAGGCCTGTTCCTCGGGAGCCTCTTCTGCCTGGTGATGTCCACCCTGGTGAGCTATGGACCCAGCTGGCACCCCGGCCAGGACTCCCACCTCCACCACCACATCAAGGCGCCCAGCAAGGAGGAGCTGCAGCGGCTCCCCGAAGCCCAGAGGCTGGAGCTCAGCCAAAGAGTGCGGGTGTACTGCGCCATCATGGTCCAGCCCAAGAACTTGGAGCACTGGACCACAGCCAAAGACACCTGGAGCAAGCACTGTGACCGGGCTGTGTTCTACAGCCCGGAGGGCTCTGCCACACTGGAGGTGGTGGAGCTGCAGGAGCAGGACGAGTGGGCGAGGATGCGGAAGGCCCTGAGGCACGCCTACGACCACGCCGACGACCTTCACTGGTTCTTCTTGGCTCGGCCCACCACCTTCGCCATCATTGAGAACCTCAAGTACCTGGTGTTGGACAAGGAGCCGGGGCAGCCCTTCTATATAGGCCGCGTGGCCAAGTCTGGCGAGCTGGAATATGTGGAGTACGAGAGCGGGGTGGTGCTTAGCCGCGAGGCCCTGCGGCGGCTGACCGAAGCCCTCAGGGACACGGAGCACTGCCCAGAGCGCGGACACGCCCTCTGGAGGCTGAACGAGGAGAAGCAACTCGCCGAGTGCCTCAAGTACCGCGGCGTGTTCGCTGAGAACGGAGAGGACACCCAGGGCAGGGGCCTGTTCAACGGCCGCAGCGTGGGCTCCCTCATCTCCGAGAGCCTGGCTCGGCGACCTCCGGACGTGCTGGAGAGCTGCTGCTCAGACATGGCCGTCACCTTCTCCGGCATGACGCCCAACCAGATGCAGGTCATGATGTTTGGCGTGTACAGGCTCCGCCCCTACGGACACGCGTTCCACGACTCCTTAATGTTCCTGCCGCCCGTGGGCTCGGAAAATGACTGACCTTTGGGACCTTGAGTGTAGATGCTGCCTAAGTTCTGAGGACACTGACCAGTTCAGCGACATGTCTGATCAGCTATAAGGAGTCTTATCCCACATCCTAGGCAATATTTCCCACTCATTTAAAACAAAAGGCACTGAAGTATTCTAAATGATTCTCGTGAAAGGAACACACACTTTATCACTTAAAGTGTTTCAGTTCCCCTTAGAAACGTGGTGCTCCTAAGGTCCTAAGTGATACATGGCATCGTGCCAGTCCTGTCAATTAGCAAATGCTCAAATTACTCATTGCATTCAATTTATTTTGTACTGCTCCTTATGTTGGGTTGTGACTTAGTTTTTCCTCTACTAAGGTACCAGAAAACCATCAAAAAGCACTTAAGTAAATTACTTTCATTTTATAGACCTGTAGCTGCTAGACTCCTTCCCATCTTATATTGCGAAAGTCACATTGACATTTAATTTGACTTCAAGCTGGTTTCTGGCTGTTTAAGGGTTGAAACAATTAAGCAGGTCTATTGAAAATGGTGATTGAAATATTTACACTTATTACAATTATTTTACATTTATGTATGTGTAGTGGAGGTTGCCTAAATCTCATAAATTTTTACATAATGTGAAAGTACGAGGGTGTTAGATTTTTGGAAATTTAAACAAGATATAAGGTGATGTGTGGGTTGCCTGCAGAGATGGGGCTCTGGGATTTGCTAGTCCCTGCTGTTTCCACTGAATGCCAGTATTCCAGCGACAGGAGGCCTGGGCATATCGCTGTGGCTCTGTAAAGGCTGAGACGGCTTCCCCAACTCCATACTGCAAACAGGAAACATATTCAGCCGCTCTGCCACGCCGTGGCTGCAGTCGGGGTCACGCCTTTGCACTTCAGGTGCATGTTGATCCTGAGTGACTGAGGTGAGATGCAGGGCTGTTAAATGTGCATGTAGGATGCTGGTAAAGGATGGGCCCTTTATTGCGGGTGGGTGAGCGTTTGTAAGACGGAAGCTGTAACATGGTTGGTTTAGATTAAATTTAAACTGAGCTAATTTTAACTGCAGTAGCCATAGAGAAGTAACCCTTGAAACAATTGACATCTTAGCCTCTGTCTTATCAAACGTATTCTGTTAAGTGTTTTGGTATTTAGTGAAAATCATTTTGAAGATGGATCACCTGATCCAGTTTTATAGAAACATTATGAAAACAATATTCCAAGTCATAGAGCTTATAATCGTGCAAAGTTTTAAGTGACTGCATCCTGTCATCCATTTCTCAAGTTTAAATAAGCTTGTTTTGAAAAGACACTTAGGTCCGTTCATAAAACTTTATTATTGGTGTTTTCTAACCAATCTGCACTGTGTGCAACTTCAAGTATTCACTGTCCAATAGCAATTTTTCTACTGTGTGTAAAACTAAGGAGAATGAAGTAAGTCTGAAAAAGTGCTGAAGAACATTTCATCTTGTCCTAATTCAGTTTTGATATTAAAGCATATTTTTAAAAAACTGATGGCGGTGAGTGTGTTTTCTATTTTTTTGTATTCACCCTGAAAACCGCAGCCCTGAGCTTTAAGAAAACCTAAATCCTCCCTCAGTTTCCATAAAATAGCATGAACCAGTCCATTATGTTTTTGTGCCCTCAAATGAGCATGGTGACTTAAATGCAAACAAGATGAGGAATGAATATGGGCTGAATGCAAGCATTTATTACATGACAAAAGTCATATGAGAGGTGTAGTTAATTACAAGGTCATTGATGTAAACAGTAGTCCATTTAACATGGGGCTGCTTCGCACTGTCCTGGAGGTTGAGGTCTGGACGTGGGCATCACTTGTAGGTCTTCATGTGCCACAGGCCGTCATTCAGATAGTGGACGTTCTCAATGCCGATGCCCTTGTTAACTTTCTCGCTGTTGGGATAGAGATGGGTCAGCACTGGTAAATAGTTGAAACTGCACATAAAATTGAAAAAAAAAAAAAAAAACATCAAATAAGCCATTTTAAATATTATTTAGCAGAAATATTAGTTGGGATTTAAAGTTTGCGGTTCATTTGTTCTGAAGGCAACCGCTGCTTTTGTATGAGTTCCTCAGGCAGTTTTTGAGCCAAACAGTCGTTTTCATCCATGTTCGTTCTCAGTGTAGCGCATCTTTTGCATATGCAAATATTTTGGATTCCATACAGCCGATTCTGAGTAAAAGCAAGTGATTAGACTGCACTGTCTGGCACAACTCAAGAAGTATTGAGAATCTGATTGTGCTGCTGCTGTTAATTTTATACAGACACAGAAAAAAATAACAGACGACTCCATATATTTTTAACAAATCTGCATTTTTAAATCCAAGTTTACTTGTGGTTCTGCTGGCAGAATGCCACAAAGGTGACACTGGGAACGACCAGAAACCACCCAGGTAAAGGGCATAAACAACCTTCTGCCAGAGATGACCGTTAACTTATCCAAGGCTGGGGGTCAGGGTCGGGGCTCATCCTGCACGTGGCACCGGGGGTTAAGGGCCTTGCCCCAGGGTCAACAGTCACATGACTATTCTGCCAAGACCAGGACCCTAACTGGCAACCTTCCAATCACAGGCATATAGGCTTAGTTGACTGAGCCCATTCCCAAATATAATTTTATATACAACAATTTTAAAGACCACAATGTCAATTTTTCCTGTATCAATCCCCCTAGTTTCAAGGCTACGTTTAATGTTTTAGGTTATTGCTTTGAAGCAACAAGTGATGTTTCATTTTGCACAGATAAATGAATGGAGTACCCTATAGGCAAGAAAAGAACTGACAGGATCATGTTGTTAGAAACAAAGAAATTGCCATGGATGTTACTGTAAAGGTACTTCTGTTGAAGCCATAAAATCCAGGTTACAGTCAGTCCTGCTGGACTCTGTCTTGCATAAAGCTGAGTGACTGAAGAAATAGGAATACAGTAGTCAATGAGGGAGGTCAGTTTGGTGCTGTGAGGAGAATCACCAGCAGCTCAGTGCAGGATAAACAAAGGAGCTGCTGGTGAATATCAGGCAAAGGAGGAAGCCAAAATGGTTGAGTGTGTTAATGAATTGTAATAAGCAGAGTTGGGTAATTCAGGTCCAGAGAGTAAAAGTCCAGACCGGGATTTTGTTTCAACCAACCAGTTGAGCACTCTGTGACTGTGACTCTGTGCTCAACTGGTTAGTTGAAACAAAATCTCGGTCTGGACTTTTACCCTCGGGACATGCTACGATGCGACTAATGCGTTCCTCGAAAAATGTTGCATACTAAAATGCACATATCCAATAGGAAAAATAGGGTTAGGGTTATGCAACTCCTACCAAACAATGCATGGATGTACAAAAAGTTTGATTCTTTTAGATTTGAAAGAAAGTTTTTCTGAAAAGAACTGTTTCCAAAGAACGATTCATTCACAAATTGGACATCACTATTGTTTACTTGGCTAGCTGTTTTTGCATGTAAGTAATGTTTCTCTCTAAGACCACATCACATTGCATCCTTGCCAAACATGACCAACCCCAGGACTCACTGCAAGTTCGTGCTTGGAAGGCAAGTCAGCAAGACCGATCTTGCCAATACTACAAAGTATGACCTTTGTGTTCTTGGTATTAAGAAACACCCATCATCTTGGTTGGCTCCTTCATTTCTGGTTTTACATGTTTGTATGAGGTTGTGGCCTGCGGCAAGATAAGCAAAGCACCATATATATTTATTGCTAATTCTGTAATACTCCTGCAGCATTCACTGTATTCTACCCACTGTGGCACTTCATATTGCTACTTTGCACTGCACATATCACTTCACTACCGTATGTTGGATGTTATATTAAATGTTATCAGATGTCTCATAGCACTTAGTATTTAATACTTAGTAGTACGGCTGCATGACATTGGAAAAATTTCAAACATCAATGTTTTCTTTGCGATAAATATTGAAATTGGGTGGCAGTGGTTAGCACGGTCAGCTCACACCTCTGGGACCTGGGTTTGAGTCTCTGCCAGGGTTCGGTGTCTGTATGGGTTCGGAGCTTGTATGTTTTCACCGTGTTGTTGTGGGGTTTCCTCCAGGTACTCAGGTTTCCACCCCCCCAATCTAAAAACATACTGGGGCTTTACTGGAGTTACCAAATTGCCTGTTGGTGCGTGTGTGAGTGACTGGTGTGTGAGTGAGTGTATGTGAGTGACTGGTGTGTGAGTGAGTGTATGTGAGTGACTGGTGTGTGAGTGAGTGTGAGTGACTAGTGTACGAGTATGTGTATGTGAGTGACTGGTGTGTGATTGTGCCCTGTGCTGGGTTGGCAGCACATTCTGGGTTGTTCCCTGCCTTGCCCCCGTAGCTCTGGGATAGGCCCCGAACCTCCCGTGACCCTCAGCAGATTGAGCGGTTCCAGAAGATGGATGGATGGATATATATAGATCTTAATCCATTCCGAACTCCGGATCGAATACTAAAAAGTTCGAGTTCTGATCAAATTTTTCCCATAAGAAATTATGGAAAGTTTATTTACCTGGTAAAATAAAGTTTAAATAAATTACATAAATGCTCTAATAGTACACGTAAGTTAGTGGTTTATTTATTGTTAGTTACTGTAATGTTGCGCTGCTTTATTTAGTTAATCGTCCAGTCTGTGAAGAAGGCATTCAAGTAAGAACTGCATGACTAATTTCCTGGCGCATACAATTTATATTAGGTCAGCGTTCAGGGTTCGACTTCTGATAGTCAGATCGAGTTCTAGCTCAAACTTCAACTTTCAAGAAATTCCAGTTCTAGTGAGATCGAGAACCGAGGTACCACTGTATATTGCAATTTATAAAGCAAAGAAGGAGTTAAAAAATAAAAATTCTCAAGGACCTCGCTATGAGTGATTTAAACAGCAAGGATGAACAGGATTATGGCTGGCTTGGAAATGCATGGAGAGTATGCAAAAGTAGCACTGGTAAACTTATATTTTTTTAAAAGGACTAGTCAAAAATCACACCACAATAATTTGGAATATTTGTGCTTGATATTGCACTATCCATAAAACAAAAAAGGAGATTACATTTACCCAAAATTATCTATAACTACGGATGCAGTGATACCGATACAGGCATCGGGCCAATACTGCGCTCATATACTCATACTTGTACAAACTGACTGACACCACTTAATTACAGCATTATGCTAAAACTAAAAGCTGCGGCATTTTGTTAGACTGTAAGGTTTGTTCAGCTAAAGCGTCAAGAGGAGGAAGGGACAGAATGTAATTTAACACAAGCAAGCATCCAAAGACCACAGAATACACAGTTTTCTAATGCCAGCAGAGAAAGACTGCAACAACAAACTTTAGTGCAAATTCTGGAGAAGTGAGAGAAAATGAAACCGAAACATTATTTATATCTAAAATTAAACATGTTTAGTTAGATAATGTTTAATGTTAAATATGATAATGCTTCAGGTTCAATCACTTGGGTGTATTACTTAGTTCCTATAAAACACTACCAAGCCGACCAGTCACAGTCCTTGCAGTCTGTGTTGCTGCTACGTGTAGTTACATTTCTAGGGAGGTGCACGTTCCATGGATCCATGGCCACATAGTACTTACAGCGTCGATTTGACGCAGAAGTATAAGTCAGCCCATACAGTCAAGGTTCCTCTCTAAAGACCTTTCAGGCTGAGAAGTGCCAGCTTCTATAGACCAAAATGTTTGGAATTGAATCATTCCTGTACAAATACTATTTAAATAATCTATATAATTCACTTATAGTACTTAAGTAGTAAACTTAGAGTGTTAATTTTTGGTCTTTTTATACATGACAAGGTAAGGGAAAAAATTTAACTACGGTGGTATATATTATATATTTATATATATATATATTTTTACTTTACTTTGATAAGCCTACTTTGCCTTGCAGTAACCCACATGCTTTCAGCTATCTACCTGAGGCTAATGCTGCGCGCACAAAAACCCCGATGGAAAAAAAAGTTCCGTACCGTTCTCTCAGTAACGAATATAGGCTCCTCAAAGCTTATAATCAAGTGCCAAAAACGAGCCAACGAAAGTACAGTAAGCTATATTCTCTGTACAGTAGGCAACTATATTATAGCGCATTTGAATTTGACATATTTCAGTAACTGTATTTGTACAGTACTGTAATTTGAAACAGCTATATTGTATTTTTAAAGAGTCAGTAAATAGCGACGCTGTCCATTTTATTACCTTATAGTCATGTAATAAATATGCAAATGTAAATTACATGGTAATCTGTCGAGAAAGGGAAAAAAAGATTATAACGATCGTGTGTATAGGCTAAATGTACTGAATTGTTATTATAAGCTTTGTTTAAGTTAAGCCTGATGTTCCCTTACACACAAAAGAAGGATCAGTCTCTTCTACACAGTGAGGCAAAACCAACAGCTTATTAAATACACAATGATATTGGATTGGTACTCAGTACCCAAAGCTCAGGTATCTGTAGCGGATCGGTGCATCCCTAACTGTAACCAAACTTATTAACAAACTTATCTTCGAATAGTGGGTGTCAAACAAGATGGTGTTGCTGCTGTGAATTGTGTCAGCAGAAAGAAATCAGTGCCAACAAATGCACTGTGATGACGGGACTAAATATTTGATTGGATCCTTTGATTGGACTAAATGGGCATTTATTAGGGCCACAATTTGATAAGTATAAATTTAGCGTATTCTTGTTTAATAAACATGTCAGATTTAAAACTTCAAAAAGTACCACCACACTACCACCATCTCTTTTACCTTGTTTATCCACAATATCTCCTCTCTCTAAAGACATTGTGGCTGTTGAGCTGCCCCTTTCTTCACCTCCACTTCAGTACATGTGGTGTGCTCCGCTAACCAAACTAAATAAACGCAAAGATACGCCAAATTTATATAGATTACTAACTTTTGAGCGTCACAACATGGCTCTCATAAATATTTTATGTGTACTACTAATCTGATTATAAAATAGTGGATGTAAGTAAATGCCCACGTAGTGCTGAAAAGCTGGTGTCCGGACACATTTTTACGCCTGTCATCTAAAGGTTATATCGCAATGTGAAATTGTACAGCTCTATTTTTTTTTAACATGTACAAGGAAAAGGAACAGTCATTAAAATTCTAAAGCTTGCCAAGTTTTGTTTACTCTGACAGAGCAATAATATATTACTTAAATATATTACTTAATATAAAAACCTAAATCCCCTACACTTGGCAAATTTTATCATCAAGATTTCTAACTACCAGAACTGTACTGAAAAATAAGATTATAAAAATACCTCATACCATGGTGTAGTATTTGTACAGTATAAGGTGTACAAATGCTAGATTTCAAACCAGCTAACATGGTCCTTGCAATGTGGGAATTTCATTTGCATAACATGCAATGTTGATATAAATCTCCCAGCCCTTCTTAGTATTTTTGTTTTATACCACACATACCACATACAATTAACATACCTGCACTGTCTTGTTAATTGTCTGTAGTCTGTTTAGAGGGCATTCAAGAAGGAATATCATTTTACATATGACACCACTTTCTTAGCTCAGATTGAATTGGGAAGCAGAAAAAACTTAAATTGCCATTAAATTTTGAGGACTGTACACAGACACATAGTTTTCAAAATTTTTTTGTTCATATTTTCTGGCCCTCATTCTAAAAAAGAAAAAAAAAAAACGATGCTACTTTAATTCCAACTGTACCGTATATAAACATAGTCGTGTGGCAAAAGTTGACCATACTGCCCCCAGGTTTTTGGTGGCTCTGCATCTCATGTACAGGTAACGTTCATTTCTCAGGAGCTCCACAAATGATTTGTGGAATATCACAGGATGCGTGTGGCAACACAAGCAACAAATATAAACATGCCTTAAGTGACAGACAACTCCCCCCTTAACTGCTACTTCTGTCCAGGAATCTCATAAAACAGGAGATGTTCTCTTACATGTTTTCCGAGGACATTTTCATCACACCAACAGAAAGCGCATGTTGCTTGCCTTCCGCCATTATGGCCTGTGGCAAAATTAATATTAAGGAAACCAATCTATAGGCTGTGGGGAAAAAAATCTATTCAACCATATTATATCTAAAGAATAAGCACCCATAAAGGATGTTAAAAAGCAAGGCCTGTATTTTCCAGGAAAATAAACATAACATGTACTACATTCTTACACAACCACAAATGAGAACAGCTCATACCTTGTCATCACTGACCATCTGGAAGCTATTCTACTCCGCCAAGTAAGTATGTCTTGTAATAAATGACCTCCTCAATGACTATCAAACACATTCACTGTACGGCATCTGGACATTTAAAGGATACAACAACAGTATCGGGCTCAGCTGGGTACAGTTTAGCTCCCGGTGATGTGAGGCCAGGACACATGATATTGGCTCCACTGAGAACAAATTTGATGGCCCCTTTGTCGACCTGCTGGTGTGGAAGTATGAAGGGATCTGAGTGGAAGAAAGAACAAGGATGGATAATCAGGCACATTGGAGAAAGGACAGAATAAAAGGAGGAATGGACACAGAACTCATGACACAGAGTCGCAGTGTGTGTGGCGGCTCTGTTTTATACAAAGCAAAGGAACTGGGTCACCTTGCTTGATTATTTATTTGCAGGAAATGTAGGGGGGTATCTGAAATGGGATGAGAATTAAAGCCCACGCAGGTATTAAATGCTCAGAAATAAATTCAACATAAATGCATTGTTGCTGATTTGTCAGAGAAAAGGAAATAATGAATTAAAATAACTTTAGCAAAACATGTGCTTCTACATTTATTCATACCATTTTGATATGGTCACATCTGTGTAGTCATAAGAAACACAACAGACACCACCCACATAAAACATGCAACTGAAATTTTGATTCTTGGGGAAAAAAATGTCTAGTGCTCAGCTTCAGTAATGAGGGCAAACCTTACACTTGTGCAGAAGTCTGAGTGTGGGGAAGAATGGCCCTTCCCTCTGTCTGAAGAAGAGCAGCTCTCCATTTACCGTCAAGATTTCAATATGTTCATGGCTGCAATAGTGACAACAGCAGATGAGGCACACACAGGCCTGACAACAGAATGAAACCCAATAATAATAAACATATTGATAATCAGAATGGAGTAAAAATCAGCTAATTCGTGGTGGATTCCTAAATACATGCATGATGTTTTCGGAAATATAGTTATACCATCTCACTATTTTCACCGGATCCTTTTTCGGCATGATCTGGTTCAGCCATGACTCGATGTCTGGGAACTGGTCCAGCAGTTGGTTTTTAATGCCTTTGATAACGGACGTTTTCAGCTGAATGCAGTTAGAAACATTTTCCTTTTCATCAAATCTGCAACGAAACAATGCAAGTTTTAAAATTAATTCAGTATCTGCAGTGGACGAGTACAAGCTCAGAATAAACAAAAAACCTTAATGGACCAACGTACCGCGTTTAAAAATCTTTATAAACACATTACCAAGAAGGAAATACACGTAGTGTGTGATATATTAATGTCTCTAAGTAAACAGCACACGTGACAGCTGCGGTCATTAGTTGTAGAAAACATTAGACGAGAACAATAAACAGCTACACTAGATGCACACGAATGCACCTGTGATACCTGATACTATATGTCAGGCACATTTTCTATATTTTTTCCTAGGGATACCAATAGAACACAATAATATCAGCTTCAGATGCTTAATCGAGTATTTCATTGCATATATCCAATGCCAGGCGCCTCCGTTAACGATCTATCGTCTCAAGCGAACACATTTGCAAACAAACCGCACTTTTTAAACATCCTCAGTGACCACTTTCTCTCGATACGTTAAGTCCGTGGGCGTCCGTGCTGCCGATGGGCATTAATCAGTCAGGGGTGCTCTCTATCCACGCTGCTTTTCCCAACAGGACGCAAGTTTACAGCAGCCAATGTCTCATTGCGACAGTGCTCGCGATTTACGGCATGACATCACGTCGCTGCTCGACAAAATACGACACGGGTGCGGAAGAGGTGCACCTAGCGCCCCCAAGCGGATTCAGATTTTTTTTTTTTTGTCACATTCAAGGCAAACAGTGAATATAACCTGCAGTGAAATAAAAGGTGGTCAGCTCCGGCATAAATAGCATAAATAAATATATAATAAATACATAAATAGCAAAAAAAGAATAAAAGAGAAAAAAATATATGCAATTAATAAAGAAAAGCAAGTTTACTAAAAAAGAAACAAAAAGAAAAACAAGAGTAAAAAAACAAATGTGCAGCATAACAGAAATAAAGTGAGTGGTGCATGAGTAAAGAGCAAGTGTTAAATTATGACTGATATAGAAGTATTATGTGACTTGAGGGTAGAAGCTCCTTCTGAGACTCTCAGATATCACTGAGAAACTGCAGAAGTGGTTTCCAGACCTCAACCTGATGAAAAGATAGTCGTTAGAGTGTGACGTAAAACCTGCTTATTTTGGCAGCTCTGCTCCGGCATAATCTGAGATAAATATTCTGCAGAGAGGGCAGATCAGCCTTACAGGTGCATACAGCTGAACGTAGCACCCTCTGCAGAGATTTGTGCTCCAAGTCAGAGTAATACCCAAACCATACTGTGATTCCTGAGATAAGGAATCCAGAGCTCCTCAAACTTCCTCAGCTGCCTAAGCAGGTCCAACTGATGCCTGGCTTTAGATTTTTTACATGATTGACATGGTGAGGTCATCAGATATATGGACTCGGAGATACACTATATGGACAAAAGTATTGGGACACGTGGCCATTACACCCAGAGGAACTCTTATGACAGATGGACATATGGAGTTGACCCCCCCGTTTGCTCCTATATCAGCTACCACTTTTCTTAGAAGGCTTTCCACAAGATTTTGGAGTGCGTCTGGGGGAATTTTTGCCCATTCATCCAGAAGAGCATTTGTGAGGTCAGGCACTGATGTTGGACGTAAAGGTCTGGCTCGCAATCTCTACTCTGGTTCATCCTAAAGGTATTTGATGGGGTTGTGGTCAGAGCTCTGTGTGGGCCAGTCAAGCTGTTCCATCCCAATCTCACCAAACCCTGCTGTAATGGACCTTGCTTTGTGCATTGGGGCACAGTCATGCTGGAACAGAAAAGGACATTCAACAAACTGTTTTGACAAATTTGGAAGCACAAAATTGTCCAAAATGTTTGACTGGCCCACACAGAACCCTAACCTCAACCACACCTTTGGGTTGAACTAGAATGGAGAATCCCCTTAGTCTTCCTGGTATTGAATGAGAGGCAGTTAGTCTGACACCATTGTTTCTGCTTAAAAGGTTACAGTGGCTCTGTGTGAAGCTCTGTTGGTGCAGACCTCCCAGCTTGTGAATTCCAGTCCCACCGGCACTTTCTGTGTGGAGGTTGAATGTCCTT
>JAABNY020000002.1:20208197-20257916 GCA_015164015.2 Brevimyrus niger | reverse complement strand
CTCAAGCCGATACAGGAGGCGTGCGAGTGGCGATGGGGGTTTGGGTGGGGGGTGGAGGGGGGGGCGGGTACAGGGGTATACTTATTGGGAGGGGGTTAAGTGTGCGAGATTCAGGCTCACTCTCAAACACACCTGTTTAGTTTAGCATATAGGGACTCTAGTTGTAGCTCTAGCTAACTGCTCACTCCCAGTCAGACCTATAGTGTGTTGGCTTTGGATAAACTGACCTGTCAGTGCTGTCAATCTAGCTTCACACCCCCGTGTGGGACTGGAATACTGACATTGCAGGACCCCCCTACGCCTGCATTCCCACCTGCCTCTCCCTCCTAAATATGCTGCCATTGCTATATCTGCCAGTGCTTACAATTTGCACGCATCTAACTGTTTGCACTGCCTCTAATCTCCCCTACTTTTTATTTATCCTACCCCTCCTGGGCTGTGCTGCTTGGTGACCACAAATTATCAAGATATTTTGCCTACCCTGCTGCCTCTGAAGGCTTCACTACCTGTGAATCTCCTGCCTGCCCTACTGCTGTACCACTATTCATCCTGCCGTAAGAAGCAGCACCGGTACGTGTACATATATCACCTGCCTGCCCTCCGTGTAAAGATTCAAACTTATAATTTAGACAGTGTAAGTAAGGACTCTGCCATCTTGTCCATTTGACTTTCACTACCCGCCCCTGGAGGATGGGCTGCCCCTTTGAGTCTGGCCTCCTCTTAAAGTTTCTTTCTATGATGAAGTTTTCCCTTACTATTGAGCCCATTTGGCTTAATCTCTGGGGGCTTTGGGCAGGGTCTCTGTAAAGTGCTTTGAGACAATGTAATGTGTAAATGCACTTTACAAATAAAATTGAATTGAATAGATAAACATGATCTATGTTGCAAAGAGTAAAAAACTCAAAATTCAAAATTGCTGCTAACTGCTGTTGCAAGATAGAATTTTTAAGGGATTTCTATTTCAAAACCATCCAAAACCAAGGTTCCTCTTTTTGTTGGACATTCCCACCCTCATAATTTTAAAGAAGTTGCGTTATATTATGAGCAGACTGAGTTTTTTTCAATTCAAATCAATTTGTATAGTGCATTTTCACAATATTACATTGTCTCAAAGTTATTTACATTGTCCCTGCCCAAAACCCACAGAAAGCTTGCCAATGGGGATAGTGGCAAGGAAAAACTCCACCATAACCAGACTCAAAGGGGGAGCCCATCCTCCAGGGGCTGGTAAAGAAAGTTCAAAATATCAGTCCTGACTTATATGGTACAATATCCAGGTATAAATGCAGAAGTTCTTTAACCAAAAATGTGTCAAACTTGTAAAACATGTTAAAGTGTGCCACAGTGCTCAAGGAAACTTAATGGAAAGAGTGAGTGAGAACGTCTGTTCTTTAACAAATTGAAAAACAGGTCAGGGCTGTCTAGGTAAAGGCCTACATGGCTCCTGTCCACATTTATGATGCTGTGCTTACCTAACAGTACTACTGCAGTGATAGGTTTTTGCTGGCACGAGATCTATTAGCTATACTTCGCGATTCAAAGATTTGCCTTAGATATTCCATTGTTTTCAGGAAAACATTGTGATTTTCTTTAGTCATGTCAGTGTTGCTGGAGAATGCTTTTTCAAATACACATTCGAGAATTTGAACTTTCTGTGTCAATAAACACTTTAAAACCAAGCCTTCCAGACAAAATACCGACACATCCACTAACCAAAAACATTTTACAGTTGATTACTAAAAAAATCAAAGCACCAAATTCGAAGCGGTAAATTGTGTAGCAAAAAATTCGAAACAGTCAGTTTTACTTTCATTTTTTCGCCAGTCGCCGGTGAAGGTTGAACATTGAAACCCAGGTATTTTCATTCCGCTTTAATTTTTATCAAGCAGACGAGCAAACACTAAAAGAGACGCACCAAGCTTCAGTATATGGATATAAAGTTTAAAAACCTTGGTGAGTTTCCCGAAACCCCTCTAACGCTACGTCGTTTTTAAGTTCTATACTTTTTAACATATGAACAACGTAGCGATAAAAAGGATTCGGGAAACTCACCCCTGTGTAATAACTACGCCGAAGGTGCGCAAATAAGCGCGCCGCACAACGCTGACTGAGCGGAATAAGCACAACGAAAGCGCTTCGTATTTCATCCATTTTACGTCTAAGGGCATTAATTATGGAAGGATTATTCGGACGTACAGTATTAGACAAATGATTGCGTTAAAACGTCAGAATTACTTGGGTTCGTTCGAGAGAGTAGTACGGCACTGTATAATAATGTGCAGTGTATTTCATTATTTTCATTTTAAAGTTAGTAATGTCTTGTTGTGTATAATTGATCATTTATCACATGGTACGTCCACTATTATCCGCGGCAGGTCTTGGAACGTATTTCCAAGCACAGCTTACTACAACGAATACCAAAAATGCTTTTTATTGCAGATTAAATGGATGCTGCCGACAGTATAACAGGTTTCAAAGAGCAAATTGGAGGGTTGTTGGAAGAAACTGCAACAGTGGTACAGTAGCTGCTTCTGAGTACAACACTGATTAATACTGATGTTTGCAAACTTCGAGGAAGCTCTGCAACGTTTCCTAAAAGCATATAGTCGCTTACTGAATGGGTACGACTATGCAAGTTGCAATAGGCCCACAGCCCTCCTGTGAAGTCACTTAGTGAAGTAAATCAGGACCACTTTCCCTCATCCACCTGTGGTTTCATCTGTGGCTCGATTGCTCCAAACTACATCCACCTGCAGACAGGTCTCTTGGAAGCACCGACCAGCCAATCACGGAGGCCTCTGTATCTTGATGGGTGAAATTGACAGTCTGCATATGTGCGGCATCATTGAAATAGACAAATGAATAAATAAAACCGACAAGAAATAATAAAATTAGGTAGAAAAACAATTTTAACAGATTTACTTATGCTCATATTTCATACCATTATTATTTATTTACTGCCACGTTTCATATTTTATTAATGTACACGGTTAAATATTTGATAATGTCGGAATAATCCCTGTATAATACATAAGTGAGCATGAGAGCTCAAACTAATTTACCCACAGTGCTCCACCGCTCTCTCACTGGCTGCAGGCCATCGGTACTGCTCGCATGCGCAGTAAGGCAGCACTTTTCCGCTCTCATTCTGCCCGCGGCTCGATCTGTGCACTACGCATGCGCAGTACAGCAGTACCAAACCGACTGTCATATGACTCTCATTTCCTGCTTATAGTCAGTGGCTGCTCGTGAGTCCGAGAGGATTAGGCTGCTCTCTGTGTGTGGTTCCCCAGTTTGACCGACAATTTACCATGTTTCGTTACGCCTGCGTCACTTTGCTCTTGCTTTTGGCTGCCGGTGAGTATGCATGGGGGATAGAAGCATCGTTTTGTTTTTTTTCGGTTTTGGTTCTTCAATAGCAAAAGGAAAGTTTTTTTTTCTTGCGCCGTCACGGGGGCCTAGCTGGATCTTGATATGGGTATTTTGGAAACTGTTTAACAAGTCACCTACGCATTGAATCTTGTATTTATTCATGTCTTCCTGTTTGTAACACTGGGGATCTGATCGCAGATAAAGCTCGTGCTTTCGTTAGTCATTTGTTAATGTGTCATTAGTTGGCAGACCTGGTAGTGTAAGCTGTCATTGTTATCTGGTTAGGTAGCTGACGCTGGCCCGTTAACCGAGTCCTGTTCTTCATACGTGTCCGTTTGATTGTGTGCACTAACAATTGGGAAGATCAGCCATAATCAATACTGAGGATTGTTGGAGACAACTGTCCTAGTCAGATGAAATTAACTTGTGCGGATAGGCAGTTGCGTTTGACTGGAAATTATTATTTTGCCTGCACACGAAATGGGGGGGATTGGGGTTAGGAAACACCCACGTATTTTTAGGTAACTAAATGTTTATATGATCAACGACATGAACCCGTCTGTGCTGGATGAGTGCTGGAAGCTGCGGGATTTGATATTTAACACGGTTTGATTTCTGTATATGTGTATATGATGGGATGAAGATGGTGGTGCCGGGTGAAAAAGCACGTGATGATAGCCTGTTTCGTAACCCCACCGGGTGTGTTTTACCCTGTACCGTGGCTTTTGCATGCAGGATTTCCCGGCTTTCCGCTTTGGTGCTCCGTGTGATCGAACATGTGCCCGGAAAGGCCACCTCTGTCATCGGACATGTGTTCTGTCCGGATGACCCGGAAACCTGCACTGAGATAAAGAGCTCACCTCCCCAATCATAAGACATCTGAAATGTATTAGACTATTAAATACCAAAAGTAAAACTTCTGCAACGATTTTTTTCTTCCAGATTAATGCAGATCATTAACGAATTATTACAATTAGTTGCTTTTTCTGTCTGACTGAGGTCTCAGATTAACTGCAGAAACGCATTAAAATGTGACCAGGTACAACCTGACCCAGCTCTCCAACTTAACTGCGATCGCTTTCTTGTTTTGACTGGTCTCTTCTCCCGCCTGAAACGCCGTCAGCTATAGTTCACACCCGGACCAGTTTGAAGACGTGATAAAATATTAAATCGGTTGACATGGATACCTCTGTGAATTGTAGAGTTGGTCCCTTTGTGTTTTTGAAAAAGATTGAGGTTGTATGTCGATTTCTTTCCTCACGTTTGTCTTGGGTTTGTACTGCTGTTACTTCACTAAGAGAAAGGAACAGCTGAACTTGCTGTAACTAGTTGGTAGAGTGCATGGCTGAATGCTTTATAAAGTGAAATCACTGTCGATCGAAGTCTCCGGTAACCCTCCGTAATGGTAATTGTGAAGCAATTTGAAGCTGAGGTAATAAAAGAGAAGGCATGGAGGGCTCTTCTGGCTGTGCTGCTTGGGGCAGGCTTACCCTTGCTAGTGCCACCTTTCACCTGCAACCGGCCTCCCAGTGTCATGTTTCTGCCTTTCGTGAGACTGTCAGCTGCTCCTCTTCCGTGGTCCCTGCCTCACAGCCCGGCTTACAGGATCGACTCTGAGGCTCATAAATGTTTACTGTATTCCGGTTATTACGCACTGTAAAACTGTAACCATCTGAGAGCCGTAAAGTCTCATTCTCATTAATCATTAACGGTTCATCCTTGTGAATTTTACCCGTGATTAATTATCCACCGAGTCAAAGGTCGATTTTTAAGCTAGTCAATTTATTTAGGTTATTATAAAGAGCTGCTCTTCCTTGGGCAAGGTTAACCATGCAGTTTGTGTTTTTCCTGGCAGAAATCCGGCAGTCCCACAGCACGGAGGTGAAAGTGGAAGAAGACAAAAAGCTGTGTCTGTATGCAAACCTGATGCTGAACTTCTCTGTAACCTATGAGGTCACAGGGAAAAAGGTATTGTAGTGGTCATCTTGGGTCAAAAACGTTATTCTTTATGTCAGCAATCTAAAACAATTGACCACTTATATGAAATGAGCGACAGTAGACTGTTTACACAGTAAAACAACCATATGGCTCCCGACGTTTACTGATTTATTTTTCACATTTAAAAAAAGGCAAATTTTATTTCTCCTCTGACACACATCCCTTATGGCAGTCCCAACCAAAAACTAACTGGAGAAGCGCTGTCCTGTATGATATGCTACATAAAATTCAAATTATAATGGCAGGTTTACACAAAATATTCTAACCATTTAATGAAACAAAAAATACACCATTCTGTATAAATGGTGCTTACAGGTATGTTCTCAGGTGTCTGTGTGTTTTGGTGGGGGTAGGGTTCAGTCGTGTATGAGTTGGGGCACCTGTCGCTCATGCTGAGCACCCATGAGCACTGACATCCAGACTTCCTGAAGCTTTAAAGACAGAGGCTGTTCTCGGGTGTTGGTGTGAAGTTGCAGAGTTCCGCATTTGCTGTATCTCAAAGTGTGAAGATGGGGGGGCTTCATTTACTAGTTGGACTAATGCTGAAGTGGTTGGAAATTGGGCTGTTAACCATGTTGGTTATCTCTTCCTGTTGTTGGACTCTCTGCTTAGCCCTGCGGGTGGTGGTCGTGCCCCCCTCCCCTCTTCCTCCCCCCCCCCCCTGTTCCTGCCTCCGCTTAAGCACTTCCTGTAATGTTGACACCTTTACTTCAGAGAATTCTTAGCGCCATTAATATTTGTACTGACCACAGATCAGTCTTAATTTTCTTTTTCACTTGCTGGTTCTTCTGCTGACTCAGAATGCCACGGTCACATTCACGCTGCCTGATAATGTGACAGTGGATGGCAGCATGTGTGGAAACGACAGCTCCCTGCTCAAGATTGGCTTTGGCAAGGGCCACTCTTGGGCTCTCAACTTCATGCGGGACAACCAGACCTACAAGGTGGTTAACATCTCGTTCACCTACGACCTCAAAGACGACACCATCTTCAAGAACTCCTCGTCGAACGGTGAGGAGCTGGTGCCGGGGGCTTTGGATGTGACTCCCTATTCAGGGGGTGACTTGCCCACACGCATCGTTTCTCCTCTTCAGAAACGAAAACGGTGACTGTCGGAGGGAGGATGGAGGCCGTGGATCTCAACCACATCTATACTTGCAAGAGTCACGAGATCCTGGACAGCGGGCTGGTACAGCAGGTGTTCTGGAACGTCTCTTTGCAGGCTTTCATAAGCAATGGGACGCTCAGCAAAAATGGTATGACCCCCCCCCCCACCTCATGTGCTGGTAAACAGGGTTACACATGTACCTCTGCTTATTCATTATTCATCTTCACCCCCCTGTCTGAAGCTACCATTTGCCGTGCTGATCTCCCCACCACAACACCGCCCTCTACAACCACCGTCACACCAAAACCCACGACCACTCCCAAGCCCACTCCGCTGCCCCAGCCCTCCACCCACACCTACCGGCTCAACAGCACCTCCAACGGCACCGCCTGTCTGCTGGTGGCGGTGGGGCTGCAGCTACACTATAAAGATGGCAAGGTAAGTGGCTGGTGGGATGGAGTTGTGGTTGATGTCATGGGAGGTCCATTTTGATTGGATAATGAGTCTCAATTGCACCCCTCCCACTTTTAGGGATTTGTTAGTGAGAACATTGACCCCAACATAACCACCTCAGATGGGCATTGCGGGAATAACGGGAGCGATGCTATTCTGGAGCTGAAAAGCGACCACGTGACCATCGCTTTCACTTTCGTGGAGGTAGTGTCAGTTGGCCCTGCCTCGGCAGGGGGACCCCTTCTCCCATCCAGTACTTTCCACTCTGTGCTGCCTGTTTGCCATCCTTATTGGTTCTGGATCTCTTGCAGAACAAGCAGAAATTCTTCCTGCACGCAGTGAACGTCTCTGTAGTGAATGGCAATGGTAAGTTTGGCTAAGACCAGCTAGAGGTTTTGTCAGGCAGTCACTTGGACGACGACGACGTCGTCAACCAGGCCCCCCTGACTTCTCTTTGTCGTTTCCTCTGGCTCAGACACATTCCATTCCGGAAATGCTAACATGTCACTGTGGGAGGCTGCTCTGGGTACCTCCTACATGTGCAATAAGCAACAGACAGTCAACGTCTCTGACTCCTTTGCCTTTGTCACCTACGACCTGCGGGTACAGCCCTTCGAAGTGAAGAATAGCTCTTTCGCCACAGGTGAGTGTCGCCCCCCCCCCCTTTCTTTGTACCAGTCCCAAAGAAATCTGGCTCCTCTATCAATTTATCATCTACCAGAACCCAGAAGTGTAGCTCAGATTTACTAGGCTTTACCAGAATCAAACCTGGAATTTGATGCTGTGGAAGTAAATCATGTCCCCACTGTTCATGTGTTGGCTCCCCTCCCCCCTCCTCCTCTGTTTGCAGCTCATCAATGTCCTATGGATGACACCAGCATCTTAATCCCAATCATTGTCGGGGCTGTCCTGGCGGGCTTGATTGTCATTGTGCTGATTGCTTATATGATTGGTAGAAGAAAGACCTACGTCGGCTATCAGAGCCTTTGAACCACTCAGTGATCATGTCATTCAACGGATCAATCTCGGCACCTTCTTTTTTTTTTTTTTCTTTTTTCTTTTTTTAAAATTTTAAAGTTCCCCTCCTCCTTTGTGTTGTCTGTTCAGGAGCAAGCGCAGGTTCTTTTCACCTTTGCTCAGTAGATGGCACCTTGTATTCTACAGTCTGACAGCAATTTTGGATAAATGCTACTTGTACAGTTTTCCACTCTCCTTGTTTATACAGCTGGCGGTTTTGTTCTGGCTAATAACGTAAAGTCAAAATAGCAGTGCCCCTAGGGCACTTGAACCTTATCTTTTAAAAGACTAGTTCCTTAACTACTCCTCCACCTACTGGAACTTAAGGGAGGTAAAGCTGACACTGGTCTTCTGCTTCACCCAGGGTTTATTTTACCACCGGGGTGTATAAACTTTTTTTGGGAAGTTGTGACTGAACAATAGTGTAATAGTGTATGCTATGCTTGCCCGGAAGCTGAAGGTGCTCTGGCGATGGTGCATGGAGACCTGTGCTTGCTTACTCAGCTCACCATTCCTTTTACCATCCCATGACTGTGTGCCTTTGTGTGCTCGTTCAGTTGTACCACACTTGTAACTCAACGTTTGTCTTTTGAGGTCATCTACCACGTTGGCATTGGCTCGTACACTTTGGCACTTGCTGGCACTTTTTTTGAGGGGGTGGGGTCTTTGAGGAGGGAGGAAGGATTGAGTGAGTTATGGTTGATACGTTTGCATTTCTAAGCGTCCAACTCGGGGGGGCTGATTGAACACATTGGTCATGGGTTACCTGAATTCGGTCAGAAACGTTCTCTAGATTGCAGACGTTGTCAGGGCTGACCGCTCGTTCTGGATGCAGACTTACTTGGTTTGGCCTCTAATTTGAGCACTGATTCGGTTATTTCAGAAATGTTGTCTTGCGTGTAATAGCAGCAGTTTGTAGCGCTCAGAAAGCCCACATCAGGAGTTTGTCCCACGGCCCCTGGGATGCTGCATGGAGGCATTCAGCAGTGGTGCTGAATGGTGACAGACTGTCATCCAGTAAAGTAGTTGAGCCTCAGGATTTTATTCATGGAGTCAAAAAGCAAAGGTTGGGTTTGGTCCCCATGCTCCCCCTCCCCCTATTCTTTCTGTAGGTTTGGTGCATTAGACTATAAAGGGATGATATTAGTATTTAGCACATCTACCTGTATTTACGTGTTTTTTTTTTTTTTGTTTTGTTTTTTTTTGTTTCCCTTCACCCCCAAATTACGTAAATTTGACAATTCGTGCACTAATGCAGCTTCTCCCATTAGCCGCTTGTAGTGCTTTCGGTCACTGGGCCGGCATCAGGTCTAACTCGTGCTCAGATCCAGTTAGTGGAGGGGCCTTTCTGCTCGGTGAGCCAAGCAGCTCTGGGGATTGGCCATATTTGTAAATATTTCTGCTTGATGTTGATGGTGGGAGTGCCTTTATTGTTTATTGGTCTAATTGGAACTTCAAGCCAGTTTTAGCTCCCTGATGTGAAGATTCATTGTTAAATTTCTCCACTGTAGAGATGTCGCAGCTCTGCCTGTGTATCCAACAGGTTGTTCCTGTAACAACCCAGATAGAACCTAACCCGAGCATGACAGGTTCTGGTAGATGTGGCCTTCCTGGCATTGGGGAATGTCATGTATTCATGTAGGCAATAGTTCTGGGTACAGGGTTGGAGTTTAAGGCTTATTTTTTTATTTTTCTGTTCTCCGCATCCTGGAAATGGTTGTTGTACCAGTCATGGGCTGGTTTATTTACACCTTGCACTTCGTGTTTGGGTACTGAATTAGAAAAGGGAATCTCACGTGTCCATAATACTGCGTGCTTCTTTTAATAAGATGGCTTCTTGGTCTGAAATTCTGTCTATTTGGAATATTTTTTTAAATCTATGAATATACAGAAATGATTGTGGAATTCCATCTTAGTACGTTTTTATAAGATTGAAGATTCTTGGGTTGTATAAATATGAACACCCTTTAATTTTGTGGTTTTTTTTCCCTCCAAATGACAATAAAATCTGCTTACTGATCCGTCCTGAAGCCGAGTTAATTATTTTGCCAGATTTGTCCTGCATTCTCTCATGCTGCTCCATTGATCACAATCCAGCCTCATCCACACCCTGCCGTGTGTGTTTGTAGTCTTCATCCTTTGTGTACCGTTGTCCTTCATTCCTTCACACACTTTCTTTATTCTCATCCAGCGGACGACTGTGCAGCCGATAAAGACGACAACCTCATTGTCCCCATAGCAGTGGGGGTGGCCCTGGCAGTTCTCGTTCTTATTGTGTTGGCTGCCTTTTTTATTGGAAGGAGACGGAACCAGGCCCGAGGCTATGAGTCATTCTAGGGTGATTGTGGTGGGTGGGGCTTCACCAATCAGCTGTTGGATATTTAAATGTGTGTCAGCTTCTGAGGCCTTTTTTCCCCTTTTCTTGCCTTAATCATGTGTTTTGTGAAGTTGCACTTATTCAGCAGTATAACTAGTAGGATAAGTCCTATTTTTCCCTTATGCACCTGATGGTCACTGTCAAACTTAACTTACAAAAATTGGATGCCTGAAAATCCACAGGCCTTTTTTATATATATAAAAAATAAAGAACCTTCGAAAATAAAATCAAGCTTTAAAAAAGCTGAAATCATTTTGACTAAGCTGGTCTGTGTCCTGGTCTTTTTTTTTCCCCCGCAAGGAAGAAAAGATTGTTTTTCAAACTTGTTTATTTTCCCTAAGAAAATAAAATATTGCATCTTTTATCAGTGAAGCAGAGGGACTCCTGCTGGACAGAGGATTCAGCCAATGAGCTCACTGCTTCTCCCCTAGCTTTTCCTGGCAGTGAGTGTGTTTTCCTGGGTAACATGTCTTTTTCCTGCACTCTAACAGCTGACCTCCCCCTCCCCCCCCTCTTTCTCATGCCAGCTGAGGAGTGCTTCCTGGACTCTGATCTCAGCTTTCTCGTGCCTATCGCAGTCGGTGTGGCTCTGAGCTTCCTAATCATCCTAGTGCTTATCTCTTACCTGATTGGGCGGAGGAAGAGCCGTACTGGGTACCAGTCTGTATAACGCCCCCCCCGCCCCCCGAGCTCCGTCACTGCTTTGTCCTTTCATCTGTCTGGCTTTCTCGCACCTCTCTCCATATATAGCTTCTTAACAAATGCTGGTCTTCTGTTCTGCAAGACCAGTTTGATCTCAGCTTGACCTTGTGAGCATGTCACAGAGATGCGGTTGTCATAAATCCAGCCTTAGTGCTATTGTTAACCGCTTAATGTGACACACTTGTCAGATATGTTGAAGATGGTTAACGACTTAAAACGGCCATTTAACTGTGCCTACCACGGTAAGGAGAAGTAATCCTATATCAAATTCTCAGCAAACATGACTACATTCTGTAGAGCTGAGCATTTGTTTTTTCCTTTTGTAGAGGCTGAGATAAAAGTGGTCTTGAGATGCATCTCCAGAGGTTCAGGAATAATAGCAGTCCGCTTCTGCTGTAATGAGGAGCTTAGCATTGTTTCACTTTGTTACGGAGAGGGAGGTAAGCTGTCCCCTCCTAATGAATGAGGACTGCCTTAGAACATGGTTCTTCTGCTTTGGAAATGATGTATGAGATGTAAGGAATGCCTGTCGCTCTAACTCTCTGAGCAGAATGTCTCGAATCTGCCTTTCCACTGTTTCTGTTGATCTTAAAGCCCATTTTATGCATGTTGTTACCATGCCATAGCCTGTGAAGGAAAAGCAGGCTCTTCATTGTGACACCATTCAGCCATGTAAAACTCCATCATTCTTATTAGTCGTGTTAATTTGAAGTCATTTCTCAGGGAGCAGAAGTTGGTGGCACTATTAGTGAATGTGTTTAACAAAAAAGCCCAGCATCATTCAATTCATCCAGGGTCAACACGCATTAGTGTTAAGTTAACATACTAACAGAAACAGTTTAATGCCCCACCAAAACATTGCAATCACTCAATCTTGATTATTATTATTTTTTTGCTCCAAATTGTCTTGTTATTGCAAACCTATATTTCCACTGTAAATTTCAGTGCTCAGAAATTGATTGGATATGTTAGGGGAACTGAAGATGAAATGCTGTTTTATTTTTATTAAATGGGGGCAAGTGTAATATGGAGTCACCATAAAACCCCCACCCCCCGAGAGAGAGAGAAATGTTGGCATTTTGAATCATTACTGATTTTTGTTTTTAATTACAATGAGTCTGTCCACAGTATTTTTGTACTGATTTATGTATAGCATGTCTCAGTCTGAAGAATGTCAAGACATGTATATTATAAATTGAGCCTGGGGGTGGGAAATTAATAAAGTTGCTTTCCTGTTTTGTATTGGTGTGTTGGTCTCCCTTTCCTGCCTGCTCGTGTCCCAGGTCGTCTTTACCTACCTTTCTGAACTTTTGCATCCCACAGCTTTAATGAAAGAAAATTCCATATTTTTTTCAGAAAGGAATGTGTGAGTCAATTGAGTTGTGCTTTGTCTGATTTTTTTAATCTGCTAAACATAGCAGACTAGACTTTGATCAAGACCAACAGAAAAAGGACACATTAACCACATGCCCCGGTCATGTGAAACATGTGACGACATCTGATTGACTCGCTGTATAATCAGAACTATAAAGATGTAAAATGCTTCACATACCGCGTGCACACTGTGCTCATACTGGCTCATGTATTATAATTCTGTATTCTCAGCTGAATTCACATGAATTGCCTGCCATTAAACAAGTAAGAAAGGATCTTCTGAACTCTGGGGATTGTGAATAAAAGTTGAAGAGACAGGGAGAGCATGTGTACAGGGCTGGTTATCCCAGTAGGTGACAGAGGCTGCCGCATAGGATCCGCCAAACAGCAGATTTCACTCATGCGTGGTGTGTACCATCCAAGTGAAATTAACTGGTTTGTGCCCAGAGAAGTGGCAGAGAACAGTTACATGGTGTATGGCGCCCCATAGAGGTACTGTTAACCCATAGGCGGTGCCACAAAGAACAGCTAGCTCAGGGGTGGGAAATCTTATCCACAAATATCCACAAATGCGGGTTTTCACTGCAACTCCCTAATTAGATCACAAATTAGAGGACTGATTGGCTGATTGTCCTCACACCTGGGTTTGAACAGCTTACTCACAGGTTATCCCAAAAACCTGCATATACACCGGCCCTTTGCGGATAAGATTGGCCCCCCCTGAGCTAGGTGACTAGATCCTCTGTGGTGCTGGGGGGCGGCAAGAAAAAGATGAAGAAGCAAAAGCTAGATTGTTAATGTAACATTATTGTATAATAATATGACATTTATTGCATTGTCATTTATACAATATAATATTATATTTAATATATTGTATTAATTATATTTGTCATATACTGAGTGACAAAAAAAAGTTAAGCACCCAGACAGAATGGTGGAAATCAGATTTCCACATTCAATGGGATGGTTGGCGCTAGTCTTTTATAGTCAGCGTAGTGTGTATCCAGCCAAAGACTTCCAATGGATGTAAGAACTGTGATGTTCCAAGGACCATAGAGACTTCATCCACAAAGACCTTGCCATAAACTTATTTACTGAGTCAACCACTTTTCTCACTCTGAAGGTAATTTACAATTGTTATTTTAATACTAATTTCCAATTTTGTTTCCTTTTGTTTTCCATTTGTTTGTGTAGTTTTATGAGTTTTTTTTAAATTTCAGATTGTATTTTAATGAAAGCATTATGACGGCACAACTTTAAAAACATTGTAAGTCCTAGAGCATAACCATAAAAATATGCTTAAAACACTTCTCTCAGTCACATTGTAGCAATGTCCATGTGTTCTATGATCAGACTGCATGTTAACTCTAGCAGCAGTCGACATTTTGAACTTTAGGTCAAAGATTTTGCAGAATCATATAAAGACTGGCAAATCACATAACCTACGTGACATCCCAGATTCAATAAACAGCTGAATGAGCACATTCACCCTATTTTTATGTTCGAGTGACTAAATTAGCTGGAAGGTTCCTTCAGACACATACAGTTCGCATTTGTTGTCCATGGACAGTAGTTTTAACTAGCACTGCTGAAATTAATGCGTTCATAATGCGTAATTATTTCTTTGATTGTGTTACCGCATGCATTAATTTTGGTACCCAAATGGAAGAATAATATGACCAAAGATTTTAATAGAGACCTTTTTATTCCTTCCTGTTTGCAAACAGTGTGAGAGCTTCAGTTCCAAAACTAAAATCAAAACATTCAGTGTTTCCCATGGAAGCTGAGGGAGAGGTAAGACAAAAAAACTTTATTGCTTGGTTCAATTTGACTCAAAAATAATAAATTTCTATGCTGAATATGAAACATATAAAATCCTTTTTACAGTATTGCAACATGACTGTGTATGTCAGGGCTATTCAAATCACAGTCCTCAAGGTCTGAGCCCTGCTGATTTTCCAGCCTTCCTTCACCCGTGAGCCAGGTGTGAAGCCTCTGACCAATCAGAATCAGTAATTATTAATTAACTACCTGGAAAAACGGAAAACGCGGCCTGGATTTGGAACCGAGGGCCAGACTTGAAGAGCCCTGATATATGCAATTAATCACAAAATGCTTTTGTGATTGTTTTAGTTTCAGTATTCATTAACAGGAACCTTACCCACTGTGGGTGACCAACTATGCTGCTTCCAGAACATACTTATGTATGCATCCCAAGTCCAGAAAAGGTCTTTTCAAGACAAAACTAAGAGTTCAAGCAGAACTCTTCATCACAATGTGGAGCCACATACTGTAAAATGGAAGACAGCAGCTACTGAACCAGAAAAGTTAAGATGGCTGCCAAGTTAATCATAATAATCAGGCAAAGATCTGCATGCCAATCATGTCAGAGGCTCGGTGCATGACCATGTTTAATGTAATGTCTTTGTCTGAAATAATAATGCCACCAATTTACGCAGGAGGAGGCTCTGGTGCAAAAAGCTAACAGGAGGAGGCTATGGTACTAAACGCTAACAGGAGGAGGCTATGGTACTAAACGCTAACAAGAGGAGGGCCCGGGCTGGTAGATCCATTAAGGATGCTAGTCATGTGCCATACTCCACTGCAGTGATGCAATTCATACACTTTCTCTAACATTTCCCTCGATCAGTAGTTTCATGAAACTACATGCCCGTCATGGCTGCTGGTATAAGCTATTTGCTTTATCTGCTTGTAAAAGTACGTTTCTTTTGCGTCTGAGCAGGATGAGTAAGTGTACCAGGTAGGGTTCTTTATTAACACAAACTGCCCTTGCCAAATAAAAATCCTTCCACTGACTCTCCAGAAGGGGAAGATTTCCTAGCGGATTTGTGCGCTACTCTGCCATACAGGTAATGTGTTTTGAACGAGTATTTAATATTATCACCCCCCTGCCGAGGATGTAATTAAAAATATTTACTACATTTCAATAACATGGAGTTAAGGTGGAGTTAAATATAAGTTGGAGATGCCTCCCTGATGTTTTTTCTTATTGGGTGGGGTGGGGGGCTTTAATTGCGGAGACGGAGCGGCGCATGCGCACGACTGCAGCTCCCGAGCCTAAGCAGAGCTGCGGTGAAGGTTTGGATCGGTAGATGAATGGAAAGCGCTGAGATGTCGTTAGACCCAGATTAAAATGACACTGCTACGCCAGAGGCGGTGGGGGGACTGGCCATCCGCGTGTGCCACACGCTCCGGCGAAGGAAACCACAGCTACAATGCCAAATAAAAATAACTGCAATTAAAATAATATAAGATCGGTGTCCGTCTACTATTCATATACAAAGAAATAAACATGTCTACTGGGCTGAACCAGCAGGACAATGGGATAAGCCTTTCCGATGCCGTAGGTATGTGCAAGGTCAATGCAGCAGCTGCTGTGGACAGTGAGTTAATATTTGTACTCAGCGAGGCTTCTTGCTAAATTTTAGGTAATGGCTTTGCAAGTACATTTTCGCAAATATTTCAGTAGGAATTCGTAAATATACGCATTTAACCCTTAACTGTAAAGAAATTCGTCGATTTGGGTCAGTGCATTTTAATGGTTTAATTTAGTCCATTTAAATATATATATATATATATGTACAATAAATGAATGACTATGATTATCATGTCGATAGTGTTAATTCAAGGGCAACAGCCGTACAGTCGTGTAACCACTGCGGATCTCTCCAAGGATCGGGGCAGCGGAGAGATTCGGTTCGTACACGGCTCGTCCCGGTTCCCGTGTTCTGTTTTTGTTGGTTTGTTTCTGCTTTGCATTGCATGCGTCCGACAGTGTAAGAGCAACGTGGTATTTTACAATGTATTTGCGCAAGAATACTGGTGTCAAGTTTAAGTGCAGCAATTTTCTGCGTACAGTGTTTGCTAATGCTTCTGATATAATTACTTACTACTGCTACAGAGAGTCACCTTCTTGTTAGTAAAGTGCATTCTGATAACCACTGTAACAGCCAACAAATAAAATAACAAATTAATATCGTAATATATGAAGTATTGAGACAACTATATATTTATGGGCTGAATTTGTACCTTAATTGCAGAAAGAAGGTGTCCTTACATGCAACTTCTAATAGCTTATCCTGGACAATTTTTGTCAGGGTGGTTGAGAACAGGGCAGGATGCACCTTGAACAGGATGCCAGTCCATCGCAGGGCAGATACACGCACACACTCATACGCTAGGGGCAGTGTAGGGATGCCACCCTAAGGGTGTCCTCTCATCCATGTCTCCAATGATGTTTTCCAAGGGTCTTTCAAGAGCAGGAAGAGGAAGTCCATCGTGGTGACGGTGGCTCTGCTCATAGTGTCGCTGCTCATCCTCACCATTGGTGTGGCTGCCACGACGAGGACGCACAACGTGACAGTCGGGGGCTATTACCCTGGTGCCATCGTGAGTGTTATCAAGCGATGAAACTACTGAGGGGGCTTGTTGGTGCATGAAGAATGTTACTGGAGGGAATGGGGTGGGAACAATGATGACCAGTGGGGAGACAGGCGTCTGTTCTTTCTTAGCATCTACAGGATGATCATTTTCGAGGGGGGGCGCCGCATGACACCAATACCGTGTGGGGGGTGTTGCGCGGCACACATCAGCAGTGTCTCGCCGTCCGCTGCTGCTTGTGCCATGCGTCACAGCTCTGCATGCTCCTGCACGCTAAGACGAGTGTCTCAGGACACCCCAACCCTTGGGGACGTGCAGTCAGTGCATGCAGACAGTCCAGAAAAAATGTGAACTGACTGGCAGGGAACTGGGAGGGAGCAAAAACATGGATTGTCTTTGGGTCCTCGAGGACTGGGTTGGGAAACACTGGTTAAGACTATATGAAAGTTCAAATCTCAAAAAATAGCAGAGTGGTTTCTCCATTGGGCCATTGACTGGTTGACTTTCTTTCTTAATTGTAAATCGCTTTCAGTAAATATAAATTGAAATGCTCACTAAGCTACAGTTAATTGTCCCATTACATCATTCAGAGTGAAAGATATGGTGACTGGTAATGAATTAACAATGTACTGGAAGAGCGGACAGAGGTCTTTATGAAGAGTTCGGTTGGGTGAGTCCTCCTCAAGCTATCCTGACATTTGCCTTTTTATCTCTAGCTGGGCTTTGGCTCCTTCCTTGGGATCATAGGAGCTCATCTGATTGAAAATAAGAGGCAGATGGTAAGGAGATGAACGGCATCCCTGTCACCACCACCTACCTGCGAATCCAGTGCTTCACAGAGACGTTCGAATGGCACGCCATCAGACCCATGTGGCGTAGATTTATTACGTGGCATCAAAGCTGGCACCTTACTGCATGGTGGAGTCCACCGCGATTGTGATTAGCGGGATTCCGTGAGGGTGATTGCAGGCTGTGCTCTGGATTCAGCAGGATTCCACGAGTGTGATCGTGTGGCGCACTCAGGATACAGGGGGACTCTGGGAGGGTGATCACATGTTGCACATGGACTTTGGATTGGCTAGATCATGTTCCCCTAACTGCCTTATGATACTGGATGCAAGAGGAGAAGGTGGCAGCGTGATGAACTGAAGAGATGGAGGAATGAAGGGAAGCATGTGTTTGTGTGTATGTGTGATGGGGTGCTATGTGAGCACACGCTCATGCTCCACACACACCCCCACATGAAGCAGAAGTGTCCCTTCATCTCCACACCTCCTTCTGTTAAGGAGAGGAGGTAATGTGTGACACTGGTAGTGCACAAAGGAGCAGATTCAGATTTGGTGGCTGGGGGGGATGGCCTGTAGGGGGCGCTATTGCCAGATGGGGTAACGTCACTCTCTTCTCTCACCCTCCCTGTGACAGTTGGTGGCCTCCATCGTATTTATCAGCTTTGGTGTGGTGGCGGCACTGTGCTGTGCTGTGGTGGACGGCGTCTTTGCCGCCAGACACATTGTGAGTATGAGCCATGCGGAAGCTGGGAAGGGTCACCTCTCACACCACAAGCCCTAACTCAGCTCTGCAGCTTCACACACACAGTCAGTCTCCTGCCCGGCCATTAACCTGACTGCCTGGTAACCTTCCATGTACAAAACATGAATGGACATGAATGGGCAGCATTTAGTATTTCCTGACTGGGTTTGTACCAAAACAGAACTTTGGCCAGCTTCAGCTCTTTGACAAATCAATATGTTTTACAAGCTATATTATTTTTTACTTTTTTATAATGCTTAAAAGACATAACCAGCAGATTTACACCCTTTTATGCAGTTTTAGCCATACTTTTCCCACACTTTTTCAACCAAAAAAACTTTACACATATGCCTTGCACAGAAGTGCCAGTCGAGATGAACAGAAGAAGTATTTGATGGATGTTCAAACTCAGTGCCCTCTATACGAAAGCAGGCTGCTATATAGGGATAGACGAGACACTATTGTAATATTGTAAACAGCGACACCTGGAGGCCAGATGGAGCGGCCAGTTTGTCTGAAGTGCTGCTGAGTGTTGAGGGGGTAAAAGCTGAGCTACCTCAAAATGGGCGGGTTTCTTTGACCAAGTCATACAAGTCAATGTAATCCTTACTTCAAAAAAATCTCAGTACCTGTCCCTTATTGGCTAAAACACGTAAAATCACATGTAAATGGAGGTATCCTCGCTTTACGAATCAACATTCAGGATAAAATACTGATTTTGTGTTGGTCCAACAAATAATTTCAATGTTTTCTTTACTACTGCAAAGTAGCATGACAAACATGAGAGATATAACTAGGTACTAAGTAAGAGCAGCAAATTTTTATTGTTACGATAATTTATTTCAGATAGACTTACTTCCTCAACTATCTTGACTTTGTGTCGCTGATGGAATTTAGACCTTGGGGAAAAATAGTTGAGTATCCCTGCTCTGACCTATTATTTTACCTATTAATTTTAATGAATACATTATTAACCTATTAAGTTTCACAAGAAACTATAGAAGAGTAGACAACCTGTATGGTGACTTGAAGCAATAGATTGATTGTCTTCTTAACTCCTTATTTTTTTAGCCATTAACTACCACTGCTGTACAATCGAAGTTAAAGGACCTTTTAAAATATAACTTATGTCACGTGACTGGTGCTTATTGTCATGCAGGACCTGAGACCCCTGTATGCAGGAAGATGCAGGTACCACTCCAGCGTGATGTCAAGCGACCTGGAAGTGAGTGAAGCTGCCCTTTTGTTTAAATGCTGCCTGTATTACAGATTAAAGTTTCATTGTATACTTTACAGGCTGTTGGTCGCATGCTTGATCCCCATGCTTGGATCTAAAACTCTGTTTCCAAAAAAGTTGTGATGCTGTGCAAAATATAAATAAAAGCAAAATGTGCTGATTTACAAATCATATAGATCCATATTTAATTGACAATGGAACAAAGACAGCATATCAAATGCTGAAACTGAGAAATGTCATTTTTTTATGAACGTATGCTCAATTTGAATTTGATGCCAGCAACAAGTTTCAAAAAAGTTGGCACAGGGGTGCATTTTCCACTGTGTCGCATCTCCTCTTCTTTTAACAACACTCTGTAAATCTTTGGGAACTGGGGAGATCAGTTGCTGGAGTTTGGAAAGTGAAATATTGTCCCATTCTTGCCTGATATAAGATTTCAGCTGCTGAACGGTTCAGGGTCTCCTTTGTCGTATTTTTTGTTTCATGATGCATGAAATGTTTTCAATGGGTGACAGGTCTGGACTGCAGGCAGGTCAGTCTAGCACCCAGACTCTTCTACTATGGAGCCCTGCTGTTGTAATATGTGCAGAATGCGGTTTGGCATTATCTTGCTGAAATATAAAAGGGCTCCTCTGATGAAGATGTTGTCTGGATAGACTCCTAACCCTGTATATATTGTTCAGCATTAATGTACAAGCTACCCAAGCCATGGGCACAGATGCTGGCTTTTGAATTGTACTTTGATAACAAGCTGGTTGGTCCTTCTCCTCTTTAGCTCAGAGGGCGTCTATGATTTCCAAAAACAATTTGTCTGTTAAACCACAGGACAGTTTTCCATTTTGCCTCAGTCCATCTTAAATGAGCTCGGGCGCAAAGTTGTTGGTTTCCCAGAATCTTTTAATAACATATAACATGTACCGTAGACGAAGACATTTCCAAATTCTGTGCAATTTTACATTGAGGAACATTATTCTGAAATTGTTGCACTATTTGCCTGTGCAGTGTTTCACAGAGTGGTGAACCCCTCCCCATCTTCACTGCACAGAGGCTCTGCCTCTCTGAGAGTCTCTTTTTGTACCCGATCATCTTGTAGATCTGTTGCCAATTAACCTACTTAGTTGTGAGATATTCAACCAGGTGTTTTATTTTAGCAGTGTATGACTGTCCCAAACTTTTTTGAAGCGTGTTGCTGGCATCAAATTCAAATTGATCATATAGTCATCATAATAAAGTTTCTGTTTCTGCATTTGATATCGTGTCTTTGTTCTATTGTCAATTAAATATGGCTTTAAGTGATTTGCTAATCATTGCATTTTGTTTTTATTTACATTAAATTTTTTTCATTACATTTTACACAGCATGTAAAGTTACACCGCAAGTGTTTCGGGGGAAACAAGGTTGTATGGAGTTTGCACATTTGTTCAGAGGTCCAAAGTCATGTGATGAGGTGCAGTGCTGTTTCGAAGTTGCCCTGAGCGTGCGAGGGGATGACACCGACATGAGCAAGTCCCTCTGTGTCTCAGGTGCACTGTCACGCGTCCTCACAACATTCCTGCAACCTGCGTGTGAAGAGCAATACCTGCTACTGCTGTGAACTCTACACGTGTGGCAGGTGAGCACCTCTGGGTCAGAAGCACCTGTGTCTGTTGAGAAATACAAACGTAACCACCATCCCTGTACATCTAATTATTTTTAGTAGCCAGGCTGGAATTTCCCGTCATCTTGTTCTTTTCAAGTCAGCTGTGCTGGGGAGACGTTAATCAAAGGAAACACTAGAATTCCTCGTGTAGGAATGCAAGCACATGGTGTTATGGGAAAAAAAATCCAGCTCTGGAAATGATCACCAAGCAAAAAAATCCCAAGTGCCTGTTGTTGCTTGCTTGTTTCGAGAGACCAACGGGCTTTCTGTGGGTTTAATGAACTTTGGCGTGGCCTGTCAGGACTGCAGTACCTTTATCTGTATCAGACATATTGACATCATCTCAAAAACTGAACAGCCTCTTTTCATCTTGGAATGTCCGGAATGTGTTTTAGTGGCAGTTTTTACGTTTTTGTTAAAAGGGGTCAGGATTGCTTAGTGTACACTGGGAGTGTGCAAATATTCAATGAGCGACCTAAACACCGTCATCCCTCCCCACTTCCACTTCATGGGGCAGCCGTGTGGAGCTGACGGGCGGCTATCATGAATACACGGAGGTGCGGAGCTGCCAGGACGTGGTGCAGCTGTACCACCTGCTCTGGTTCGCCACCGTCCTCAACGTGGTGGCCCTTCTCCTGGGCATCGTGACGGCCGCGGTGCTTGGCGGCTTCAAGGACATGGTGAGCGTGCGCGGGTGTGCCAGCCCTCACCGTCCATCCGCCCACCTTCACCGAGGAACATGTGAGGTCCCTCTTAGGGTCAGGATCTCAATGTGGTCGCCTGGACCTTCTTCCCAGCGATACGCCATTTAGGAGATGCCTTCAAAACAAAACCTTTCACTCTACCAATCCTAGGGAATGCATGTCGTTTTCAAGTATCCATTTACTGATTTAATGGTTCTTCAACAAGTGACTGTGTTAGTTCATATTTTTCCACGCATGCATGATTTTAAGTGTCTGGATGTCCGTGTCATGAGAGTGTGCTGGAGCAGAATAGCCATCCAGTATAACTGCTTCTGCACGTTTGTTGAAGACACCCACTGGCACCACTGACATCTGTGAGCGAGGCCCACCCCCTGCCCTGGCGCCAGCCCCCGCCCAGCCTGAGGTCCCGGGCCCATCTCACACCCCTGGCTCTTGCTACAACAGCGCCCCCTGTCTGCCACCCTACACCGCATACGATCTGCAGGTATCCTTTTTTGGGGGCTCTGTGATGGGTGCCGATTCTCTTGGCAGCGGCCCAGTTCAGCATAATGGGTCGGAAATATGTCTATGGCTGTGGCAATTAATTAGACTGCGCTATCCTTCAAAGTTATTAGTAATCTAAGCACATCAGTAGCATTATAAACTCAAGGAGTCTTCTCAGCCCAATGTGTGCCTATGGGTTTAATAATAAACCATATAAATTTTGTAGGTATAAAATAAAACATTTAAATCTTCAGCAGGCTCACCTCATATGTACATATAATTCCCACAGGGCTCCTCCATGTTCCCCGACTCCTCTGGTCTGTCCGACGACTCCCAGTCTGGCGCCAGCTACCTGTGGCCCAGCCAGATCCCTCCACGCTATTCGCCACCATACTACCCCCCTGACGAGAAACCTCCACCCTACAGTCCCTGAAAAGAAGTGGGACTTTGCACTACCACCCTCCCCTGTCGCTGGAGAGCCACTTACATTTGTCGACATATTAAAAGAGAAACCATGCGGGCAATGCTTCCTCGTATCCAGGCAACAGCCAGCAGCCAATAGGAACTGCACTGGAAGCCACCTGATCAGAGTGGGCCTCCCACAAAGGAAGCTGGGACACCGTCAGGGTGATGTTTTCACGGCAAAGGCAACGTTTTAAAGCTGCAATCATACCATACGAATCACAAACCGCAACCTCTGGTTGGTGACCAACCAATTTGCGTGGCTAAATTTGGCATCTTACAGCCTTGCGAAACCTTATTCCCATGCAATCCATGGACCAACAGAGGGGATCCTTTAAGGTCATTCTAACCCTTCCTTTTTACCTTCCTTGGCATACAAGCAATTCCTGACCTGAAGGGCAGCCTTTGTGCCACATCGTATCGCCTCCAAAAAGACCAATGTCACAAGCCATCGGCATTATCTGATCATTGCTCACCTAATGAGATCCACCACTGTAGCTTCCTAGATGTTAGGACAATTAATTGATGAACTGCACTACTGAGTTTCAGTGGCAAATCAAACTGTAGAAATAAGATGCATTCACAAAGTTTTAAAAAAAGGCAACACTTTTTAGAAGAAAAAATACATTTTATGTAAGAGATCACCTGGCATGTATAATTCTTGATTAATAAACTGATATGTTAATGAGCCCCTGTGTGCAGGATTTCATATCAGCTCAGAACCATAAAATATCATATCAGGACGATACTGGTGTTCTATATATGAAATGAGCTTATTCTGGAAGTATAAACTGTGTAGTTTCCTCTCTGCATGATTCGCTGTTTTGCTCAAATTCTTTCAAGGCCATTCTTAATCGTTTCAGTATGTGCAAGCTTTTCTCTTCTCTGAAGAGCGGGGAAAAAACTACACAGCAGAAGCATATAAGTTCAGAGCCCCTGTTCAGTGACACATATAGCAGAAGCATGTAAGTTCAGAGCCCCAGTTCAGCAAACAGCGGGCGGGCAGGGGGGGCACCCAGTGTCTCTGAGGTTCAGCCCCACCACCTCAAAATTACAGAGATAAAAGGCTCACATCAGCTCCATAAACTTTATTTACGTTTTGTATAGCACTAAGAGCTAATAAATAACTTTGAGAAACACAAAGAAAATGAATGTTAAAATGAAAAAGGTCTTTAGTACAGTTATTTACACAATACACAGTTGTTAATTTGTTTCCGAAACCATAAAAGCTTAAACTGCTTTTATTTTCTGATAAACAGGGACAGCAAAGACTACTTCTGTAGATAAAAATGATCTCTACTGGCCAACACAGAGCAGCTACATACTGACAAGACACGATTAGAAGTTTTTTTTTTAAAAAAATCATGAAAATTACAACTCTGGTGGCATTTTCTTGCACGAGACAATAGCAACATTCTGAATAGACAGAAAAGTTCCTTCAAAGGAAATGCACTTCATGTGCTGCAATCTCCCAAGTGCTTGCTACCTCAGCCAAGGTACAGCGGCGTGAGAATCCTGCTCGGAATATAGAACGAGCATCTTTATTTCCGATACTACTAAAACATGCCCGGCATATAAACTTTTTTAAAAAGAGGAAAACCTCACACATACCACACACAGGCCTCAGATCCTTTTAAAGTCTTGGGCTTTGGATTTATCATTTCATTTTATTCATTTAAAATTTATTTAAATATCACTTTATCCATTCCTGCCTAAAAAGCCGACTGACTTTGGCCGGTTGCAAAAAGGGGAGGTTTAACAGAACATGTGCATTTAAAAAGTGAAAATGAAGAATTATTGGCCCAAACAAACACCACAGCACCTCTGAGGCCACTGTCGTTTGGAAAAAGCCTTGTGCTGCTTACGCTCGCGTCTGGGAATCTGTCTGAATGCATTTCAGGTAAAAAACAAACACAAAAAGTGCTATGGGAAGCAGTTATCTTTAAAAAATTAAAAATCACCTGATGCTTTCACAAGCATCAACCTCCTGAATTACTCATCACTATCCGGACAACACTGAACAACATTTTTCCGGAGATGTATAGGAGTTGCATTAATACACACAACAGAACACAATAACAACCTGTGTTTTTTCTTTTCCATGACCATCGGGACATCGGGACATAGCGCACAAAAAAAAAAATCACTTCCGCTTCCTTGTATCCTGCATTTCATCTGAAGCTTCCTAAACTCTTAGCTTAGCATATCATTCTCCGATAAAAAGCACCTAAGAACAGTATAGTGCCAGTGGCCTACTTTCCCATGGTTGGAATCTTATCATAATCATTCCAAAATACTGTTTATGCTCCATACAATAAGTATAGATTAAAGGAGGCAGAACAGAGGGAACTGGCAGCTGCCAATTACGGTGCTGGTGTGATTTTTCATGTTAATACGAGCCTAGACCATCATTTAGTCATGATGATCATTCACCTGACACCATGTCTTTGGTGGAACTGCTAGTCCTTTGTCCAGTTTTCCACCCCTTCTTACCCCCGCCCCAAAATCCCAAATGTATAACCGTTTCCTTTTCAAATATAAAAATATCGTTTGACTGAAAACAGGCGAGTACAGTTCAAAACCCGGGCTTGAGCAACTCGAGCTAAACGTTCCTCTGTGTGCTTCGTGGAAACAACAGTAAGTGCTGACAGTGACAATGTCGACAAACACCATAGTGCTGTCTATCCAGAATATAACAATCTCTGCCATTTAAAAGATAAGTGAGAACTGTCGAACAACAATATGAGGCAATACAAAACCATCTGGCTCAAAAACAAAACAAAAACGAAACGAGAGAACAAAATAAAAAACCTAGCTATTTCAAGAACCGCCACGCTTGTGCTGAAGCATACTGAAGCTTTCTACACACAACTAGATTGAAAAACAACAGCTAAACACGCAAGTACGGAACTCTTGTCCTGGACCCTAGAACACAAGACAATGGGAATCCCTGCTTCAAAGGCACAATTCTTAGCAAGTCGAGCTCCTTAAACTCAATAAGTCTCTGGTATAACAAACTCGAACTCTGGTGAGGCCTCGGCTGGATTCACAGGCCTGGGCTGGGGCTGGGGCTGGGCTGGGGATGGGGGCTGTGGATGGGGCTGGGGTTGAGATGGGGGCTGAGCCCCAGGCTCTACAAAGATATCGTCCCAGTTCAGCACCTTGCTTTGGCTGGGAGGGAGGTGAACAGCAGGGGATGTGTGGGTGCTAGATGGGGGGCGGGGTACCTCGGTCCCCTTCCCAGCCTCTACATGGTAGACTATCCCCTCTTCGTTGATGACAGGAATTCCAGCCGAGCTTTCAGAGACATAGGAGTAGGGCTTGAACTGCAGGGTCTTGCAAGGGAGCAGGCGGTACAGGTTATTTTCAGTGTCATCCTTCTCTTTGCGGCCGGACGGGTCCTGGTTGTGGACCTGCTTGCAGTGAGAGGAGAGCAGCTGGTAATTTATGAAGAACTCATTGCAGAGCAGGCACTGGTACCTCCTTTCCCCCGTGTGGTAGATCTCATGCTTGGTCCTGTACTCGGCCAGAGCAAACACCTTGTCGCAGTAACGGCAGGGGTATTTCTTCTCCCAAGAGTGTGTGTTGAAGTGCCGTCGCAGGCTAGTCAGACAAACATAAGGACGCTTGCACACCACGCACACATAAAAGGTCTTCCCGTCCATGATCAGTTCATAGTGGTCATCCTGGTCGAGCTTTGTTTTCTTCTTGCTCGAGACCCCCCGGGGAGACTGGGGTGATGAATCTGGGGAGAAAGATGACGACATGTGGGATTTCCTAACCCTGCTGTTTTTGGAATCACCCTCCCCAGGGTCCTCTTTCATGGGGACTATGTCATAGGTGTTCTCCCCGATGTTGGCGTAGACCTTGCAGCCAGTAGACAGAGAATCAATCTCTGAAGCTTTGTCTAGTGTTATAGTCTTTTTCCCTACTATCACTGTTTTGGGGCTCTGGATCCCTGGTCCATTTTTACCACTTCCTGACCTCACATCCGAGAGCTTGATTTTGAAATCCCCCGGCTGGGCAGTTGATTTCTCTAAAACTGTAGTCACCTGCTTCTTCTGCACACCCAGCACCTCATTAGGTTGTGGAAGCATTTCTCTGGTTTGGGGGCTGTTGAGGGAATCTATGTGTGAGCTGTTTACATGCGGTGAGGGCGCTGGTGGAGTGCATAAGCTACCAAAAGGGGTTGGTCCCATGGGTGGATGGACATTACTGGTGCTGGTGTTTGGGGATACCATTGGAGCAGGCAGAGGGCTAGGAAGAATACTGTGGTCAGCCTGCATCTGAGTGGGGCTGCTGTGGAATGAAGATTTATCTCCATCCATGTTCCCAGCAGATGGAGTAACATCCTTTATCTGCGAGCCCCCATCCTCTTTGATCGCAGCCAGGCCTGTTTCAGGACTTACGCTATCTTCTGTCCCGGACACCGCATCCTTCTCTTCAGGACGCTTGTCGACTTTTTCAATCTCGGGGCACCTCTCCATGACCTCAGGGCCCTCTGCACCAGCAGTGCTGCTGGAGACAGTGGCATTTTCAGGCGCCTCTTTTGAGACTAAAAGGACATCGTCGTTGGTCGAGTTTCCCTCCTTGTCCCCGCTGCCATCTGTCTGCTTGAACTCTTCGGCAGATAGGGAGAACGTCTCTGTGATGATTGGCATGCACAATGATCCTGCTTCTGGGCAGTGGACATCATTTTTGGTTTGTGCATTCTCGCCACTGCCCGAAGCATCTCCCCAGTCTGGGACTTTGGACAAGCCTGGCAAACCCCTCACCTGGGAAAGTGGGACACCTAAGTTGGCAATGAACTGCACACCCAAGGTCTGGCCAGCCTGGATGACCTCCTGAAGCTTGTCCGAGCGAATCCGACAGAGTTTGGAGCTGTAGATGTAATTCAGAATTTCCTCAAAGATCTCTGCCTTAACAAAATTCAACTCGATCACCTGTCCGGCCACTGAAAAGAGCTGGTGAAAATATGAGCTGGATGCCGACAGGATGTTCTTATGAGCTCGGAATTTGCGGTCTTGCACTATTATGGTAACATCACAGAACAGTCCGGCATTGCGCTGGTCGTTGATGGACTTGAGCAGAGATCCTGAATACTGTATGTCCGTCGCAGTGATCAGCTTTAAACTCGTCATCCCTGCATGAGTTGAATTAGGTGAAAGGACAAAAAAAGAGAGAAATGATCCACATAAATAGCTCATTGTGACAACAGTAAAATAACTGTTGTGAATAAATACATTTACCATTTGCCCCAAACATTGCCAAAGGTCAACAGTGGCAACTGGTGCTGAAAGATGAGTCTAAAATCTAAGATTCATAAAAGAAACCCTGCATCTCTGCAGAGAAAATATCTCCAATTATTAAACAATTATTTAAGAAAAATAATGTTTTAAAGTGACCTCTAGATTAAAACAGTATGTTTAACACTATATATGTGTAAATCTGCCAAAAGATACAGAGCAAGCAGAAATTTATTTGGAAGACAATGGTGTTGCATTTTAAAAATTAAAAGATATTTCAATAGACTAAAAATATATATGCGGTATTTTGTGACGACTACGCATCACATTTTCAAGACTGGCGGGAACTTAAATAAAAATACACTATAGCATTTACAGTAAGATTAATTTATTTAAATTAAAATAACATAAAAAAACGAATTAACCACACGAAGTTGGCAGTGCTTTTCCTGCTTTACGTTGCAATTCTTGCATGCTTCGCTGCATGTTTGCAGAGCAGAGTGGGTTAACTTTGACTACAGCAGTTATCTCCAGACCTCGAATTATTCTGAACAAAAAAAATCCTCCGTCCACCCCCCCACACGCAGGTGAACGTTTCGTTACATTTTCGGGGGCTGGTGGCCAAGGCGACCCGAGCTGATTTTAATTCGGAGTTGCCGTAGCCGAAGAGCAGGTGGTCAGACCTTTTGTTTTGTTGGTATTGCTCGCTAGCCGACTAGCTACTTGGCTCGCAACACATGCAACCGTCCCTTTCTCGTCGTTCAGCACCTCCAGCGCGAACTAACAGCAAAAATATCTTTCAAATGCATAAAGTCTTATATTAAAGGCAACGTTGCATTATTGAAAGACATCCCCGTATATAAACGGCGGTCCCTGCCACATCTGAGAGGTGTGTATATACACATGCACTTATATGCACAAATACAAAAAGATAAGTTAAGCTAGCCAATTTAATGCCAGTGTGTATAGGTGCTGGACGTTATTAAGCGCTTCAACTTATAGACGTTTTGCCTTTTTAATAGCAATTAAGTGCCATACATGTATTCAGACGGTCGTATAATCATGAGGACACTCGCTAAATAAGTAGCTAGCTAAGTAAATGAAAAAGAAACGCGTTTTCTCAATGGATCTTCCTTCCTGGTTTACGGCGGGTTGCGGCCTTATTTGCCGATATGTGATCTTTTCAATTTATTTTAAAAGGAAAGTAAAGACTGAGCGATCCGATTACCACAGAAATTAGATGTATGAGCGGAATCGGGCGTTTACCTGCAAAGCCAAGCCTTATGTCTCCGCTTTCTGTCTGTTACAATGTGTCTCCAGACAACAAAACGCAGCTCCGCTCCCGCAGCCGACACAAGCTGCTAGTTAATCGCACGACCAACAGGAGTCGCAGCCCACATAAACTCAGCTTCTAGTTGCGTGTTTTGAAACCCAATTGCTCCTCCACACGACTAAGAACTAAGCTTTTCCAGTACAGCGAAAGCCTAACAACTTATTATTATTACCATATATATTTTAAACTTTGTCGGCTATGAACAATTAACTTTACCTTTGCACATTTGCCTTGAATTTATATGGACAACTTAGCCGTATGGTACATCCACATTCTCTGCAGTTAAGAAAAAAAAGTTTGGCAACAATGTGCATGGTATATTAGAAAAAAAATGAAATGGCGTTGCGGTCAAAGTTGGAAATATGCGACAAGCGTATCGTATGGACGCACACATTTTATTCGAAACGTGTTTCCATGTTAAAAGTTTGGCAGAGCGCCTGTCATTGAAAGCGGCAATGTTGGGAGTGGAACAAATGCGAATGTGCCGTATTTCCTGGGGTCCCTTTTTAATGATACACCGGGAAGCCGGATCGCGTAACGCGCGGAGCCAGCGTGTAGAGTCGCTATCATTAAAATGAAAGGAAAAAAACCTTCTTCCTGTGCTCGCCGGCTTTTCTGCGTGTAAATGGGGTCGACGTCGCTTAAACGCGCAGACACTCGGGCGTGTGCATCACAGTAACCGCTTTGTGTCTATTGAGGAAATGTGGCAGAATGTATATGTGGAGCTTGGCAATGTCAGTCCGATATGCTTTATTGTAGCTAGACACGTAGCGGTGACTCGTCGGCCGAATGCAAGCTGAAATCCCGAAAAACGGGCATTCAGCACATATCAAAGTCAAAATTTGTACATATATACAAAGCAAATCGGCATGAAACTGATGTTGACATTTCCAGAAGTCGAGCGTTTAATCAAGGGACGTGGAGAATGAGAAGTTCGCTGTGACAGTTACGTAAAAAACACGTTTAGAGAATAGTGGGTAGTTCAACATTTAAAATACTATTATTAAGTCATAAAGTTGACTGGGAAGATGATGTATTCTTCCCGAAGAAAACCGGTCTTGTATTTCAAAGAAGACAGAAGGTGAGTAATATTATGAGGTCAGTTAAACATTTGCCATCTAAAGAGTTGTACTTATGATTTCCAGTATTAACATTTACCTGCCTTATCTATATACAAACTGGTTTAATTTCTGTCGTACTTAAGACTGACTTAGTGCCACTTTTCCTTTATTTAACTTGTTGCAAAATAGCTAGATTAGGGACAAGACAACCATTTTATGAGTAAGGTTATGTGAAAATAAAGGGCCGTATATTGTCATCGTATTCAGCCTGACTTGGCTGTTCTGTTAACATATCTGCATGACCAATTTTTATATAATAATACAAGTTTTATTTAACTGGTGAGTCATAATTTCGCCGAACACTGGTACATGTCCCTGGGAACAATCTTTCAGGTCCGACATGCAAAAATGCCCATCTCCTCCCAGAAATAGTCTGTGAGTACTGAGTAACTGACTGCTCGGAATTTCATGGTTTGAACACACTTTCCTGTGAACCGATGTTTGAAGTGGACCTCTGTCTTGTTAATCAGTTATTTCTTAATTAACAAGTTGCGTGATTGCTTGACATCTATGTTGATGTGATACAGCCTCCCAAACCACTCACTGAACGTGCACAGAATTAACTAAAACGATAAAGTTGATGCATTAAAACGTTTTGCATTTACATTTTTTAAGCTGAAGAATTGTGTGGCTATTACCATTGGTTTTACATGTTGATCTCAGAGTAAATGCTTGTTACTGTGTTTCACGGTGAGCCTGATAGCTTTCAGGTGAATGTTAAATCTCACTTTTTACAAGCATGAATAAATGACAGCAGTATGGCAAAAATGGACGAGGGTCGCTAAATCATGGCTGTGTTTTAATGGTGGATTTCTTCTGCTCTATAGCGACTACATTACAATACTGCATAGACTGGTTCAGTATGAGGAAAATCCAGACCTAGCCAGTCAGTAAAGCACACTAAAATAGTCTCTTCTGTGGCAGTATGACATTAACAGAATTGAGTTTTTCTTAATTGACTTCTCCCTCTTTCTCTAGGTTCCTATCCCAGAAATGCACCGTGTTCAAGCTCTTTTGTCTGTGCATGGTGCTGGTGTTGGGTTCTCTCTTTTGGCTCCAGCTCAGCTGCTCTGGTGACATGAGTCAGATCTCTGTGGAGGATGGCCACCTACCCCAGAAGCCCTGTCCACTAGGAAAACAGGCAGTTACAGTGGATGACCCATCATGGGGTCCTCACAAGATGGCTCTGCTCGTCCCTTTTCGTGAGCGCTTTGAAGAGCTGCTTGTCTTCGTCCCATATATGCACTCATACCTGAACAAGAAGAAGATACGGCACAAGATTTTTGTGATCAACCAGGTGGACCACTATCGGTAACTTGTGCTACTTTCACTATCGCATTGCTTTTTTTGAAATCATTTTTAAAGTATCCTGTTCCAGGTTCATAGTAAACTTACTCTAAGTGTAAATGGTTGGGAAACTGCAGGCCTCTGGTAAACCCAGAGGTTTCTGTATTTCCTTTCAGCTTTCAAAGTAATATATAACAACAGTATGGAGATTCTAAGTCTTCTTATTCACTTGTGATCTAAAAAAATGATTGTCTTTGAATCTGTAGTAAATGTCAGTGAGGCATGGTGCCTCAATAGGTAGCCCTGTTGCCTCACCCCTCGAGTATTGGGGTTAGTCTCCCTGTGGCATTTAAGGCCCTTTCTTCAGGAAATTCAGTTCAGGCTTAAAGGAGAGGCTATTGTGGTTTATCACTACAGATATGCAACATACTCTGTAGTAGAAAACTCAGGATTTAATTCAATTAAGATGTTATACATTTCAATTTTTATTTTGCATATTTTAGTGTACAAATCAGCATGCCTTAGGTTTTGTTTATTCAGACATGTTGACAGACATGCCTTATGTTTGGTTTACAACTATTCATAATTGTGTTTGCAGTTTTAATAATATACTCTTTTGAAGCGAATTATTTCCCAGCTGTACTGAAATTGCACCAAAACAGTGAATCCTCGAACTTGGTGTGTACCAAAACGTAAATTTTGAGTACTGTTACACCTCTGGTAAAGACTGTGTCTTCTTTTATTGAAGAGTCTTTACTGAGGTATTCATGAAGGTTGTTGATGGTTGCTGCCTTACACACGTAGCTGCAGGTTTGAGGTCATCCAGCTCAGGGTTTCCGGAAAGATGCATGTGAATCTTAGTGCTATTACCGCATTATTTTCCTACGGCAAATCTTGCAGGGTGACATTTTACTTTATAAACTCCAAAGTTTGCCCAAACCTTGGACAGAATTTATTTTGAAAAGATTTATTATTAACATTGCAAACACAAACACAGTTAGGAACAGTAAATCAAAGGCAGTGGGTTTGTTGATGTGTTTGAATAACAAAACACATTTACATTGCAAAACAAAAAAAAATCCAAATACCTAACATATAACATCATAACAATCATAATGAATTAAATCCCTGTTCCCTGTTCTGTAGTGATAAACACCCCAATAGTCTTAGCTATGGTTTTGTTAAACTTAGTTTGAATTTCCTAGTAGCCTTTAAGACTGCCTTTAATGCCCCTGGAATAGTAACTTGAAAGGCTGTTTCTGCTTAGCTCAGGTCATACACACATTTAGATGGTGTCAACACGAATGATTTGGAAGCGTTTCCAGCAATATAACTGAATTCAGTATAACAGGGCTGACGGACAGTCTTAGTCTTATTAAACGATGTACCAAATGGCATATGATGAATATAAGTGCCATTACAGCTGTAGGTACTGGAAATGTATATGCGCATGCTTGCTCATTTATGATAGAATCGTGCCGCGAAACCAGGCAGTGTGCAGAGTCAAAAAACATGATCAACAAAATTACTTGCATTTAATGTTTAAAAATATATTTTTAACTGTTCTGGAATTGCAATTTGTAAGTGAATATTTTTTCTCCAACCAGGGTGGGGTAGATTTTGTTGACTGGGGAGCGGGAGCAATTACTGGGGGGGGTCTTCTTGCTTTAAGCATAGCTGTGGTGTCTGTGGCAAAAGCCCACTTTTAGAATGCAGCAGAGAGACACACAAGGTAAATGATACTGGGTGTGTATGTATGCATACTTGACTTGTAAATTACCAAGTGCTTAACATGCAGAGGAGGGATATGAGATATTTGAGGGATAGGTGGCAGGCCATGTGCAATGTGATCAGCATAATTATGTGTTAGCCTGAGTGCAATAGGTTTCCCTTTGTAGGGCTGTCATGTGGAGACGTATCTTCTGTGTGCTGTGCTCTTTGCTTCAGTTACCGCAGGTCCTCTGGTGTATGCCTGGTACATGCAGCCAGTAGCCCGGTTGTGCTTGAGAATATCAGGCGTCGGGTGATTTCCCTAAAGACAAGATCTAGAAATCACACAATAACAAGGATTAAATAAAAACAGACTGATGAGAAATAAGGGTTTTTAAATGGCACTGGACCACAAACACACAGTATGCTCGTACATGCTGGCAGTAATGTGTCTGAGTTCTCAGTACATACTTCATTTTGTGCGCTAGCATTTCAAGGGGGAAAGACAGTATCATGGTCGCTAAGCTGTGTTGCTTTTGGAATGTATGAAACTGGCAATCTGACATACTTATTGAGAAAGTAAGACAGTTATGCACTGAAATTAAGTCTCGTTTCCAGAAAGTCCTAAATATTGCTCTTGTTTTTTTTGTTTAAACTTAACCTGTGTAGGAATTTTCTAGAAAAAAAAAAGATTATGTTCCCGAAGGTGTTGCTTTTTCCCCCAAAATTATTTAGAAAAGAAAAAGTTCATGGGTGTATTTCAGGTCAAGCTCCGTAACGCTAAACAGTTTATCTTTCTCTTTAGATCAGCTGTTAATTACCGAGTGTTTTTCAAAATTCCTTCGTAACTAAAGCAGCTCTTTATCGCACCCATCAATTTCCAAGTGCTCCAATACATTTGTTGTTTTCTAAGTTATTCCTAATTTGAACGTTTGCCTGCCATTCTATCACAGAGACAGAGGTCACCCGAAATACATAAAATACACTAACACTTTTTTAATGATGATGAATAATAGTAATACTTAAATGTTGCAATATAAAACTATAATGTAAGGCTACAGATTAGCACAAAAAGGGCTCCTCGTTTTAACACCTGTATACAATTTGACTACATGACAGGGTTGTGCTCTATCCACCACCATCATTTGGGTTGCAGAGCCTATCCTGGGAGCAAGGGGCACAGGCAGGAACTGACCCAGGGCAGTCACCAACACACCACAATTACTGGGCCAAATCAGACTTGCCAAACAACCTGCCCTGCATGCTTTGGACCCTGGGAGGAAACCAGAACCCCCTGGCAGAAACCCACGTGAACACAGGGAGAGTGTGAACTCCACACAGAAAGGACCAAGAAATCGCCAACCCCAGGATCAAACCCAGGACCTTCCTGCCGTGAGGCAGCAGCACTAACCACTGCACCACCACACTGCCCCAGTTGGGGACCCTTTAATGGAATTGGGGATCTGCTTGAAATTCCAATTCGGTTCATGAAATTAGTTGAAAACAGAATGAAGGATCGGAATCTTAATTTGAATATAAGGAAGGGGAATTAAAATGGAATTTAATTCACGTAAATTCATATATAAAATGTGGGTGCATCTGTAAAAGTACAGCTTAATATATCATATGAGCTGAATATAACGTGTTAACATACACAGCATGTTAACATAAGCAACACAAACTAAATCCCCAGTCAGTAAGGCTCCCCTGTTCCAGCACCTGCCCAAAAAGTCTGTGCACATCACTGTTATTCAGAATGAAAGAAGTGTCACCTATAGAATAAATGAGGGTCATTTTGTAAAGAGCACAACCCAATGGATCTGACAAACCAGCGACACTCATAAGAAACGCTACTGCAGATTCCTCACAAAATACACATAGACAGATAAGTATGCAAAAATAATAAATATATGCATATTGAAAAGGACTTAAAGGGCCAACATAAACCAACTACCTAACCCTTGTTAAAGTAAGCTAAAACAATTAGGCCTACACCCTTTTTTTTCTTTGTTATGTAAATATGAAGTACATTTCACTCACTGCCATCTGGAAAGTAAATATATATTATTTTTTCTCTTTATTAAATTTGCTCGAGGATTTAGACTGTGACCTTGTATTGAGAGTGTGCGGCTTTAAATTTCACTTGGTCGCACCTGTACTAGTGTATGATAATCATTTGGATGTTTTGCTCCAACACGAGTAGTATGTTAACAAATTGTGCGTTTTTTTCTTCTTCCCGGGTTCAGTGTAACGTTTTTTTGCTGAATTTGTCTCTTTACCTGCACATATATACGCACCCATCAGCATAATGGGTGGTGTAAAGCGGGCTAGGTGATTATTAAAAAGAAAATGAGAAGGCGGGTGGAGCGCTGGAGCCAGAGAGGGGTCCCGAGACAGACCAAGTGATGATCAGAGTTAAGCTGTGATTTTAAAGCTAATGTTCAGATTAAAATATTTTACAAGAGCAGTAATTTACCTTCGCATTTGGCATTCGCAGTTTTGGTCTTTGGCGAGTTAGCCGTGAACGATTAAACGGGGATATTTTTGGAGGGAAGACGGAAAGATCACAGAAACTGGCGACGCGTAAGCCGAACACAATACTGAAAATGAATTGGTTCACGACATCGTATTACATAAATATTAATAATGGATAAAATGGGTTCGTGTAAGTCCATACTAGAAGTTGGCTTTGGTAAGCCGCGCACCTTTCTCTCGGCAACTAGCTGCACTCACATCCTGTAATCTCCTGCTTCTCTTTGTAACTCTTCATTGATGTTAATTTTGCATTTTTAATAATGAATCTAGTGCTCACAGTACCCGCAGTATTTATATAGGACATGCCGGGGCATAATTTAGATGATTTGTATATTATGTTAAAATGTCTTTATAGAAAATGACAAAGTAATTTGTCGTACAAAGTGTACAGCACAATACTGTATGTTTAGAAATTAGTAATGAATAGACTTTTATGTTATTGTTCAGGCTAGTAGTCTGTTATGGGTATGGCTTTATCGTAAAAGTATTATTCGTGAATTGTCACATTGACGGGGACCATGATACTGTCTTTCCCCCTTGAAATGCTAGGGGCCACTATCAAGTCTTCAGTCACTGTCAGTCTTTCATCAATACAAAAACCAGGGTATGCAGATTATGACATCTATTCATCAGCATGCAAGATCATTGATTAATATCATGCTGCACCGAAAAGAAGGGGGTGACCAAATCATGTACTGGTGTGACCAACTGGGAAAGCTGGTAGCAGCAGTGTGACCACTGGACAAGTTAGTCTGGACTCCTTTTCCTGTGTTGTGCGATTGCATTGAATTTCTTGAATTAAAATTAATTTAATTCTTCTTCCTGTCATTCCAGTTCAATTTCCAATTCAGCACCTTGTGGAGTGTGGCCAGTTCAATTCAAATTCATGAATGGAATAAATGGGGCGCAATTCATAAATTCTGAACAGCCCTGGTACATAACGAGCTAATCAGTCAGACTTGCTATGTGTTTAGTCACATCTTATAAAGTGTGATGATGAATCACCCATTACTACCAGCTACGACAATTTCTGCAGCGACACAAATACATAACTCTGTCCAAAAAGTCAAGTGGCTGGTCTAAATGCTGTTTTGTGGGTAGATGTCAACCCCCTGGACCATCTCAGTGATCAACGATTAATAGCAAAATAGGAAATGAGCTTACTTGGTCTGGTGTCAGGTAAACTGAAAAGAGGAACACATGGGGATTATACCCTCAGTGCCAATGTGCAGCTTCTGACAGCTCTCTGGTTCAGTGCCACCAGTGGATTCCTGCACACTGTGGCGGTGATGAACATGACCTCATCAGGACTCATGGCCTCCTCTCAGCCAATACCTGCTGATTCCAGTGTTGAATCCCCACACTATGGCTGATGGGTATAACACCAAATGCCAAAGGACACACACTGCTAGAGAGCGTGCTTTGGGCATGTGGAAGATTCTGGTACCTACACCAGTACTTAGGAGTGCTAAGATTTCACCCTGAATGTTACTATGCATCTGTTGTGTGTACTTGTCACTTCCTGTTCCTAAGTTGCTTGCAATTATTCTTTTTTTACAAGGGAACACCATTATTTTTTCAGATCATTTATATATATATTTAACTAATAGATACGTATATTATAAACACAGCTTTTATTTGTTTTTATTTTTTACATTTGCATACGTCCAATGTGACAGTCATATATATTTCACCATTGAAATATGTGGGATCGATGTTCCTGTCGTCGACGGTCTCTGCCTTTTTTACGCAGAGGTTGGGGAGAAGCCAACAAAGAACAGTTCATTTGTTGAATCTGGAATCACAAAGTCCTTTGGGAAATACTAGCAAATCTTACTCATTCTGTACCTGTGTCATTCTTTATATTGTTCGTTATTGCTAAGAATCATTCTTATTGGGAGACGTGCCCCAGAATGTTCGCCACCGTGTCACATGCGTCTTTTTCTTATGTAGGTTTAACAGGGCCTCCCTGATCAATGTTGGCTTCCTGGAGAGTGGCAATGACACCGACTACGTCGCCATGCATGATGTGGACCTGCTGCCTCAGAACGAGGCTCTGGACTATGGCTTCCCGGAGGAGGGGCCCTTCCATGTCGCCTCACCCGAGCTGCACCCCCTGTACCACTACAAGACCTACGTGGGTGGAATACTGCTGCTGACCAAACAGCATTATCAGAAGGTTAGCCCGCCCTCTTGCACCATCTAAGCATGCTCTTAAGAGGCCTGCCAGGTTTCCAGCTCTCTCTAATCACCTAATGAGAGGAGTGATTTAATTAGCGAGATAATTAGTCCTGTCGTGCTTAAGTGTTTGCCAAGTCAGAAAGCGGCGTATACTGGGCCCACCAGGCCCAGGACCTTGAGCCATTGATGTAAGTGTTTGTGGATGTTTGTCTTCTTCTGAGATGGACAGGAGGTCCAGGCTGACTGGTGAGATGTTTGAGGCACTGATGTCACACCACATTCATGGTTGAGAGTCATGCTTTAGTCTTTATATTTGACCATGACCCTCAGTTGCTTGGTGTGATACTGTGAAATGACCGTGAAGAAAGTCCGACAGGAGTTTGGAATATTTATTGCGTCCTGCTAGAACCTGTGTTCATGACCTCTGATGTCATGTTTCTCCCTGATGTTCCAGTGCAATGGGATGTCCAATCGGTTTTGGGGATGGGGTCGAGAAGATGATGAGTTCTACAGGAGGCTGAAAGCGGCTGGATTAGAGGTACAGAAACCTGAGGTTGCTTCCTTGTGTAATATTACTACCTGGCAGTGGCCCCTATTGGGAGTCTACAGGATTAAGAAGAATGGTCCCTTATGAGCCAGTTTATATGCAGTGCTCACAATCTATTTGCATATGCATTATGGCCACCAGTTTTTCCTGCTTTCATTCATTCCATGCAATTTTTTGCAAACAGTGTCATATATATACAAAGTACAGATGCTCCTCTATGAGCTTTCAACTTACAAACTTTCAGACATATGATCGAAGAGGACTGTAAGCGTAGCACACACACTCCCAGCATACTAGTTTTTTATACTTGCGCATACCCTTAAAATGACGTTGAATAATGACGTACGAACATTTCAAGTTACAAACAGCCATTTGGAACATAACTCATTTGTAAAAAGATGAGTGTCTGTATTAGGGCTGCAACAACGAATCGATAGAAATCGATTACTAAAAGAGTTGGTAACGAATTTCATAATCGATTCGTTGCGACGCTGAGACATTTCATTATTAAAGAAAAGCTAGTTGAGTGCCGAGCAGAGTGAACACACCCAGCCTCTCTCGCACACTGATGCTAGCAGAGTTTGGCGCTTCGTAGACAGGGCAGAGCAAAAATGAAAAAAAAAAAACGAGTGGAGGTAGAGAAAAGATAAATGGCGGAGGCAGAGAAATCCGTGCGACCCAATTAAGTCATCCAAGGTGTGGGAGCATTTCACACTAAATTAACAGAAAAAGTGTGTTAACTGCAAAATATGCAAAAGCGACATGGTATGGGAGCACCACGGCAACGATCCAGCACCTGAAATGCAAACATATTGGAGTATTTGATGAGGAGGAAGGGAGTTCAACAGCAGGGTAAGTCACTAAAGAATCCTACTTTTGTTCCGTTTTGAAGTGAGAAACGTAATGTCCCTGGTGCTGTTGTTTACTCGTTATCCAGCTTGACAAGCATAATGAGTTAGCGTTAGCTCGTTAATAACAGTAGTAAAGCAGGTTTGGTATAGTTACTTTGCACTTTGCATTGCAAGACTAAAGACACGTTTTTTATTCACTCGCCTATTTTGGACCATTCATTTTTCAATCTGTTGTCATGTATATATCTATATTCTGTGTTTTGTCCCATAAAGGTTATTATTGACAAATATATTTGTGTATGTTGTACTTTTTTATGTTCTTTTTAAGTTCTTTTATAGCACTTGGTCATCTTAAGCTGTGTTTAAATGTGGTATATAAATGAACCTTGCACTTACTACATTGATGGTAATAATTTAATGAATAAGCTTCAAGTGAACTTGTGTGAGAGAGAAAGTGTGTGTGTGGTGTGTGTGTGTGTCAGTGCGAGTGTGTGCATGTGTAGAGTAGTGTAAAGAACAGGTTCTGACATTCAAACAAATCCTGTTAAATTTTATGATTTGTATTGATTTTTTTTAAATATTATTTATTGTTCTGGCAGCTCAGACCACAAACTCATACAAACAAGTAAGACCAGGAACTATTTAGCTAACCAAAATTATTCCTTGCACTGCCTCCTGGTGGACATAACTTTTAATCCTCCAGATTGACATCAACTATGTGGGGAAACATGACTCTGCAGCAACATCACTCGCTCAGCATGCGCAAATGTAACTGTTTTCTGAATTGACCAGGTGTGTTTGGAAACATCAGAATCATATACAATCACAGACTATGAACACTGGTCGGTACAGTGGGAACCTAAGGGCTCTGCAGCTTGGCTGCTTTTCCCTGGACAAATAGCTCTGTCCCTAAATTTGTTGCATGTGATATGTTTTCTCCATTTCCAGCTTTTCCGGCCCACTGGCATAAATACTGGCTACAAAACCTTTCGACACATCCATGACCCAGCTTGGAGAAAGAGGGACCAGAAGAGGATCGCAGCACAGAAGCAGGTAAATTGCACTCAATGCCTGCATGGTAGTTTCACAGGTTGAAGTTTTAGCTACTGCATATTTGTGAAAGGTCTGAAAAAACGGCTGTTTATGAACTTTGAATCTTCCTTTACTACTCGAAGAATCTGCCGCATGTCACCTGATTCTTTACTGTCATACTTCCAGTACGTCATTTTTAGTTGTCTTCTTGTGATGATTACTTGCTTCCAAACGTTATGAATGGGGGATGAATTAATTGGTTAGACTCAGTACGTAAAGTTCCTATCCCTTAATGACAATTGTGCTGTTCCCATGAAAACAGGAGCAGTTCAAAGTGGACCCAGAGGGCGGGCTCACTAACCTGCAGTACAAGGTGGAGTCCAAGCAGGAACTGGCCATCAGCGGCGCCCCCTGCACAGTGGTTAATGTTGAGCTGGAGTGTGACCAGAACCAAACCCCCTGGTGTCTGATCAACTAATTCCACCCCCCACCCCACCCCCACCTGACTGTTGTAATTCCATGTGCTGGTCCCCCATTGGGGTGAGTGAGGATGACGGTATTACCTGACCTGGGATCATGGGCAAGTGGCATCAGGAAGGCATTGTGCCACAGAGACTGGGGTATTCCCAATTTGAATTACAACCCTTTACTGTGGACAAGCTGCAATACAAGTTGGACACTGATTTAAAGGGAGTGGACTTGACGGCTGAAATCGGTGGATTTCCTGAGCTGACATCAGCAGAGATGATGACCTAGTAGCCATACAGTATTGTTTTTTTTGTTTGACTTTCATTTTATTTAGTAGCCTTAGATACTGAAACTGCACATACTTGGTGAGCACGGCACAGGTACGCCACTGTTTCAGCCCAGTATGCCAGTGCACCATCAAATCATCATCTCTTTTCCGAAAGATGGCAATTGAGAGGTGCAACGAAGTTGCAGAGCTGATGCGTAGCTGTAGGAGGCGCCGCCGAGCTCAAGGTCCTCAGAACACCATGTGCTCTGCCCTGCCTCTCAGGTTCACATGGGTTCATTTACTGGCTGTTATAGTATATATTTTTTTCTGGTAACCCCAAAGACATCAGGTGGCATCAATAGGATTAAGACAGTTCAGTGTTTCCACTGCTCCATTTGCACACTATTTATACAAAGCTAAAGGTCTGGAAACTTATTTCGTGCATGGTCTGCCGTCTTCCTCTCAGTGTTGTATTAAACATTTTTTAACAAAAATATCTTTGTGTCTTCATCGGGAGTTCCTTTCAGTTCGAATAATATATCTCACTGCAGGCAACTGGCAAAATGCAGAGACCTGCAGGTGGCGCCTGTCTGCTCTTATTTGTTTTTATTGTGGAGGTAGACCCCCCACAACATTCATTCTATCATATTTTTTCTGTACCCGTGTGGCTGTATCTTGGAAACAACGGCTGCAAAACAGGACACATCATTCACACACATAAAATTCCACCCCAACATGTTTTTGGACTTTGTGGGTGATAACCCTACATAGACATGGGTAGAACATGCAAACTCCCGACACATTAGAACCGGGGCGGAGACTCGAACCCCGGTTTCCATTGAGGTGACTAATTTTTAGTAAAATATCACTCTTGAGAGAAAGGTAAAAAATGACCTTAGGGTTAATGTCAAAATTCTGAATAATTACACATTCATTACTATAATTGTATTACATTATGAATCACTTATAAATGGAAATATATAATATCTCTATATAAATGATTCATAAAGTAATTAGCTTTTTATATTTCGCTTTTGTTGGAAGACAACACCATGTGACTTTACGTGCAGCGTGTTGACTTAATGACGTCTCACCGCCAGATGGCGCAATAATGCAATCTCCAGGCAGTTGTTCTTAACCGTCCATCCATCCATTTTCCAATCCGCTTATCCTACTGGGTCGCGGGGGGTCCGGAGCCTATCCCGGAAGTAACGGGCACGATGCAGGGAACAACCCTGGACAGGGGGGCAGCCTATCGCAATTGTTCTTAACCCTTTTATTTTAATTAATTGAAGTATTGAAAATTATACTTACGGGCAAATAATTATGTTAGAGTGTCCCAGCAGTTTTCACATATATACTGTACGTAAGAGCAGCTGAGTAGCTGCTCATGTCTCCTGTACCCATGCGACCTCGATACAAGGCTCACTTCGTGTGTTTCTATGTAGAACCCATAACTGTGAAACTGGAAAGTTTGACACCAGTCACTATTCAAGGGCTTTCATATGTTAAATGTGCAAAGCTACAGGTGCTTAAAAGAATCCTGTATCCTATTCTTTCAAGTGTGACTTAAATCTTAACAGTCCCTCGGAAAAAGCCGTGAATTGGAGATTTTAAGAGCCTTTGAACCCGGAATGCATCCAAGCCTCTGTATTTGTGGCGTTCTCAACCGCATGAGTTACCAATAGGCCTACTAGAAGTTACACCAATTTTTCGTTGGATCTAAAATTAAATTTATAATTATTTTCTATATTTTAATTAGTAAGTTGCATTGATTTTTTTATACGTATAAATAAACTTTAAACACCTACAGTGCGTGGGAACAAAGTTTACAAGGCTATTAGCTGCGTAACTTCGCTAAGTGCATGTACGTTTCTAACGAGTTCTCAATTTCTTTTGTTACTTTATTTCCATGTTCAATCAGTTTGAATTCGATTGCGGCGGTGCTTGGCCACGAAATTACTTGTTTTGAGTCTTGGTGAAAAATAACCAGTAATAGACTGTCTTCTTGCCAAAACGACCGCAATAAGCCTCGCGTAAGGGCTTTGGCTGATTAAACAAACTAGCATCTGACCCAATCCCAGTCTAGTAACGTCTCATGTCGTAATAAATCGTAATAAGCTCAGCAACGCTTACACACTTCATTGCCTCTTTCGTGGCAGGGCCCAGGTGGAAAAAGTCAACAATAGCTTTGACTATCTTCAGATTTGTAGCCATTCATAAATAAAATTAAAAGAGACATACGCTTTGTTATTTATCAGCAATCACGTACGACAATTACATGCCATCGAAATTTCGTTTCGATTTCATATGGAATACTACACGAATCAAATGTGATAAGTTATTGTGAATATCATAATGTCAAATAACACTGATATAGGCCTACATAATTTACCACTATGTGTACTTCTAAACGGTTTTACTTGAATGTTTCTTTCCATTGATATATTGTATTTCATTTCAAGTGGCTAAGTAGCAATATCAACCGTAATGGGAGTAGCCCATTTGATACTTTAAAAGCTTGTTTGGCCAAAGATAAAGCATTCCGATGCAAGCAAAAACGTGAATTTTAATTATGGGCGTTTGTCGAAACTGCCCGGTAATTTTGATTTGATTGCTCGTATTATGCGAAATATAATAGTTCGGAGAAAACCCTTTTGTGGCCGATTATGGTTTTGCACTTAGATTGATTGAGGATATTTGTCACTTCGTCAGCTCACGGGCAGTAAAACCTCAGAAGCCATTATTGGGAATTTATCGGGTCGTAGTTGATCCATTAGCAGCCTCTAACCTTAACCGGGACCCTCATCAAGCTACATTTAACTCTAATCTCTTCAAAGGGAATTCTCGCCTTCATTGTGTCAACACCCCGGGGCACACTTCACCCAATCCGGTGAAGCGGGGTATAAATCCCTAGTCACTAGAGCCTGCGACACTCAGAAACCCTCATAGGAGCGAGGACGAATTGCGGCTTACGGGGGAAAAATTACAGCGATCGGGAATGGATACTGCGCAATTCAGCTGGTCAGCCTACGGTGCGATGAGCAGCAAAGGCCAGGGGACGAGCGGGGTCAAGAAAAGCTCATTCAGCATCGAGGCGATCCTCTCCCGGGGTAGCCCGGAACCCATCCAGCGGAGCATGGGAACGCAGTGGGCGCCCATGCACACAGCAGCAGCCGCCTTGCCGATGTGGCCTCCAGCTGGTTACTCAACTACCAACACGCCTTATCCGCAGTTTTACATGAGTTACCAGCCGCAGGACGAGAACAGCGACGTGCATTATAACAACGGTAAGAGAAGCTCCTAACAAACTTGTCAATGCAGATATTATGAGACGAGATCGTTACGATAACGCCATCTGCTTTTGCCATTTTAAGGATACGCTGCTTCCTGCGGAAAATTAATATCTAGGAGGAATTACGTGCGGAGAACCTGTAGGCGGATCCGGACCATCTTCACGGACGAACAGCTGAAGAAGCTGGAAGAAGTTTTCAGCAAGCAGCGCTACATGACAGGGACGGAGAAGGTGCTGCTGGCGTCGGCGCTGCAGCTCTCTGAGACGCAGGTCAAAGTGTGGTTCCAAAATCGGAGAACGAGGTGGAGAAAGACCCAGGAGGACGACGACAAGACCGCCGGCTCCCCGGAGAATAGCGACACCAAAAAGGGCGCATCTGAACGAGACAGCGGCTCCTGGTCTCCGTAATGAAAAATTCAGAGATAAGATGCCGTAATACTACGCGCGGCTTTACGAGTACTTGAGTATTCTTGTTAAGCAAGAAAGTTGTGTTATACTGTAAACCAGTTAATTTGATGTAACTCCACTATGTGGAGCGACACGAGTATCTTTTCTTCTCCAATAAAATACTTATGTAATAAATCTTTTTTTGTATTTCTCGTGTTTGATTTTATAAATGAATTCTGAGTCACACGTTGATATTATTCCACATTTTCATTTGAATACCAGAATACGATACATTAATTTAACCAAACGCAACTGCTGCGGATGTGGCAAAATGAGACATCTTAGGCTAAATATCTTAATAAAACGTACCGTTTACATTAAATAACCATTAATATATCATTCCGTAATCTCAAACACCGGATTACATTTGAAGCATAATATGTGACTGAAATATGCTGAATTAGTTATATACATTAAATGAAAATACTGAAAAACATTCATATATGGAATACTATATACATGTAACATACATATATGGCACAAATATTATGCTATTTGCGATCTATTTATGTATATATTAAAAATAAGTACATTGTATATATTCTTAAAGGTTATTAATTACAATAGTTATGCCTTTTAAAATAATTAATATTGTACCTGCTGTTTCCTATACGTAATTTCCCTGCTGTTCTCGAAGGAAGTACAGCTATCAAATACTGACATTACAATGATCACCTTCATTGCGAAACTAATCCTTCAACTAATCGAATATTTGATAATAGCACCGAGTATATGGCATGGGATAAGAAAACATGCAATCGATTACTGTGAACTGACATGGTTCAGGACAGGTCGATTACTGGTAGGCCTATTCAGATTTAACTCGTGTGATATGTACCTATCGAGATTGATATTTACAGTAGGTAACTAGTGACTATTTTTCCATTGGCATTCTGTCGTTTATAATCGATAAATGAGTATCCCATGCAATCCGTGGCTTCCTTACTTTACACGTATTTTTTCTGTTTTGTTCCTTTTAGTTGAAAGTTTAGGTGGTTCCATTAGTATTTTTTTATTATTCATTACCAGTTAAAGCCTATTTCATGGATGGATATTTACTAGTACAAATTACCGTAAACAAATATGTGAGTCACGCTATCATGGCGTATATCACGGACAATATGGAGGGGTCGTTAACTGTCGTGATTAAACTGTATGATTTAGAAAACTGCAAGCCAAGTACTTCGACAAAAATAGATTTTAAAATCTGCTTAGAAATAACTATGCTGTCTGTATAAATATGTCTAGACGTTTGGGACGCCAAGGGCTTCTGGATTTATCCCGCCTTCTAGCTGTTTCGAAAGGCCTAAACATTAGAATATATTTGTTAAAAATATATATTTGGCAACGCGCCGTTTAATACTGTAATGTGTTAAAACATATTCACATTGAACAATAACGACGAACTTTTTAGAATTTAAAGAAACAACAATGATCTGAAAATATATACTTATTTGGCAATGTACACTATAGCAAAATGGCTTTTCTTTCGTGGCTTGAACAATACTTTAAAATATTACATAGTTTACAAAATCTTTTACATTTGGCCTAATAGCATCGCAGATTATTGCTTGAATCAGCAACAAAATATTTTTTTTTCAATTTAAAATTGTATTATAAAAATTATTTTTCCTTCATCTTAATTGAAAAAAATGTGGCAATGGGTCTTAATGAACGGTGAACGACATGGTACTACAGCCTGATTCGGGTGACCCGATTATTTCATATCATATGGTAACCTGGAATTGAACACACTGGTACACGTGTTTATGTATTTATACACACATACACACACACATATACCGTTATATTAGACCCATACATACATTATAATAAAAATGTTATTTCATAAATAACTTTTGATCTGCTCGCAATAGTTTCGCACGGATAAACCAAATAAACTTCATAATTTTATTTACGAGAATTTCCGCAACATCAAGAACTGAGAAAGTTATTTATAAGATTAGTATTCAGATTTATTTATTTAATTCGAATTTACTGTAGTAGGGCTACATTTTAGAAAACACGAGGCAGCTGAAAGTGACACCTCCAAAAAGAATTACGACTTGCTACTTTGACACCCTCTTTGCTATTACTAAATTGCCTCGGAAGGACCAAAGTGTTGAGTGTTACGTCCTGAGTATGTTTTTCTCTCGCTATAATGAAACTAACTATTTTACCCACAATACAGGTCATTTGTGTAAAAGGTCGGAGAAAACCTTGCTTGACTGGGTCTCGTATCTCTGCGGTGTGTCGGGAGACAGGAGAAGTGTTGAGTAGCACATATTTTCCCCACTGTTCCTTTTAGGATATGGAAGGGGCAACCTTGAACATCTCCTTACATCTGGGCGTGAGGACCACTTTCGGGCCCCGTCTCAGCGAGAAGCCTCAAGTGGGGAACTTGCCCGAAGCGATCGCAAGCCTCACTTAACACGATATTGAATTCCCAGCAATGCAGGTGTGTGAAAGAAAATAGCCAACCTACAGCTTCGGTATCGCTGACATTCTCTCGACTAATTGACATGTATGAGCGGGGGACCAGAAAAGAATAATGTTGTGTAGATGCAAGACGTTTAGCACCATGCCTGAAAATCCTGAATGATTTGGAGCATGAAGTATACTACGAAATTTTCAGAACCTACCGCTACAAGGATTCCTTGCAGGCCATATATATACTTAGGCAATTAAACATTGACACAATTAATCCAATGGTGATTGTGCTGAAATTTAAATATTTTAAATTGAAAAACATATATGTCCTTATCCATAGCTGATTTTGTTGGAGTTGGTCGTTCTGTAGACCCTTTAATGTAGACTTAATAGGTCCTAAAACTTCGTTTTAGCTAGCGAAATAATTATTGGTGCTTTCGTACTTATGAATACAATTAACTGCTTTGAATCAGTTTAGTTAGAACTTAGTTTTTGAGATAAAGGATCAATAGATTTTTGTCTTTTTTAATGACAATTTATATTTGTATTTATTAAATTTAAATTGTATTCTTCAGTGTATTCTTGTTTTATTTATTTTAATGAAAATGCTGAGGGGTTCTTTAGTTTTTCCGCATTAAATTAAGAGGTCAGTATTCACTAAATATTGCGTTGTTATTATTCTGAGCGAATACGCATCATGACTAAAATTGACTTGAAGATACGAACTACCTAATGATAATAATGATTGCCAGTTTTTAAACAATTGTGTATTGCACTCGTAAATATAATGCAGATGCAAGTTCAATCGTTGTTTTGCTGTTTGGGTTAATACTTAAGAAATGTATGAGTCTGGAAAGACATACACTGATCATAGGATGAAGCCGAAATGCAAATCTTTGTTAACAGATGGACACGCGTTATCTCGCTGATAAGTCATAGTTACAGCGGCTCAATGGTTCCGATAACCCTGTCTAATTATGTAGTGGCAGGTTCCACTAGAGGGCATTGTTCGTATGAAAATATTCAGAATTTATTTGATTGTAGTGATAAGCTTAGTCCTTGATAAAAATTATATTCAAGATGACATTAATTTTCTTCTTACCTTGTAGAAATATGCAGTTTCATCTTCATGCACCTCAGTGTGAATAAATAAATTCTCTTGTTCTTTGTCACTTGGAAGTATTGTATAGCCACATCTTGATAGTTTTGCATTAATATATCATGGCTGTTTTTGACCATGTCCATTTTCTAGCTTTCACCTAACTGCCCATAGTGCAAAAAAGTGCCCTACCTAATTTAACGTGTTCAGCAGCCATTTAACACACAAGATAAAGGAGATCTTCATCATTATGACATAAATGCATGGTTTTATTGCGCGACCGTTTTTTGTGGAACGTTTAGCCAAAGACCATGGGTCACACATTTTGCCTTTTTAAGGGGAAATCTCCTTTTGTCTGAACTATTCTACCAAAGTTCAATTTTGCTCATTTTGAGTGCTCTGGGTCTTTTCCGCAGCTTTGGGCATTGGGGAGAATTCAATAATGGTCCTGGTCTCTGTGGGACGTCCAGCTTTAACTAGAGTTCTGCACTGCGCACATTTCCCGTGCCCTAATGTGTGTGAGAATAGATGACAACGCTTTGCTTCTAATCTCTTTGTCTATGCCTTTTTATGACCAGTAAAATAGCCAACACTAGTTGATTAAGCTTTTCCCTTTGTAAGAGGACTTAACATCAGTTAGCTGGTTCCAGGCAGGGGAACAATAATCACTTTTTAACTCGGCTTCACACCTCGAGTGCCTACAAAAACTCCAACTGATTAATGCCTCCTTTCAGCGCCACACAATCTATAATTAATTGCCAGAGGCAAAATTAATAGACGTTAATGGCCATTTGAATCAAAAGCAAAGGGGCAAAAAGCTGAAGTGAAAGCTATTAATTATGTGCCACGGGATTGGCCAGCAGGGACAAGGGGGTGGGGCCTAGGCCACTGTGGGACCCTAAAGGATCTCTGGCCGATGTCGTTCACATGGGCTTCTGCAGAGTGGGTCCTGAATGGACTTGGGAAAAGGGGGGCTTTTCTGGTAGCCCAGAGCCACGATTAATTCATGTGA
>JAABNY020000002.1:20196978-20208006 GCA_015164015.2 Brevimyrus niger | reverse complement strand
CCCCCCCCCCACCCAATACACACCTCCAGCTTCACGGTAGAACTGATGAATGGTTGTTTGTTTAAAGAGAGCAGTTTGTGTTTTTACCCCATATAGACAGTGAGTCAAGAGGTAATCTGCCTCTCCAGCAGACGGCAGACAAAAAGAGGCCAACTTGAGCATTCTACTGCAGATAGTTTTTTTATTGTCTGCAAAAAAATCTGATTTGTAAAACACCCACTTCACTTTTTGAAGAAAGGGTTTCTGTGCCCAGCTGTCACTGAAGGTCGTATCTGTCTCAGGTTCCCACACACAGTTCCACAAGAGCAGCAGAAATCTCAGGTAACAGCCCATCTGTGGACAGGGTCTTGGTGCTTCTCCATTGGACCTCTGTGCAGCCACAGACTTGACAAGCCACATTAGACCTAGAGTTTCCACAGCCTGACTGATCTCCTCTTTGTCACCATAGATTTTCAGTCATTAGGTTTTTTTTTGTATCAAAACTGCTGGAATTGGCCACAGGGGGCGCTGTGAATCTGCAATTCTGTATTATTTTGACTGTTTGGGGAAGTAAATATGCTATTTAGCTACGTATGTAGAAATTTATTCTGGCACGCCTTTGAAGATGACTACTGTTTTACCTTTATACTGTACACATAACTTTAGTGTTAGTAATATATACAAATGCAATTTAAATTGATTTATAATGTTGCAGAACCATAACACAATGCTTGGTCTTATTTATGCCTTATCCTAATGGAATTTATAATTAAATACAAAAATAAATTAGTTCTATGCCAGTTGCCATTTGATCAATTCCTCCAAAAACGACCCTTATTCATTATTACTATTATATAAAAATACAGTACATTTTATATCACATAATATTGCATATTTATATTTGTAATGTTGCGTGTTCTATTGCATGACAATAAATGTATTAATATTTAATATTTGCAAAATGCATAATCTATTTCACGTTTTGTTTTTTGCATGTACGTATGAGTCTTAATTGACGTAATTACCACGGAGTACAATACATCCCTACCGTATAATATTGAGGCAAGGTGCTCGTTCGCACGGTATAAATGAATTTGCGCATGCTCACCACACCTCTGTCAACAGCGAGCCGAAAGCAGGTACGGAGCTTAGTGAGTGACAGGTCTTTTATCAAAAGCTCGCAGGTCCTCGGTCTTATTGGCGTCCAAAAATGTTACTCGCAAGATGTGAAGCCAAGCCAGCGTCCTCCTAGCATAATACAAAACTACGAATCTACCAATCACGGCCGGGTGTCGTTGAAGGTTTACTTGTTTTCAGTTTCTTACAAATAGCAGCAACTTGTGTCTATTTTAAACGCGTTTTTGTTTTGTTTTAGGTTTTTGGCCCGTTGTTTGTGCGATTTAACTAAATTCTGATAGATTGTGGTAGTAGGCTACAGAAAAAGTCTAATCGATGTTTTGCATTAGCTAGTTTTCTTCCACCAATATCCAGACCTAAGGAGCCGCAGTAAGTTATGGATCGCTTGGGGACTAATGCTAGACTACCCCACTGTGGATTTTAACAACCCAGCTCGCTGAAACACCGGACTAACACCAATATCGTCCAGGCTTTGCCTGAACTTACTTTGTCATTATTTTTGTTGTTAACGCGGCTTATATCAAGACGTATTTCATCAAAGGACTTTGAATATCATGTATCAGCACAGTAAGAAATGCTTCACCATCGAATCCCTCGTTGGCAAAGAGGCGAATTCCTCGGCTTCTGTGGACGAACCTGTTAGACCCACGGCGTTGAGATTTACGGAGTCCATACATCCTCCTCCCTTTGGGAGTTGCTTCCAGAACTCCGGCAGGAGCTTGTACAGCAGTCCAGATATGATGTTTCCAGACCCGGGCACGCACTCCAGCAACTCGGCTCTGTCTCTGCACCCTCTACAATTGCCTTCTCAGCCGTTCTTCAACCCGCACCAGAGAGAAAGTCTGAACTTCTACCCCTGGGTTCTCCGAAACCGATATCTTGGACATAGGTTCCAGGGTAAGTATACCACACCTGAACTGTTTCAGTCATGTGGTACTCATTCTGGAGTATTATCGGATGGAAACCCGAAATGAGAATTATCGCAAATTACAATGTGGCAGAATCAGTCAAATGAACAGGTCCGGCGATCTGTTTGATCGGATAAAGTTGATGTTATGTGTATGGGTGGGTGTTTGTGGGTGTGTGTCTTTGCTGCATTGACACTGAGCGCATAAAATATCTCTTCTTATTTCTGAAATGGACACGAATTCACAAGTTTAATCTACTTAACACGAAATTCAAGAGAAAGAACGAATAAGGAGCAGTTAGAAATCGCTGAACTGGGCCCTGTTGTCGTTTTCACGCTGTGTAATTTCATTTAAAATATAAAGGAATTACAAATTACATGTATTATCCTCCGCATGGCTGCTACAAGCTGACGAAAATTGACTTTGCAATTCACTATGCAGTTTGAATTGTAACATTTTTAATTTATGTTGTATTTTTTACATACGTATGGGAGTAAATGCACTTTTAAATATAACGAAAACAGCCAATAAACAGGAAAAATGAAATAATAGCTGCGAAATATTTTTCTAAATTTATATTTGCATGCATCCTATTCTTGTTTTATCTATACTGTTTATAATGTTGTAAAGGCGATTTGATATTTCACTACATCAGTTATTACGATTGAAGATAGTGTTAAATTCTTCGTGGGTCCAAATTTCACACTAACTTTGCTTAGTGTGAAATATGATAATGTTTTACTCGCATGTAGAAAGTACAGGACCATTTCAAAATGAAGATATTTCTGGTTAAATAGGAAACCACAGTGATTACTCATTAAACAACCATGAATGTTGAGTGATCTCTACTTAAACAATCCGACACGACTTGTCAAAACGCTTGCTACGGCCCAGCACTGGGTTAATCATATCTAATTTCACCGCCGTGTCCATTTCTTTAAAGTTTGTGTGCTTACTCTCATATTTATGTCGTTGTCTTTCAGCTCTGGCCTTTCGTGTTTAGACAAGGAATTACCGTGGGGACGGTTTCGCTAACACCATACGACTTACCAACACTAATAAGGTGCTTAAAGTTGTGTAAAATATTGTTACTTTATTTAGTTAATAATTGTATAATTGCAGTTTATTTTAGATTAACATTATATAAACAAAAATAAAACGTATTGCTATGTTTATAGCAATATGTAAGAAATCATTCTTTATCACTGATGCTTTCATTATTGTCAGTATTATTATTGGTAGTAGTTTCGTATTTGGAATATTAATCAACACCTATATCAATTACCGTCACCCATTCTGTCATATAATAATTCGTACTTTTTACTGTTTGAACTCCATACTTTCAGTAATCTTTTCACCTTTTAACGACGTCATTCCACTAAATCCGGTTTGTCTACAGTCACTGCATAAAACGACTTAACGTGTTATTATTCTAAATAATATTCTTTCGTTAAATTTTTAAATATTTTCAGGTTAGTGTTTGGGGTACATATTAATACAGATTTTTCAACGTTATTTCATTGCGAATTTCAAGCTATATTTGAATTAAATGTATTTTTTTTTCTCTTGGCAGCGAATAAGATCTAATTTTCACACGAATGCATTCATAGGAAATATGAAATATGAAAGGTCAAGGTCAGTCTGGAATAAAGAGAAAGGCAAATACATAATTGTTATCAAGGCTAGAATAAAAGAAACTGCGGATTCGTGGCTTTTATATTAGCCATTGTAATGGCAAAGGAACAGCGAACGTACTGTAAAATAAACACAACGTGGCCCTTTACAGTAACTATAATATTTATAGCATCGTAAACGTCAATCCGGCCATTCTAATGGCGCTCCATTCTAATTCCAATAAAAGGAAAATACCGGACAGGGTACTTTTATTGCTAAAAATAATTTCCGAACATATTTCTAAATGTAACATAAAACAAGCATTTAACATTTGCTCCATATTATAAAACTAAAATCAAATAAAATCCAAACAAAAGCAACATCAGCATTAACAATAGTAGTAGTATTAGTAGTAGTAGTAATAGTTGTAGCAGTAATAATAATAATTTAAAAATCATTTGTAATATCAAGTATATCGTCCTCCTTGGCACTGCTCATATACTGAGGAGGGTTTTATCCATCAGGTGAACCATCACACCCTCTTGGTGGATCTAAATTCAAAGGATGGTCTTGGCTTCATGAGTGAATAGAGCAGGACTTTAAGTATAATAATAATGATAATAATAACAATAATTATAATAATATTAATTAATATAATTATTATTATTATTATTATAGCAGCTAGATTAGTTATCCCCTGAAAATTATTGCTTAATTGCTGCAGGTGGAACAAACCCATTAGTCTGTGCTCAGATTTTTCCTCTTACTCATAGTTTCTGTGTGTTACCAGCACACACACAAACCCTAAACTTTATATCTCTTTAAGAACTCAGCAAGTCATACTTTCAGTACAAGGGAGCCCTTTGTATTTTAAAATATAACTACATCAAGTTTAAATATCATCACATAAGTGTATATTTTTAGGTATTTGTTCCTGACTAGGACAAAGGGTTGGAAGATGGATGGATAGAGTATTATTTTCATATGTTATATGAGCTTAATGGACCATCATGTTTTTTTTTTATTAGTCCTTTATAACTTCGACACAGTTCTTAATATCATTTTAATAATGTCCTTTGCTGTATATAACGTTTGCATGCTAGGGTTAATCAATGATGTTTTCATTCAAATGTCCTATTAGAATAATTATGTAGGCAAACATTTCTGTTGTAGGAGATGCTGCAGTTTATTCTGGCTGTATAGTACTTAGTAGGGGTGTCTAGAAGACTCCTGCATATTTTATTATCTAAATTACAGGGAATATTTGGGTCTGGAAGGAATTTTAATCAACAGGCCTGTGCAGTGGATGAACCCCTATAGGAGAATGTTCTGAATCACACCAAAATATCAGTCTGACAACACGCGCCCCGTTGAATTCAGTAGGAGGTGTTAGGAAGCGGCGTCTCTCTGCTTCTGCTCGCACTGCTGCAAATGTTAATGGCTGTCGATACAGGCCCGCCGTGTTTCCGCCAGAGCCGCTCGTCCAAAACGAATGTCGCCGAGTCGATGGTATGCCGCCGTCAAAAGTGAATTCTAATGACACATCTTCCGTCTGTAAGAACACAGACATTTTTTTTTTACACCCAGAAACATAAATTTGACAGTCTTGGGGGAAACGGCAAAGACAGAATCCAGGGAGATTAAGAAGCACAAAGCCTTGTACCTTGAGGGTACTTTACTTTCTCGTCCATGTTGTGTGTTTTTGTTTATTCTCCCAAGATGCGTGTACGAATGCTCTACAGCCCAGTCCCCGGTGGTCTCCATAACAAAGCAATTTGTTAAACGAAAGGGATCAATGACTTTTCCCCCTCGCCTATCTTGTTGACTCCTAGTCCGCGGCTGTGACTCCAAGCCCAGCCAAGTCAGGTGTACAATCCTCCCGGGCATATCTCAGGTAATTGCTGAAAGCCAGAGGCTGTTGTAACTGTTCTGTAGATCCGTGGCTCAGATTAAAAAAAAAAAAAAGCCCTTTGTTTACTGACAGAACAGATCCACTCACTAATGGTATCCAATAACCTTGAAAACCACTGTTTAGACAAGCCTAAATACAGCCAAGGGGATTGAGTGGTTGAGGATTACCCATGGTGAGTATTCGGTTATTGTTGTGAGGAACGCGCGTTAAGTTGTGAGCCTGACCACTTCCTGAACGCCCGGGGAAGACCCGCGTGTCTCTGAAGCTATCATGCAGCACAAAGTAAACAGGATCCTGGGCCCTTCTCTCTTCACATAGAGCGGCCGCCTTTAACGGATGCCTCCGTAGGTATCAGAGAAGGTGGTGGTGGGGGGGAGGCAGGTCACTCAGTCCCGTCACTCATGTACCCAGCAGCCTGGAAACCTCCTTTGTGAAGCCCCATCCAAATGTGTCGAGGCACATCCAATAGGGCTCAGGAGGGGGGGCACCTTTTCCGAAATGGCCCCGATGTGGCCCGTGGGAGAGCAGTGCACGGTTACAGGTGCGTGCCCCTAATTTGTCCGTTTTCATGGAGCACTCCTCTGCAGTTAAACATTATATCCACCCCATCCACCGGGAATTTGAAGGCTTGTGAGAATACCTACGGAAAAGAGAGCGGTTCCCTCAGGGGGTGCTGAGGGGGGGGGTCTGGACAGGCAGTGCTGGGGTGTAACTAAAAACAAACCGTCATGTTCGGGGCTGGCTAACACATGGCTGCTACTCCCCTCCATCAGTCGTGGCCCACTCCTCATCTACGGTTTGGAATAGAGAATGGGCTCCCCGCTTGCTGTGACAAGACCGGGCCTGTTTGTGCCAGGGGAATTGTGGCATCGTCGCCCCAGGTGCCATCTGGTCCATTCCCAGACACGTCTGGGGAGGGCCACACTCGCCGAGGATTGGCCGGGGTCCGCTCCAGTCCACGCCCTCCGAGCCCTCCCACTGCGCCTCCACGGGGCCGGGGTGCTGCCAGATTGGAGGCTCGGGGAGTGCCCCTCCACTCCCATCCTTTCCCGGGGGAGGTTTGCTGGTGACGCAAGGCGGCACATGATGCCAGGCAGGAAAGCACACCCGCTTTGCCGGCGTAGCCAAGGGAAACAAGCGTGACTTTCAGGCCGCTGGAGACGACGGGACACAACAGACACAGAAACTGAAACTGCACAATGCGACAGCGTATGGACTTCTAGTGACAGTGAGACTCAAGTAAAAAAAAACGGCCGAGGACATTTCCCAAGATGCAACTGGAATTTTGAGTTAGATCGTTCAATGGCAAAATCTAAAAATGAGGGTCTTTCTTCCCTGTGATGTATTTTTAGGGTCCATACACATGTATGTGTGTATATACAGACCCACACACACAAACACCAAACCTAAGAGTGGTTATTGTTACCTTGTCTCTTCTTGGCATTGAGTTTTAGGTGCTTAGAGGAGGAACCGTGGAGATTTCTTTAGTCATCGCCTCTAGACCTCTGAGCACCTTGTTTACATTCTTTGTCCAGGCGAGGGCTGCAATCAGCCCTGTTCCTGCTCAGAAACACCACCTCCTCTCAACCTTCTGATGTTCAAAGGACTTTCAGCACACCAGCTGAAGCCCATTGTCAGTGACTAACCTGTGATGGAAAATATGGCCCCTTATCCCGGGGGAGAGAGGGCGGCCGAGTATTCCTCATGGTGGGGGGGGTCACACTTTTTTTGGGGGGAGGGGGGAGGGATGGCACCAGTGAGGGGCGGGTGGGGGTGTCGGGGGGGCCAACCCGGCAGGGGGGCGGGCCAGCCTTGTTTTGGCGGTTGCTGCGGTTCCGTACACGTGTTATCAGTTGTTGACTGAATGCCCCTAAGATGTCCTCACTGAAGTTCTCAAACTAGTTGTGTCACCTGGCTTTCAGACAGGTACAAAGTGTAAAAGCTTTTGCCTTAGAATGACAAAGGGCCATGATCTTCATGTCTTCTCCCTGTAAACTAAACAAAAATCTCATAACTTTATTCAGATTCATTGGGTTTTCTCTTTCTGTAATGGGTTGGAACCCATTACAGTCCTGGGTTATTCCCTGTCTTGTGCCCAGCACAGGACAGATGAGTATGGAAAATGGATGGATGGATAGATGGCTGGCTGGTTATTCCCCTGAGCTTTTTCCTCTAAAGAGAAACCCCCATGTGAAAGACTAATATACTTTGGTGCATATTCATCATATGTGACCTCTGTCTTTCTCCCTCCACATAAATAAGCCATACACTTTAATGTGAAGTTTTTCATTTTTGTGCTTTTATTGCTTGGAGAAAAACAAATCCGTGCAGATTTCGCACTGGTACAGATTCCTGATAAATATGGGTCTTTGTTTGCAACTTCCTGTGAAGCTTGCTGAAATGCGGGGGGGGAGGTGCGGGCCATTGTGGAGATGAAGTTTTTTAATATTTAAAAGGCATTTAACTGCGTGTCCTCTATTACCTTAAAGATTAAAAGATGGGCTAACCAGGTTGGAATCCCAGCTTATGTGCTGTACTTGTGGAACAATTACCAGCGCTTTCCCAGTTGTTTAATCATAAGACATTTTTGTCTGGATAATATCCAGGTTTTTATGCTCAATTTAAGCTATAATGAAACGAAAGAATAGTATTCAAAAACTCTTCTGCTGTAACGATATTTGTGCAGTGAGAAGGCACACTTTTTTAATGTTTTTTTTTTTAATCACTTTGATGCCGTGCCTTGGTAGATTTAGCTGGCACTAGATATTGGTAATGATTTCATTGTCTTGACGTATGTCTAAACTGAAGTTTTAAAAACATTAATTAAAAGTTCATTAAACTGCAATATGTGCACCTAGACAATTTACAGCTTGGTTGTACTGAAAGTGGAGCTATTTTTACTGTTGTTTTTTCTTTTTCTGTTATATGTTTATATATCTGATCAGAATTATAAGGTTTAGAGTACAATGCTTACCAGGTTACTTACTGTCATACAATTAAAATATGTAAAATGTCCTGCTATTCGCTATATTCACAGGCATATGAAGAAGTATTTTCCAGCCCGTGCAGTTTTTGCATTGACCTGTCTAAGCATTTTTAAAGTATTTCTCAGTATTACTAATGCTGATTAGGATTTTATAGCTTCCCTCAAATTTAATTTATTGGCCAGTTGCCGGTCTTTGATTTCTCATTATGTCGTACGGCAGTTGTGGCCTCTGAATGGCACCACAAAAAGAGGCCTTTGAATGATTGGCTGATTTACGTACTTTGGTCCCCTGGCATGTACCACCTGCCCACTGTCCCATTGCTGTAATTCAGGGAGTTTTGCGTGAACGTGATTTGAGGTCAGTTCTGTGCTGAATGTACCATTCAGAGAAGGCAAACCTCTTCCCATGTCATGGCTCAACAATTTATAGATCAATTTGCTTATGTAAAATATTTCATTTTTTACGTATTATTTCAATAAACGGCACTCGCACTGGGTGCCCAGATGTCACCAGGGCGGGCAAAAAATTTACCAGGATTTTACTACTGCATGGTGCTGAATGAATTCAGACATTAGCACATTAATTTTGATTTGCTTAACTGCACATCAGGCCCCTCAATACAATCGTTTTTGCATTTTTTCCAGCCCAAATCATTTACGTAGGGATGTCACAGCGAACTGAAATCGATGTCAGAACATATGTACACACTGGCATAGACCAAACATCAGTATACAAATCACTTCATGATGTTGCCCCATAGAAAAGTCTGACGCTGGCCTTCTGTGCTGTGGGAACGTGTCACTAAAGTTTGAGGGATGAATGAATGGGGCATGCGGTCCAACGGCAAGTGGTCAAAGGAGAAGCAGCTCATCAGGTTGAACGGGGTATAACCAAGGAGTTAACCATTAATGTTTAGGGTTAAAAACTGTGAGCCACACTGTAAAAACATGTGTTACAGTGTGACAGACCTGTCCAATCAATACCTCCAGGAATTCTATGGAAGCATAAATCACGTTTTACGAGTGAGGGCCTGATGCATGGATTACTTCACATTTTAAGGATTGCAAAACAAGGCCCCCATTAAAGAACTGACATTAAGAGAGTCTTTGTTTTGAAAACTTATAAAGAGATGTAATTTGTCAGATCAGAAAGCAGTGGCCTGCTTTAACATACAGCGCCTCGTGGATACGTGCTGTTGGACTCATAATCATAAATCTTTATGGTGTTTCTGACAGCTTCCGTGTCCCTTCCTCGATTAACAATCCCAATGGAATGGATCCCAATGGAATGGATCCCAATGGAATGGATCCCAATGGAATCTAGGCAGCTGCCTCACCAGCCATAACTCATTTAACGGAGAGCAAAGCCTTGTTTGTGTATAGAATTTTTTGTTTCCCTTTGCCCAAAGGCAATAAATCTCCTTCATTTCCATTTGTAGGTATGAGCAAGTAAAAACAGCGGCCATGGATGTGAGGGGCTGGATATTAACCTCGTCCTAGTGATAGAGGGAAAAAGCAGGAGGCGTTTGGTGGTGTGAACACGTAGTTTTATGCATGCTTATCACAGTGCTTTTACTACATATCCTGCTTCATCCCTCGACATTAATCCCTGCTATTTGAGCTGAAAAGATTTTGCGTTTTCTCTCTCCGCCTGCGTTGTTTTTTTAAGTGGGTATTTGTAAAGGTCTTAGCTCGTGTTTAAATCTTACGCAGATTAACTCCGTGGGGATGTTACGTCCAACAAAGAAACATTTTAATTCCGGAGTTCAAAGGCCGCTTCCCCCTTGCCCCGCTCTCCCGAGGTGACTTTAATGTGTCACTTGAATAACAGCAACAGGAGGGACAGCCATCGGCGAGCGGGGTCAAGGTATCCTTTCATGAAGCGCCACTCGCTCACGATGTCAATTGACTTGTAAATTAAACACTTCACATGCAGAGATAAAACCTGTATTAATGTATATCAGATAAAGGATCTATTAAATAGGCATTCTGTATCGCTTCGGTGACTGCTGGTGATTCACTCTCCAAATGGAAATGAATTTCCCTCAGCGAGGGAGGAGGGTAGAAAAAAAGAAAAGCAGCTGACAGCCTTTTCTTGAACCAGTAAACCACAAAAATTGTGCTCACGCTTTAACTGGCGCAACAGCTTTGGCAGAGTCTCTGAATCAATATCGGAGTGTCAATTAAACATGGCAGAATCGCCACGGGGAGATGGCACTCCCAAACCCTCCACTCGGCACGTCTGCAAAATGCGGAGCATGTTTCCGGGCCGGTGGGAGCGCGAGCTGGAAGGAAAGGCCGAACGATGCTACAGGAAGCGGCGGGATGTGAGGGGGAATGGTGTTTGAGGCCCCCTCCCACATCAAGCCGACCATCACCTGCCAAGACCGACTCCCTCCTCCCAAAAACACGCAGATACACACCCATCAGCCCCACAAACCTGCTTCATTCCTGTCTTTCATCCTAAAAGCTTTGTTTGTGGGCCGGCCCCC
>JAABNY020000002.1:20183063-20195323 GCA_015164015.2 Brevimyrus niger | reverse complement strand
ATAGGTAAACCCGCTCACACACACACACACACACACACACACACACACACACACACACACACACACACACACACACAGCATCCCATGAAAAAGAACATGGTGGAATTAATGGGTTAAAATCATGACTCAATTCTTAATCACTGAGAGCTTTTGCTGCCATTATGAGAAAGACGAAAAACAAAACAGCACTGGCATACAAACCCCTGGCTGTGTGAGCAGGAAGGTACATCTGCCACGGTGGGGCATCATGCACACCCATCCAACCCAATGAGCCGCTAGCGCAGTGTAGCCAGCGACGTCGCACCAGAAATTTACAAGTGTTTATAGTGTGAATAAAATTAAATTAAATAAAATTAAATAAATGTAATTAGCCTATTTCATTAAATGTATTGCAATAGCTGATAGGTCTTTTTCCTCTAAAAGAAGAGTACCGTATTATTATATTCGCATATTATTAATGAATTGATAGTATTAATATTGCCGTTGTAATAGGATTAAAATGTATATAACCTAAGTGATACATTACTAATGTGCTATCATCACAACTGTCATACTTAAGAATAATGAAATTAAGTTTGTGAATTTTTGCATGCTTCCCGCTGTGAACGTCTGACCAAACACATCTGGGACCATTGTCGAGCTACCAACACGGTTCAAACTAGTATGGTGCTAATAAAGTACAACGGTTTTCGGAAATGGTCATACTTCAGATGTTAGTTAGCGTAACGATGTGTTGTATCATGTTAGGTCAATGCTAACCTTCGTCACTGTTCGGGATGCGCACCTTGGGACGTTTTCGTGACGCCGTTAATTACGCGGAAGGATGCGGCGGCCATATGGGGCTTTTCGTGCCTGTAGCGCATGGCACACGTCACGCCGAGCCATTCTCAGATGCTTCCCGTACACGTTAAGCCTGTCAGGCTTGTTTTTGGCCTAAAACGCTTGCATCGTCACCTACAAATTGTTTTGTAAGGGAGTTCAGTTATCTAGATATGAACTACAAAATCACCAGGAAAGAAATTAATATAAAAGGAGATTCTCTCTGAAGATAAACATAATTAACTCTTTTTTTTTTTTACCACAGAACATAACAGGAAGCCTTAGGCAAAGCAGGGCTTGGCAGAGAGATTGAAAACTTGCCTTTGTGCTTTTAAAAAAGAATTTTTTTTTTCTCATGGGCAGACATTTGATATTACACACATGGAGAGTAAAAGAGATAACTGTGCTTGTCCTGTAGCCAGGGCATGAGTGTCACATGGCATCATGATGATCAGTTTTCTTGGTAGGGGGCCCCATAAAGAGGCAAGTTCCATTCACATGAAGTGGTAAATGTTTGAACCCACTCACCACAAACCCTGAATGGTTTTAGTTTACAAGACCAGGTCAAGGTTCAAGCAATGAAATAATCATACTTGAAACCCAAAATAGTAACAAAACAATGATGTAGTAATACATAAAATGGAAAACCCCTCCTACCAATGATCACAGTACACGGTATACAATAAGTACCTAACACTACAAGATAGTGCTCTCAAGCACCATAGCACTGATCATCATGGCTGCATGTCAGTGAGAGTGACTCTGATTGGCATCTGTTTTCTCTTCATGGCCAAATGACATTGACAGCTTGGTTTATAGATGGCTTTGATGAGAGTCACTCAAGCCTCAAAAAGCAACATTTTTAGCTTTGATTTTCACAACTGGCTATTTATGTCAATACATGTGGAAGACAAGAGAGACGTCTATGCTCGGCTGACCAGGATGCACGTGCCTAACCAGGTGCCCCCCCCCCCCCATGTAGGTGAAGGTCTGGTTCCAGAACCGAAGGACCAAGCACAAGCGGCAGAAGCTGGAGGAGGAATCTCCCGACTCCCAGCAGAAGCGTAAGGGCAGTCAGCACGTTAGTCGGTGGCGTGTGGCCACTCAACAGGGCAGCCCTGAGCACATCGACGTCACGTCGGAGGATTGACGGGCCCCCGGTGCCACCAGACTCACCCTGACCTTGCACCCCCCTCAACGCCCCCTGACCCATCCCCTACCCCCTCCCAGCTCTCCGTCGGTTACAAAGACTTGCCGCAAATGACTCTTGGAGTGAAAATTACAGTACAATAAAAAACTGAAGCACAAAACCTTCATAGAAACAAGTCTAGATCACGTGTGAGATCATGCCCCGGCCTAGTGAATGGAGAACTGCTTCCAGCCCCAAAGCACCAGAGAGCCCCCCCTCCCCACAGGACGCTGTGCAGGTGCTTGTAAGACACTTTTTCTCCATGCCGCCCCTGGACGCAGTGCGCGTGTCGGGTGCACGCGCAACGAAGGACGGCAGCATGGTCAACTACCATCTTCCTTTCGTTTGAAGGCATCTTGCCACATACCTGGACATGAGGTCTTTTCCTCCGCCGTCCTTATTTAAGACACACACTCTCTTTTGATGATCATCACGTTTGTCTTTTAACCTGTCATTTTAGGTGTATTTTTGTCAGTGATTGTTATGTGTCGAGCACAACCGAGGCTTTTGGTACTTGACTGATGGATTATGGGATAAAACAGGATAGGAGTCTGTCTTCATCTTTTTATCATGCTAGTCTATGCAATTTATGATAAATTAATTTGAAAATGCAAACACGACAGAGCTAAATTAAGACTGAAAGGTACATAAAATGTTTGTTATAATATTTTGTTCAAATTTTTTTTAATTAGTTTTTGTGCCCCCTCATGAAGTTAGAATAGATTTTTTTTTATATTTAAAATTCAGCTAATAACATCACATATATAGTCTTGGATACATTTGATTTTTTTTTTTTTTTTAAAGGGGAAAAACTAAATTGTATTTTAGTTTTTCTGAATATTATCAAGTTTTAACACAAAGTAAAATGTACATTTTCCAGTTTGGAGGGCAAATGACCAGATATTTTCAACCCCAAAGAAGCTGCATTATAGCAAAGTATTTCCCACCATTTACGTAAAATTCACATTTACATTTCGAAGTAACAGTGAGAGTCAACACCGATAATTAAGAGTTAAGAGTTTGTTATATAGCCGGTACCTGAGATTTCATTGCATTGTCATTACTTTGAAAATAACTTGAAATTAACGTCATAAACGAAATAACTACAATGGTAATAATAATAATTTTATTGTTATTATTAATGTTAATCTGTTTTATTTTAAAGCATCTGTGGATAGAATGAAAAAATGTATATTTCTTTTTGCGTAAATCATTTTTAAGGAATGACGAATTGGTGTAATACTCAGATGTGTAGATTTTAAATGTGTTTAAATATGTTTTACTGGCCTTTCAGTTTTACTCATGAGGTACGAACATTCTGATATATTTAAGCAGCAATATATGTGTGTTTATTTAGTTTTTTAATAGTTATTTTCCTCATTTGAAATATTTTCAAATGTAAATTCCATTAGGTAATGCACCGATCTGGGAGAAAAATCTACTTAATGATAGCAGCGGCTTTCCCATTTATGTGCCTAAAAATCTGGTAATAAAAACGAACGCTCGCGTCCAATTGAGTCTGCAATCTGTAAAAGGAAAAGCACACATTTTGAAAATAAGCCATTTTATGTATTTTCTTTTTACATAAGCACTGGTTGTAAATATATTTTCTTTTTGAATTTTTAAATGCGTTTTCTGATTTTTTTTCTCCGACATAAGCCGTGATTGAATCGAACCAAACGTTTCGTCAAATATCTTTCAAATATCACACTGATTAAAGTGACAATATATTCGTAGTTTCCACAGAAAATGCTTTGTTATTGTTAAACACAATTCCTTGAAATTTAAGCATCATCAGCAAACGGAGTAGTGTCTCTAAATAATTGAACAAACGATAAAACACGCTACATATATTTAATGAATATATCAATACGTGTAAATGTCCACGATATAAATAGTATTTTGTTTTATTATTTAATTTGACGTGTAGTCAAGCGTTCCAGTACATAATTACAGACTTTTCCAGATGTAGTACAGGCCAAAGACTAAAGTAACTATTACATTAAAATCACGTAAAGCATTAAAAATTATTGTTAAACTCGCATTATTAAAATGTAACCCGTTCTCCGAAAGTGAGATAATAAAATACGTCAAATAAATCAGTAGCGTACTGTATTATACGAAACGTGGAGGGGCGGTTGTATAATTTTGATTACCAAAGAAAACTTATAATTTAATGAGGAAAATACGTGAGAAAATGAACGATGTCAGAAGCACATTCATTAGGGCTATAAACTACAACAATAATAAAAATAATTACAAGATTATAATAATAGACTTTGCCTAATATATGTCAGGATTTGTAAATGAGTTTAGAGAAATTCCTCTTTGCTGTAAGTATCCTTCAGTCTCTAGTCTGCTTTGAAAGCAGTGTGTGTGTGTGTGTGTGTGTGTGTGAGAGAGAGAGAGAGAGAGAGAGAGTGTGTTTATATGTATGTTTAGGACAAAATAATTGCCAAGACAATGGCATAATTTTCTCAAATGAAATGAAGCAGATATATTTGTATGTGTTTATGGCTGCATTAGAGAGTCATATTTATAAAGATCCCGCTCAATCTTATTTTAAAAGTCAGGTTTTGTCCACGTAAACAGGCTGTATATGGTACCTGGGCAGAACATCCACTTTTTGGCAGCTACGAAGATTGCATTCATTGCACTGGGAGGCAGTGTGACGGAGCGGTAGAGGGCACTCTTACTGCCGGACAAAGTGAAACCTTGTAAACAGCAGAAAGGAATTACGTCTCAAAAATGTCCTGTTTACAGCTAATCTGTTTACAGCCCGGTAAAATTAGTTTATAATGTTGGTCTCACTTATGTGTATCTGATTATTTTGTTCGAAATGGTGGATGTGGATTTAATCTAATTTGTAAGCGGAATATATCAATAGATTGCTATAGGATCCAGAGAAGGAACTGCTGTAAAGCGGTATGAAGTTATTGTTGGATTCAACTTTATTTTTCACAGTTTACGGCTGTTCATATTTGTGTTTTCGTTAGAGACTCATTGAGATAATTTTCAAACATTTTACATAAAATTATTCACGGTGGCATAGCCAACAATCTGTTACAATTTGCTTAGCTGCAATTCATTGATCGCCCGGCGTAAATAAAGTTTCATTTTGGGAGCCCCCATTAGCTCACAAAATAAAACCAGTCTGAACACGAATTTTTACGAGCAAAGTATAAAACGCAAAGAGGAAGACAAGTCTACGTTTTTATATTTTTTATTTAAAAAAAAGAAGCTTTTACGCATTTTCAATCATTGTGATTAAACTGCAGCTGTTTTTAACAGGCCTAACAGAGGTATTGTGTTATACAAAAAAAACTCTTTAACCACAGACCACGTACGTTACCCTTCCCCACACAATCTCAGCTGTACTAACTGCAAAGTCGCAGCGTGAAGTGCGCATTACGCCACATGCTAACCTAAATTTTGTTATGGCCACTAATTAACGGACGCATATTATTGATGGCCATTGCTTGTTTAACCAAGTAACCTTAAAGTGTGGTTATAATGAGGTAAAGGGTTAAGTGGGCGCCTGGTTTATTTCACCTGAGACTTGTTAACTCCATCTGCGAATTGGCTGCGATCGCTAGACCCCCTCCTCCCAATACCTGATGCGATCTCTTGTTAGGAGTGTGAAGGTGGGATAGTGAATCACTACCATCGCAGGTGATGAAGCGGCAAGGGGAGCCAAGTCAAAACAGCGTCAAGACGACTGAGAAGCAAAAGGCGGCCTCACACGCCGGCTCGCTGTATCTGAAATGTACGGGAAACTTTAAGAACATTAATTCGCGTGCATACTTGAGACGAACATTTTAAATATTCTGACAAGTTAAAATTCTTTGCAAGACATTAAGGAGATATGGGTCGTGATATTTGGTGGTGGAAGGGCGGGGGGTAAAGCCCAGGGGAAGTGAGCATGTTGATCCGAATCTCCCAGCGAAGAAAGGAAATAAAATTCCTTTCCACTATGGAGCCATTGTGCTGTTTAATAGGCATTTTCAGAATGTGCAGCGTAGCTGTATAGCGCGAGATTAAATCTGCAAATTATCGCATCCTCTAACCTCCTTCCTGTTCACACTGTGTATTTTGGGTGTTTATTTTATTAATAAAAATGTTTTATTGAGATTAGTTGTTAATGCATGTAATTCATTGTTCTATAATTAGATCTTCCACAGAAAAAGATTCGCATCTGATCATGTAATTTTTTCTATGGCCGTATCAGATAAATGCGGTTTGTAGGTTTTCCGTCATATAATCTGTTCCCACTAAAGTTGTTTTTCAAGACCTTATTTTCCGCTGGATGTTGTGGTTCTCTCTTAAAATTCAACCTGTTTTTCTGCACGATTTATTTATGATCCTGCTGATTGATAGTAAATTGTTCACTGGTGCCTCTGAGCTGTAGGCTGTTAGTTACACCAGCTGGGAAATTAATACATGTCACGCTTCTGCACTGTGAGCTACACCTGCTAATTCTCCCAGCCTACAGCGATCGCGAGGTGTTGGATCTATCCCGTCCTCATCACCTTTTTACAATAGTCAGTCTCATTATGAGCCGATATGCATATAAACTGTGAAAGAAAATGTATGAGCAAACCAGCTTTTCCTCTCCTAAATTGCAGAAGATTATCGACTGGGGGTTTAGCTAAGTTCAGGCAGGCACCCAGATATCCTCTTACAATGGGAGGTTGCAGCTTAAATGGGAGAATCAAAAGAATGTTTTTATTTGGCATGTCCGCTGACTGACAGAGTTGTTAAATTCTGATATTTAATGTTTTTTTTTTCTTGTATGCATGACTATCATCGTCACTGCTTGTCTCGCCTACGCTTCTCTTTAAACAAAATCCAAATATCCCTGAAGTCTTTCGTCCATCTGATTGCCGTGCTGTTTATCCTTGATCTCGGGTAAGGTATAGTCATGATCCTCAATTAAGTGCTAGCGATAGTCACGGCTAATGCATCGAATTGTTCCCAGATCTGGGCTTGCTCTCAGTATTAATTTTGGGCGTGTCTGCAAGTGTGAAATTTACAATATGGGTTTTTCGATGGGAGCTACGAAGACAGCCCTGTCGCTGACATCCGCACGTTTTCACTCTCGATTAAAACAATGCCCCCCCCTCCCCTGCCCACATACCCACCCTCTGTCCTCGATCGCTGTGCCCCCCAGCCTCCTACTATCTAAGCCATTTAAGGTGTCCCTGCTACCTGCCTTCCTGTGGTTGCCATGGAGACTGGGAGGTGTAAACTAAAGAACAGATGGTTCTGTGTAAGTAGGTGTGGAGCGGTCTCCATAACAATCTACGAGACCAATGGGTTTCTCAAAAAGGCCCTTTGCTGCTGTCTGCAGGGTTTATATGTTGTGCATCCTGGGTGACTTGGCCAGCACTCTTTGTAAGGGTGGACCGTGATGGAGAAAATCTTTAATCGCACCCCACCCATAATTCTCCATTGTGTTTGCGTGGAGCTTAGTCTCTGTCCGTTTCTGTGATGAGACACTATGATGCAGACTTGAGGTTAACCATGCTGTGAATCATTACATTTAAAAGCTGTTGGAGCTAAGATATTACCATCAGTAGCATTTAAATGAGATGAAGCAGTCGAGAAAATGTCCTGGCACTATATTTTGGCAGTTTTATATATCTAAATCTTATGTATATTTTTTGTGTGTTCCTCCTCGACCAGAATACTTGTGTTAATGAAGGTGGAAAGTTCAGGTTCAGAAAGTACAAACCCTGCTTTCTCAAAAAAAATGTATGTCTCTTTGGATAAAACGTCTGCTAGATAAATAAAACTGTCAGCAGTCTTGTGACTCAACACCCAAAGAGAGCAAAAACCATATAAGTGAGTTGAGGCAGTTGGAGATGTGCTTGAAAATCTCAGCTGCACTGATGGTGTCAGCACTGGGATCAGGTGAGCTTCACACCAATCAGGAAGTAGCGTTTCATGAGAGCAGCATGGCCCCTGACCTTCAGGTCACCGTTAAGTGATAAAAACAGCCCTTGTTTTCTTGCCTGACAGGAGTTGGGTTGCCCTCTGGCATAAATGGGCAGCGTCAGAGGGGCAGGACGAGCTTTGTCCACCTGACACACAGGCTGCACACTAACTGCCATGCAGGTTCACCATGATCCAGCATGGGGGGGGGCGGGCATACAGGCTGTCACCAGATCGTGCATTACATGCAAATCCAAGGGGAAAAAAAATCTAAGCTTTGATGTTTGCTATCAAGATTAGCAGGATGCCTGTGGGAAAAACAGCAGTGTTTGGTGCCTGTGGTGGTACTTTGCTTCTGATTTTGTTCTGTAAGTAATACAGAGCGGCGGTTAGTCTGCTTCCTCAGTCATGCCTGCCTCTGGTCCCTTAGAGACCTTGCCTGACTGAGCTTTGGGATTTGTCTCTGGGTGAATGGAAGCTCTGACTTTCACACAGCTTTGGGAATATTTACAAACACTCTCCCAGCTGTTGTGCTGTTTTTTTTGGGACATAAAATATCGTCCCTCCCACCCTATTCTTGGTCGTATTAAAACTCTATAATGTTCACATAACATTTGCTCACTCCCAAATACCAGGAAGTGGATTGGACTGTTGGATTTTCATGCACACTGTTGCACCTTTCCGAAAGTTCACTTCAGGATCATCTAGCTGTGTAAACAGTCAAACGTAACATTGTAAGTTGCTATGCGTGAAAGTGTTTGATAAGCAATTTTGTATGATGAAAAAAAAAATTAATACATTATGAAAATCTAGCCTCCGGTGATCACCCTCTGATTTCCCAGGTGACTTAATTGGCCGTTCCCACGGGTCAGAGTGATGAGTCCATGCCAAGCTGACGTTACAGAGACATCAGCTCAGGTGTGGCTGAAGGGCTGGGTTTTAGGTGTGTGTGTGTGTGTGTGTGTGAGAGAGAGAGAGAGAGAGAGAAGGGGGGGCAGGGCAGGTTGAAGATCAGTCAATTTGAGCTCCGCTGTGCTTTTAGGAAGAGAGTAGATAAATTATACTGCATTCTTTTAACATTCCATGTTCTTGGGGCAGAATGTCCAACCTCCATATCCGAAGAATCCTCACATTCCAGTGTTTGGCGTGTAAAGCAAAACAACTTTTGTTAGAGGTGTAGCAAAGAGCTACGCTGGCTTTTCCTCGCACCTGCAGAGATTCGGCGTGCCGGAGAAATCCGTTGCATTGTTTGGGGAGGCTTTTATTGTGTCTTTGTTCTCCCTGACAACAAAAATGTTTCGTCAAATTGACAGCTTGTCAGCACTGTGTTTTCTTAACAATAATCATCTGACACATTTAACAGTATTCAGCGGGAAGATGTCATGACTCTTAATAAGGTTGGAGACAAGAGTGATTTGATTAACAGCAGATGTTTAGTTTTGAAACCTGATACGTTTCATTTTGCTCGTGGCTCCTAATGTAATTTGAGTGTTTTTTTTCTGAGTGCAGGGAGAGAGAGAAAAAACATAGATCACACCCATGATTGGAGGGGATTAATGTTTTGTTTGGACAGGGCAAGTTTTTTTGTATTCTGGTAATACATGTTTAAAAGTATTTTAATTGCAAGACCCCAAGCCAATCTCTAAAAATAACACTAACTTTATTAAAATCAGATTAATTTATTACAAATACATGCAGAAGAATTTCGACACTGCCGTCGCCTAATAATTTAGTTATTTTTGTTTTAAATCAAATGTATAAATTCTGAAAACTTCCAGTAACTTCTGCAGTGAGACAGTATGAAACATTTACCACCAATTTGCGTTCATACTAGCGACGAGACCCGAAAAACGCTTTCCGGTTTCATCTCTCACATTCGCTGGGAAAATGCACGCATAAAAAGCTGCAGCATTTAACCAATAACACACGAATCCCCGCTATCATAACGGATTGCATTTATAATGCTGGGGACTGACCTATGTGAGAATTGTAGTGTTCAGTTGCTAAACTTTGGTACTCTCACTGCTCCGTTCATTTCGGGCAATTTTCAGTCATTCGTGCAATCAAACGGTTGCAGAAATTCCTTTAAAATACCAGCAAACTGTCGTCGGTAGATTTAACCGGCATTGAGATAAATAGATTTGTTATCAGCGGAGGTTGATGCTTTTGTGCAGTGTAATGGTAGCCTAGTTACCAAAAATTAGCATTACTTTTAAAAAATTGAGACCTGCTGATATTCTTAAAATTGGCACTTTTCACAGTAATCATGCAGTAATCAAATGATTTGAAATCATCTGATAAAACAAATGCATTTAATTAACAATTGATATTCTTTGCAAAACCAGATAGTGACCAGCTTTGTGAGAAATGGGTTAAGGTTTTGGAAAATTAACTCTTCTGACCCATAAATTCTACATCTAAACTCCGGGGCCCTGCAGGACCCCTCAGCCCCCCCATCTGAAATATTCCCTCGCAGAGCAGCTTCAGCGTCTTCAGGTGTTTGCGACGTAGGTGTTACATTTTGCTGACGTGTGCGGTTCATTCAGACGGCATATTCCAGCCTCCATCTGGACGCGTTTCCTGTTACTGAGTCAACTCCGCAGCCTCGTCATGTGACGGTAAAACAAGAACGTTAGCCTACACAGCGGCGCATTGTTCTGAGCAGTATGACGCTGGCGCCTAATTGGACGTTAAATGGTGCATGTTAAAAGCACTGTCTGAAAACATGGAGCTGGGGTACCTAAGCCTTGGTATTTAGATTCTCGGTCTGGTGAGGTGTGCTCTGAGATTGACGGTTAGCATCGCAAAGGTGGATTTAATAAGCGATGACAGTCTTGCTGGGGGGTGGGGGGGATGGTGGAGTGTGTCATAAATCGAAGTTGTCATGACATGAAGAATTCCTGGATGGGATGTAGGGTTTTATACCTGCGCTTAATTTGTTTCCTGCAGCGGTTCCACCGAGCTCTTTTGACGAGCTGAAATGAGCGGCCTTTTCAGGATGTGATTTTTAGACAAAGGAATTTACAAGGCTTAGGTAAGGACAGGACGGAGGTGAGTCAGCAGTCTGTTAGCTGGTGGATGGGGATTCATCAGGGAGGCACTGAAACTACACAGAGGCTCGGAAAACAGCTGTTTCACCCAGAGAGGCAGGAGACCCTCATTTTTACAATACAGACTTAACAAGGTCAGCCAGACAGTCTGTTGTTTCAGGGCTCCCTGACATTGGGTGTGTTCATCCTGTTGAGTGGAGACTTCCATCAGTCCCAACATTTTTTCATACCCCCCCCCGCCCCCAACTAAGTGTCATGTGACTTGCCCCAAGTCACATGACGCACCCTGGCCTTGTTATGCGAAATTACCTTGTGAAATGTGTTTAATTGTCACGACTGATGATGCCATGACAAGAACTGGGAAGATTTACAACGCAAATTATACAATAATTACTGGCTGGCAAAATCCTGGGAGCTGGTTGGTTAGTTTTACGGGCTGGTAGAGCTCGTTCACGCTGCCACCTCCTGTGCGGAGGCCATTCATTGGCTGTCAGAAGGATTCAGAAACGCAGCAGAGGCGTCGTGTGGCTGTCAGTGGGGCCTTGTGGGATTATTGATGGACTTTATGAATCCGAAGACGATCATAATTAACCTGTAATAATCCGTGCAAGTTTGGAAAAGAGACAAAATAAGCAAAAGCAGAGTATGCAGCAACCTGCACGTTGCAGTCAGTATCAGAGATACTGGCTTGAATGACTACATTTAAATCTAAAACATAGTTTTAGACCAAGATCACAGTGAGGTAAATTCCGTTCAGTTCAATCCCCAAGGCCCTTGACAATGACATTGCATTGTTTATGCAGGTAGAATGACAAAAGCCTGCAGAAAATGTAAGAGAGGAACCAAAAACTCTCAAATTTGGTCACTGGGAGAAAAAAATCTCTGGGTGTCCAAGGATAATTGGCAGGCCAACCCCCCCGACCCCCCTCCTCAGTGTAAACCAAGGTCGTGGTCAAAGTCAACAGTCATCATCGAGTCACTTCTCTGTGTAGATTAAATGTTATTGATTAGCCATCTAATATACATATATTATATATATATATATAACCCGTCGTGGGGTTTCCTCCGGGTACTCCGGTTTCCCCCCACAGTCCAATAAACATGCTGAGGCTGATTGGAATCCCCAAATTGCCCATAGGTGTGCATGTGTGAGTGACTGGTGTGTGAATGTGCCCTGCAATAGGCTGGCCCCCTGTCCAGGGTTGTTCCCTGCCTCGTGCCCGTTGCTTCCGGGATAAGCGATTTGGAAAATGGATGGATGGATATAT